>CM053792.1:718001136-718556136 GCA_028749045.1 Cupressus sempervirens
GATTCTCTAATGTACCTTTCCATCTTTAGACAAAAATGCCACTTATTCTCAATTATCTCATATAGTTCCTTGGGCATAGTATTGTCAAGATCTAGAGGTGTGTTTTTAAATTCTACCATTATGGCATACAAAGATTCCTTTGCTTTATTCTGCTCTTCCCTACTAAGCTTATTGAAATTAAGAGACTTTAAATCATTCCAATATGCATTTTTAATCTTATTACAAAGTTTATCACTTGCACATTTAGGAGGATGGCTTACCACTTTAAATTGGTTGATGTCCTCTGATTATGTTCTTTCTTCATCATCTATATCTGGCTATGCCACATACCTTCTTCTCTTCTTGGGCTCTTCAATAGGCTACTTAGTGGATTTCTTTTTCTCTTTTGATCCCTCTTTAGCCTTTTGTGTGGTTGCTCTTGTAGTAGCCCTTGTTGTTGGAGCTGGCTTAGTGACCTTCTTAGGCTTGGGCTGAGCTGTAGGTTGTGTTTTTTTCTTTCTCTTCTTTTGCTTGGTAGGTGTAGGTGCTTCCTTGGCGTCTTCTCCCTCAACACCTTCCCCCTTGTCTTCTCCTAAGCCTTGTGTCAGCTCTATTGGCCTTGCCCTTGTTCTCCTTCTTCTTCACCTGCTTCTCCTTCAATTCTTGCTCCAAATGTCTTCTTTATCTTCTTTACCATTTTATCTTTCTTCTTGATAACATAAATTATTTCAATTTAGTCTCAACTTTGGACTTAACAAAATCATATGTTCCAAAGTGAGGGGTTGCCTTATCTATTTCTTCTATAAGCAATGTTGTGATTGTTGTTGAGGCTTCATCTATGTCAAGCTCATATCCCAATGGCCTTAGCCATCTTACTCTTCGTATTGCTACTTGGATGTAGGTGTAGTCAATGTCAACCAAGAAGCATATGTCATTGACATGTTTCTCTACTAATGAGATTGGTATTTTTATTCTTTTCTTCATAGACTTCTTAAAGTCTTCAAAATAACTTGACATCTAAGCCTCAAAGTTATCTCCCGTCTAATCAATGAACTCATTGATTTGTGTAATAGCAGTTTTATTGGGGTTCCAATTTATCTTTGCTATAGAAGGGAATTCTTCCATCACATAAAACAATATACACATAAGAACTGAGCCAAATTTGCATTGTGAACCCTTTGATCTTCTTATTGCTCCTAGGTTTTCATTAATTTGTTGCAATAGGAGCTCTGACATATCATATGTGTGATCTTTCTTCACTAGTTTGTAGGTTATATCAACTGCTAAACATGGCACACTATTTAATCTACTGGATTGATAGAATTTGTGGGATATTATTCTCATATCAAAATCCAGAAGGGGATCAATTATAGTATCAATGGTCATTCCCCTATTGTTCCATTTTGCTCCTATATTTTTCTCAATGACCTCCTTTCTATCGCTTCTCAAGGTCTTTGGCCAATCTAGGGTTGGGAACTCCATAACCCTATGAACTATTCTCTTGGTAATCTTAATAGGTTCTGTCTCTAGCCATAAACAACCATCATGAATTCTACTCAAAACAATCCATATTCATTCAATTTTGAATCCTATAGGGTAGACTAGGGCATTGGTGAAACCATTTTTCTCAACTATCTCGAATTCCTTTTTTAGAATCTTATACTCACATAGTTTGTCATAAGCTTGGAATATTTCAAAATCACCTATGGCACCAATTTTGCAATTGTAACATTTTCTCACATCTTGCACCATGACCACTTTAGGTGGAATGATGGATAATGCACCAGCTGGGTCGTTTCTGTAAGCAACTTTGGGGATTGGCCTAAATTTGGGTTGCTTTACTTCATTGCTAACTAGTTGAATCTCATGACTCTCTTTTTATTTGGGGTTTCTTGAAGTAGAGGCCATTTTACCAAACTAGGGTTTAAATGTATTAAAATTTTTAACTTTTGTGTAGCTCGGCACTTGATAAATACCTTTAAATTGATGAGTTCACTAATACATTAGGGGTGAATTTGCAACGTCAATTTACAATGGCAAGTAAATGTAATGTGTTTTTGGCTATTTTTTTTTCAATTATAACCTGACAACGTCGCAATTGTGATGTTAACAGGATATAAGAAAAAAAAAAGCATGTTGGTCATTATGCCCTCTAGAGCGCACAAGGGTTTCAAAAGGTTTTCGGAGTTCAGGTGAGGTTTTTGGTTTCCATTGCTTGTTTTATGAATGTACTATTTATGAGCATGTAGATAGATCCCAATCTTAGACTTCTCTACATGTTCCTATTTAAAACCAGTATATTTTTGAGGGCTCTAGAACTAGCATACACCCTGTGTCATGGCAATAGGGGCAGTGTTTAACCAAGCTAGAAGGAACTTAGATAGATATGACAGTATTTCCAGAGGGGCAACAATGCCTTTGGTTATTTGATACTCCTTTGTAAAGCTTCAACATGAGCTTTTCACTCTGATTCGTGGCACCTTGATCATCGTACCATAATAACCTTCTCAAAGCATCAGCTCTTGAGATTTAATATCATTACTTCATCTATTAAATATGAGTACATATGTTTCACCTCATGTGCATACTCTTTGAAAAATATGTTAGGCTTTCAATTATTACTATTTTAAGGCTCTTATTTTCTTGCATTGAGTTTATCACTAAGAGATTGTTATTGTCCTTGTATTAATCCATGCATGAGACTCTTCAAAGTTCACATGGGCCTCAAATTCAAAGATAGAGATTCTCACATATTAACAAAACCATAGAGATATAATAGAAACTCTCAATGACTTCATGGTGCTTTAGAGTTAGATAGATTTTTAAATCGCATTGGTGGTGTAACCATCTTGTCCCCTATTTGATCACATTGGTCAACCTCCTAAATGGCTTCAAAGGAATTTGATAACATCAATGGCCCTCAATTGTCCTTTACATGTTTTCAACAAAACTATTATTGGACTTTATGATCATACAGGTCCCTGGGATCTCTAAACAACCCCAAAAATGTCCTACAAACTTGCTTAATGCTTGTAAACTCTTTGAGTATCTCTACAATCTTGTGTATAGTTTGAAGTTTTAGTAGACCCTTTACATATCCATCTAATTCTAAGTGTTCCTACAACTGGTTGACAGTGAATTTTTGTTATGTTTGTCCTTTCTATTTGATCTCACTTGTAAGTAAACTATTATGCAGATTCAACCCCTATGACATATCATTCTTTTGTATTAGGAGCAGTATTGAAGAATCCAAAGATTGGAAATGACAATACTGACATGTAGAGGGTCATGTAGGACACAATGAATGTATTCCTTATACTTAGCATTGTTTGAGGCACTTTCTACACAATCATACAAACCTTAAACTTCAAACTACACAATGCAATGTATTCAAAACTTGACTGTTTTCATGGAAAACCCAACTGAAACAAACGACTGAGATCTCCTAATTTTGAAGCATTATCTCACATGCTTGAAATTACATGAAGAAATATACCAATATAAAGGGGTTATAGTTGTTATCTTACCTCCTTATCAATTTCTTTTTAATAGATCTTCTCATCTACCATCCTTGAATCCAGGATTACAACATCTTGGACCACACAAACTCTTAAATATGTAAAATATTGTGTATTATTCAAGTGATGGGCCAGAAAATAGGAGCTCTTTGATCCTTCATGATTTCTACTCTATTCTCATGGCATCTAGAGGTACATACACCAAGTATGATTCTTTCATGAACTGGGGCTAATTTGCTTTAATTCAAGGAAAAATAACCTATGCAAAACTTCAACAGACTTAAAATCCTTGCGAAACTTCAACTGACTTAAAATCCTCAAAATGAAGCTCCCTCCAAAAGGTGTACATGAGCTTTTGAGGAAAAAGGATTTTTTTATGGTTTAGAACTTAAAAGTATGTTATAAAATATCAAACCCTTTACACACCCTTACGAGTCTATTTAAAACCAAAATCTTAAATAAGTCAACAATCACTACCCTAAAAAAAAAAAGAAACTCTATTAGTTGCATTTTTGAAATGTAATCGATTGCATAACATAATGTGCAACACTAGTAAGGATCAAAGTTTGGTCAAAATACTAGTCTAGCATAACCCATACAAGAGAGATTTCAGATTTATGAACCTAAAACAAAAGCTAATCTTTGTAGTTTACAAATCAATGAGGAATTGGATCCTAAGTAACAACATAATAAGGGAAGATAAAAAAAATGTGTTAAACAACAACTAAACAATTAAGAAACAGGTTCCTCTAGAGTCCATATGAGCATTAAAAAGGGAAAAAACAAAGTAGCATGCATCAATCCCTCATTGAAGAAAAATAAAGATCAATTAAAAATCTCACCTTTATTCCCCTTTCTAAACCAAATAAAATCAAAGAAACTTGTACCTATAACACATATATCAAACAAAAAATCCAAATTTCAACCACTTTAAATATGGATTGCTTATCCCAAACAAAAAATCCAAATTTTAACCACTTCAAATATGGATTGCTTATCCCATTTGTTGAAAATACTAGATACAATTTATCCAAAGCAAAAAATATTAAATCAATAAGAAAACCTAAAAAAAATCATCCAAATAAAAAAATCAATAACATGAGAGCTTAAAGAGAAAAATGGCATGTTGTTGTAACAATCTTTTAGGGCTCCTATTGTAAAAAATCAAATCAATAACCCAAAACCACTAAATCAAAAAAGTGTCAAAATTTTTTAATAAAAATAATCTAAAGAAAAAAGAAAACTAAATAATTAATGAAAACCAAATAAACATAAACCTCATTTCAAATTTAAATGTGTGTGCAACCGACTTGGGTGTGAAGGTGATTTGTGAGGCATATTGTTAGGCTAATGATCCTGATGCTATATATCAACTTTGGTTCGAGTGTCACCTAGATTACCACAAACCCTTTTAATGGTGCATGTGTAGTTGCATGTGTAGCTGAGTTGGTGCGAAGGTGAGTCATGAGGTGTAGTTAGGCTAATGATCTCGCTGTTGTGCATCACCTTTGGATCAATCTCACCTAGATTATCTAAAACCTTTTTGCCCATAAATGGGTTGGGTTGGGCTCATCCATCTGTTGCTGTGCTTGCTAATATTGCTTAAGTATAAACCTATTGAAGGGTGGTGGAAATGTAATTTTTAGAGTGCTTTGAAAGGTAATCCTAGATCTTCAGGTGCAAGATTTATTATTCAAGATTCGAATGAAAACCTTATTACATGTGGACACAAATGTTTATTGGATGGAAATAACAAGTACCCAACAAGTTAGATTAATTTTTATATCAAAGGCACAATGTGAGTGTACTTTTTGTTTGATATCAGTGAACAAATTGTAACATCCTTGCATTTTGCATGAAGCTGAGCTATCTTCACCATGCCTCCCTCACCCTACTTTCTTTCTTGGAGCGATGAGCGTTTCTTTCTATTGCTTTGTTTTCCAATTGATTTAGTAATTACTCACCATTTTTCTTCTACATGGGTGTGCAGATCACTTGCAATAAATAGACTATAGCTTAATAAATACCTACGTTGATGTGCAATTCTCTTTAGGATTTGGATCATGATACTCTCTAAAGATGAATGGATTCTTTGCCTTAGAACACTATCATCTTCAAAATCCTATATGAAATCTATATAACCATTTCATTTCTTTAATATGCCCTATGGATGTCCCTATCTAACTATATATCTTTTAATTGCATATAATAACTAATTTATGTGTTGTTTCATGACTATGTTTGACTCATATAATTGCGATCTCTCTAGCACTATGATGTCATTTAATATGTCTTGCTAAAGCTTGTAAATTTTGTTTCTTTTTCCATGTCATGTAATGTGTCCTACCTTGTAGCTTATATGTTTTGAAATTGCTGTTAGGCCTTGTAGCTTGTATAATTTGATTGCTGGAGAGCTTCTACAACTAAGCAAGAAGGCCATTGCACAAGTTATAGCCGCGTGCTCGGGTATGAAAATTGTATATTTTTTAATCTAATGTATATTTTAACTATAATTTTAGCTTATATGTTTTGAAATTTCTTTTAGTGTCTTAATGTTGTAAGGTCTCTTGAAATAATTCCTTCAGGCGGTTGGTCAAAGTTTTACAAATAATCTTATCCACAAATTTGCCTAGAGCAATTGACTGAATGTTATAAAAGGTGATGGGGTTAAATGTCTTAGGAATAAAGTCAAAGAAAGTATTTTTAAAATATTAAAGTATTTAACTAGGTCTAAGAAGATTTGTGTACTTTCGATAGCTTTTCTTAGTTTGTGAAAGTTGTAGACCGAAGTTTTCATAGCCCGATTTTTGATTCCTGCAAAGAACGATCATGTTAGATAATATAAGTGAAGAACAAAATAGGGACACAATCACTAGATTATGGTCTAACTTGAAAAGAAAAGGTGATGGAAAATGTTATTGTCCTCGCAAAATTTTTAAGGGCTTAAATCGTAGAAGACTTCTAATCAAAATAGTTAAGAGACATTGTAGAGAGAATGGTCACATTGAAGGGGGGCATGACTATCATCCACTAGTAAGTTGTTCATTATATCTTTTTAACAATTTATATACATATGAAATCACTTGATGATGAGTTGATGATCATGGTTTATTTATGTTAATCAATTTTATATAGGTTGATATCCCCAGGGAAGTACATGATATGAACCACAACAATTCGAAGAATATGGTTTTTGAAGTGGAGGAACATGGAGGTGTGAATATCCAAGGTGAAGATAATGATCCCATGGAAGATGATGGTCATGCGCTAGAAAACACAATTGAAGATTATGGTATAAATACATTGATCCATGACACATTTAGTCCAAGCGTATCTAATCATGATGATGATGATAGCCTCGATGTACCTCTACTTGAGAAGGCATACAAGCCCCTAAACAAAGACTCCCAAACAACTCTTCTCTCTGCTATATTGTTGTTGTTGAACTTGAAGGTTATGAATGGTTTATCCAACATAACAATGTCACGTGTGTTAAGGTATGTCATATATGTCTTTATAGTTAAAGGGTGAATAATGTACCACTAATATTATTTATATTAACAACTTATATTTTTTTTGTAGATTGATAGGTGAGTTTCTGTTACCACCATCAAATATTCTACCTCGCTCATATCGAGAATTGTTTGCTATTATGAAAGATATTGGAATGGAGTATGAAAAAATACATGCTTGTCCCAATGATCATATTATATATTATAAAGAACATGAATTTGCAACACAATTCCCTGTATGTCATACGAGTAGATATCAAACAGATCGACTAACAAAAAAGGTGCTTCATTACATCCCCATTATTCCATGGATGCGACAATTATTCAGGTGTAGTAGCTTGGCTCAATTTATGGATTATCATGCACGCAATAGAAGTCGAGATGAAATTATTTGAATCCCTATGGATGGTTCGACATTTATGCACATAGAGGAAAAGTGGTAAAACTTCAAAGAAGAACCTCGTAATCTCAAGCTTTCATTGGCAGTGGACGGTGTTAATCCATTTGGAGAGATGAGATTTGTTTACTTGGTGTGGCCTATTTTTGTTATCAATAATAAAATTCCTTTGTGGACATCAATAAAGAGGGAGCACATTATGTTGGCAATGATTGTTCCAGGTATCTTATCATTTGATAGTTATTAATTTACATGTACTTACAAATCTTGCAATAAAATGGTCACAATAATTATGTAATGTTACTGTTCATTCAAGTAGGTAAATATCAAGTAAAAGATATGAATGTATATATTGAGCCTCTTATCGACAAGTTGGTGGAGTTATGGAATGGTGTCACTATGTATGACGTGTCTAGACCAATCGGACAAAGACAATTTAAAATCCATGCAATACTTGCATGGACAATACATGATGCCCCAGGGCTAACACATTTTTGTGGTATGTTATAGTGAATTCAAGTTGCACACGATAATTCTAATTATAAAAATCAACATATTTAATAATCCAATTATATCATTATCTTGTAGGTCTTTCAAACAAAGGGAAAATTTGCATGTTCAATTTGTGGTCCAAAGATGAAATCTCGTCATTCAAAAAGTTTAGGAAAGTAGGTGTTTGATGAGTGTAGACACTTCCTCCACAAGAATCATAAGTATCAAAGTATGGAAAAACATCTTTTCAATGGGAAAGAAGAGGCTACATCAAAGCCACGAAGAATGACACCTCGCCTATGGAAGTTGGAATATAATAGAATTAATCATCGAGGTAATGTCGTTCCACCTAATGGTTTATGTTTTTAATTTATATATTTCTATTGTAATTTTTTTTTACTAATTGTGTAATTGATGGTCATGAAGGTCGTCAAGGTAGTACTGACAACCTTTCAAAGGGACTAAAAAGATATCCCAGACAATTTAGTAGGTTGCCCTACTACGAGCACTTACAAATTGTGCATTTGTTTGATACTATGCATATTGGAAAGAATATAATAGAGACATTGTGGAAAATATTGGATGGAAGGCGTGACAAAGAAAAAATTGTCAAAATTTATAATGACATTCATGAATCCAATCATGCATTGAAGAATTTCATTCACTCAAATAGAAACAGCGATAAGATTAATATAAGTGCCCTTCTTTGGTTATTAACAAAGCAACAAAGTGATGCCATAAAAGAAGTCATACAAAAAAATTTTCCCACAGGATTTACTGTGAACATAAACAATCTCATATATAAAAAAAAAAGTAAATTTGGGCCAGGGCTCAAAACACATGATTGGCATACTTTCATCAAGGTAAGTTATGTTCTTCTATATTTATATTATATTTATAAGCTACGTGTACTGTTCATTATGTTATGTTAGAAAACAATGAAATGATTGGTTTATAATTACTACAGTATGTGCTTCCTCTATCTCTCCCAGAGCACTTCAACAATAACATCAAACAAGTGATATACGATATTGGAAAATACATGAGGTAAGCAGTAATATCTGTTCAATTTGTTGTATATATTTATTATATTCGTAATTTGTTTTTCTTGCTATGTAATCTATTGTATATTATTTTGTAAAGTCTCATATCTATATATTTTTTGGGACTTGAATCTCTTAATGTAGGTGGTTTTCATCTAAAGAAATCCATAAAGAAGATATAAACTATTGGAAGAGAAGAATTCCTCATTTATTGTGTGAAATGCAAAAGTGTCTACCTCCAACTTT
Organism: Cupressus sempervirens; assembly: GCA_028749045.1. Taxonomy (NCBI): domain Eukaryota; kingdom Viridiplantae; phylum Streptophyta; class Pinopsida; order Cupressales; family Cupressaceae; genus Cupressus; species Cupressus sempervirens. Next base: position 718,010,324 of record CM053792.1, read on the forward strand.
TTTCAATGCACAGGTACACTACCTCATACACCTAGTTGAGGAGATTGAATTGTGTGGACCTGTACACACTAGGTCAATGTGGATGGTTGAGAGGCACTTGAAATCTTTGAAGGCTTTGGTTTGAGAAAAAGCACATCCTAAGGGTTCTATGGTAGAGGGATATATGGTATACCAGACTATGGTGTACATTACTGAATATCTTCCTAAGTTTGCATCAAATATCCATGTAGATCGCATTTGTGATCTCGAGCCTTTTAAAAAATTAGAACAGGAGTACTTGATGGGGAAAGGTACATTGAGGAAAGTGAGAGGTAATAAATTATAAGATGTTATTGTAATAAATTATTTCTTAATCTTCAAAATAAATTGGTTGTAAGTTGTCTATTTTTTTTTGTACAGGTGCTCGAGAGTGGGATGCACTACATTTGTATATTGCAAACAATCTTGATTGGATGATGGTATGGATTGAATGATATCAACATTCTAGTCGCACATTAACATGGGAAGGTGTATCTTCATTGGTTAAAGAAGCTCATCATAATGGAAATTCCAATGTTATACAAAGGGAAATAGATTTAGCAGGTGGTTTAAGAGATTTCCAGGTATGTACAAATTTATTAATCACGCATATGTTTATCAACTCACGATACAATAATTTTCACATGTTTCACATATTATTGCAGGTTAAACACCACAAGGCTATGTTCTGTAATGGTCAAAAATTTCACGTCAAAGTGTTGGATGACATGAAGAAAACTTGTGATTCAGGAATAACTGCAGTCTTTCAAGTGATTAATATTTCATCTAGACATGACTTACATGCTTGAGAGTCTGAAAATTGATACTATGGCATTTTGGATGATATAATTGAGTGTGGCTTTAGTTCCATCAAATTAGTACTCTTCGTTGTCAAATGGTATAGGCTACGACTTAATCCAAATGATCCTGATAGAACTGTTATTGAACATGATAATGGATTTACAATGGTTAATACAAGGTTGTTTGAGCCAGTTGGGGATTAGCCCTATGTTCTTCCAAGCCAATGTGAGTAGGTATTTTACTCAAAGGTTCCACATAAACCGGGTTGGTCATTTTTTTTTAGACATGAACCGAGAGGAAGGCCAATAAAGTATAATGTGATGGAAGAAGAAGATACCGAAGAAGTAGAAGATGATGTAGATGGTGATCACAATCGATAATTATTAGATAATGTTCTTGACACAAATTTTGATGAAGAAGAAGAAGATGATGATGACCTTGATGCTGCTACTAATGATGATGATGAAGATGATGTTGATGTTGATGATGATGAGGATGACGACAACGACGATGACAATGATGGCGAGGATGATGATGATGATGATGATGATGATGATGAGGATGATGATGATGATGATGATGATGATGATAAAGATGATGAGGATGATGATGATGAAATTTAGAGGTATGCCATCAATCCTTAATCTATTTAATATTTATTTCTTAATAGAAATATATTTGTCTTATATGGTTACATAGTTTATTCATTATCTATTTAAAAGCTACAAGTTTCAACTAAAAATAGAATACTGCTAATCTAAATTAACTATTAATCTAAATTAATTAAATAAAATTATTTAAAACACATATTGATGTGTGAATGTATTGAGCCTTATTTTCTTTCAGGTCAAAAGAATTTGTAAGTGTTTAGTTTATAAAAGGGAATTCATTAAATATCTATAAAAGGGAGTTGTACCTAGAATAAAATTCATAGGGAAAACATAATATAAGTTCTTACCCAATTATTTGGTTAATAATTCTGCCTCTATAGGTGATGCAAAGACCCTAGGTGGACTTGCAATCATTCATAACAAGAGGGACTTCCATAGTGTTCTCACAACACCAACCAAGCATCTTCATAAGATCCCTGTCCTTGATCCAAGCCAACTCCATAACCTATCAGAGTGCACACCAAATCCTTATGCCACCTTAGGTTCTATATCCTTGGAATAATCCCATGAATGTCCCTCAATCCATCCAATGGATTCATCCAAGCAATCTAATCAACAAACTATCAAATGCTCACAATGCCTCAATAGGTGCCAAACTTGACTTCACCTTAACTAGGTGTTTCCTCCACCTCCACACAAATCAAACAACTTCAAATAGCATGTCCCCAAGGTGACTAAGCCCTCAACTCATCGGCTGATACAAAAACCTAGTTTTAGCCCTTCACTAGGCCTACTTCCCTAGTAGGCTTATAATGTGAGCCTGATTTAAGTGTTATATTGTGTACCTATTAATGTTTTTAATTTTTATGTGATGCTTATGATGGATGTGATTATGATTATGATGTGATTATGCTCATGATAATTGAATTACATTTGCAAGAAACTGAACCCCTTTCAGGAGCATCCTGCATAGTCTCATGGATCGACAGGTATAAGTCAACACTCCTTATAGACAATCAATTTAATACACTTATCAATATTAAGATTGATGTCTTCTAAGATGTCTCCCATTTACAGGTACCAACGAATAGGTATTTGTTAGAAGTGTCTTCCTCGAGCGAGGGAAATATAGGAATAGAAGAGGAAAGTGAGACATGCAGTTTATCTAGAACATGGAGATTAACTAGAGGTCAAAGGACTAGAAGGAAATTCAATAAATGCATGAAATTTTTCCTTCCTCAAGGGGGTCATGTTCTTATGATGATGAGATGGAAGATGACATCGAGGTGCCCTTGAGGTACCAACCTACAGAAACATTGGGTACCCAAGGAACTTCCTCCAATAAAAACTAATTTTTATGTTAACGAGAGGATATATCGCATAGCACCATCATCATTACATGGTTTGGGCCTATTTTCTATGGACGACATAAAGGTGTCTTACAAATTTTTTTTTGAATTGATGGAGTATGTTGGACCATGTTACGATTACAAAATTTGGATGCATATTGTTCAATAAAAAAAAGTATGCATAGGTATGCCCTCTCGGCAAATCATATTCAATAGCAAGACAATAATCAAAGTAAAAGTGTGGCTATATACATTGATGGAAGGCCAAAAGAAACAGGGAATATTGCAACTTTTATAAATAGTACACAACCTAGGTCAACTATAAAGCAACCCAATTGCATATTTGAAGCACACGAGGGAAATCATGTATTCATCTGTGCGATAAAATCAATACGTGCAGGGGAAGAGCTTCTTATTCATTACAATTTAAACCGCATAGATACAAACGAGGCTACTATCATGGGGGTGGTACATACTATTAAACCAACTTCTAATCAATGACTCCAACATACCATTTAGTCAATAAATTTTTGCACAATATGGAGCAACTGCCTGGAGGAGATACTGGTGATGTTCCCAGCTCATCTACACATGAGCAGGTAAAACTCATTGTAACTGTGCAAACTAGATAGAAGAAAAATGTTTTTTTTTTAATGTTGTTTTCTTCATTGTTTTGGAGTAATTTTGATAATACTAATACTATTGTTGTCATAGAGGGCCAATGGTTGGAGGGAGGGAAAGGAACCTGCAGTCCCTCAATAGCCTGCCCTTGAGGAGGACCCTTTCTATATTGATTTAGCAAAGATCAATGACCTGATTGGTTCGATTAAAAAGGTGCTAAAGAAAATTGGCAGACAAATTATACGTTTGGCAACCATAAAGCCTACTACTCAGGAAATAAAAGATAGGGGATCTGAATTCTTGCACACCTCTGAAACCTTAAAAGTAAGTATTAATGAAAATTTTAATTATAACAAGAGTTCAATAATGTTTTTTATGTTATGCTCTTTTATGGCATTAATTAAAATATGGATGCTTTGTCTTTACAGAGTTTTTTGCATGATTTTGAGCCCCATTCCCATGATGAGGGTGTTGTAGGTGGTTCAGGTAGATCACATGTTCCATTCCCCACTTGTGTTTTCCACTAAATATATATAGGAATGATCATAATAATTGACAATACATGCTCGAACAATACTTTTTTTTAATGCTCTAATAATCTTGTCCATGCTAGTCCACACATTCTATATTTATGCATGCTCTAACAATTTTATTCTTCAGCTCCAAATCAATTGTATCCTATGATGATGCAGCCTCTATTCAGGAAAACCAAAAATCTCTTTCTGACTATTGAGTTGACAACATGCAGCTTATAGGCATTGACAATTACACCATCTACTGGTACACAAATCCCTCTTTTTCTCTCTTATGACAGCAACAAACAATTTTTTTTTTACAACTTTTTAACATCAATTATCATTTGTTCTTTTATACTTCATGACAAAGACTTATGAAACTTATGAAACTTTTTGCAATAGGAGTTGCAACATCATTTCCTGGATGTTCCTATGTTCCTAGTATGGGAATGGTGAAGGATGTCATATTAATCGTTAGCGATGATGAAGGCATTCCATTAAAAGTAGCCAAAGTTCTAGGTACTTTAAAGTTATTATTATTCTATAGTGATATAATAGTAATTTAGTTTTTTATCACTCTTCATCGACTAATGATCCCATGATTGTTTTGTAGGGAGTGACATTTTTTGGAAAAAAAACATGGTGATGAGTGTTTGCAAATATTCGGGCCCACGCTGCATACCTGGTGGAACATCATATCCTAACTAAAACCCCAAACCACTATTTTGATTTCATATCATTGCTAGAATAGTTTTCCTTTTCATCCATTTCTTGAACTATATTAAAGGTAGCTTCACTTCATTTATTAGTCTAACATGTTTTTTTTTTGCTTAGAAGGTGGAATAACCAAGACAAAAAGTTGAAGGATGATCTTATAGAGAGAATGGCCCAACTCTTTGGACCTTGTGCATTCGAGAGAAACAAGCTCCTTGAAAAAGATGGTTTATGTTTGAAGTATATTAGGGACCATTACAGAAAAAATTTACAAGATAACCCTAGGTACGAGCGTTTGCCCTATGTTCCTGAGGCTGAGTGGTAGGCTCTGATTTTGGATGGAAAGTATAAAGCTGAAAAGAAAAATAATATTACACCAGTAGAGAGTACAACAAGGTATGTGATACTGTTGAGAATGTAATTATGTACTAATTAACCTCTATATTTATACTATCTAACATATTTCAAACTTTTCATAGATTGCTTGACACATCAAAGGAAACAAAGGCAAGACTAGAAAAGCACGGGACACACAAGCTCGACTTTGGTGATTTTTTGAAACTTCAAGCACAAGTTGTAAGTATTAGTAAATGAAAAATTGTATCAAAGTTTTTATATATTGTGATGGGAAATGCTAGGATAGACTAGATTTTCTATGCTCCTAATCCTCAACTTGGATCTTAGTGTTCCTCCACACCAATATATGATGTAGAGTAACACACTTTGGAAGCACGAACAAACTCCTAGCACATTGGAACAACTAAGCAATTCAAGTTATCACCCTAATCCTCTATTCTCCACAAGAACATTCAAGGCTTGATTCACCTTCAAACAATGAACTAATCTGCTGTTATGACTGTAGACACCTAAATTTGATTACACCACTTTGGTAATCCTATTTAGTTATCTCTAAAGGCATCATTAATTAAATTCCTATTTAATTAATCCTTTGCCATCCCCTAGCTGATTAATTTAATTAATCATCTATAGTCCTAATTGATAAATCAAATAACCTATTATTTATCAATTAAATCCTATTCTTCTATCTAATTCCAAAATCCCCATTTATTAAATAAATCTATTTGATAAATAAAACCCTCAAATATAATAACCCCTAACCTATCCTAAATCCCCCTTTTTAGCCTAATCCACCCCATCCGCCCATACTAACCAAGCTTAGCCACTAACTCACCCACCCTCATGAATGCCATCCACTTGCAAATCTCTAACAAGCCTAATCTAATCCTAAACCCAAGCCTAATCCACCCCCTAATGTTGTCACATTCCCTAAACAAGCTTAAGACTTTCCTAAGCCAAGGAAAGTCAACAATCTCAACTCCTTCCAAAAATCCCAGCTACCCAACAATGAATGCTCTTACAAAGGCCATAAAGACTCTTACAAGCCCATTCATTGCTCTTACAAGCCATTATGAAGGGTCTTTAAGAAGATATTATCCCTTGAGCCTCCTTTGTTGACTCATCCTTGCCCTTTCCTCCACCCACTCACCCTGTGACATGTGTCACTCCCTGATTGGCTATAAGGAAGCACAATCCATGTGCTCTCCTCTCATGCAATCTCAACCCTCCTTAACCATTTCCCCATCCTTACATCTTAACCCTCCATCCCTTAAGCCCTTAGCCTATAAATTGAATCCCCTCCCAAGCCATTTAATCACAATCCTTGAGCTAAAGTTATAATGCCATTTTGAGAGCAAGTTTTACATCAAATCCATTCACCCAAGCCAAAATCCATCAAGAACACCATTGAAGCTAGTGTGAGAAGCCTTGAGCATACATCCCACATCCACATAATAGACTCATCCCTAAATCAAGTGACCATCCTCATTGGGAGGGCCATTCTATGGCTCATATTCTCATTTGAGGGTTTCACTTTGTCTCTCTTATATGTTATGATTTTTATGCTAGTTAATGCTTTTATTCTCTTAATAGATTAGTATTACTTGCTAACATATTTCTCATATACAATGACTGCTCCTTTAATTCATGAACCCAACTCATCACATAAGGCTGCATACTAGTTACTTCTCCCTTGTGCCATTCAAGGCCTCATACACCCAACCTTGACACCAAGTGTTTTGGACAACTCCAACCCTCTAACATAAATGGAAACCAAAACAAACATCAACACAACCCAAAACAAATCAGGTCTAAGGCAAACTTGTTGTTACCAATCACAGGGTAGATTGCAATACTTGACCTTTATTCTACACACCCAACCAAGAGTGCAATTGGATCCTCTAGGACTCCCAAACACCAAAGACAGTTTAGAAAAACTCCAACATGACCAAAATAAGGTGTAAAAAGGGTTGGAAACCTTGCTAACTATTTACCATTTCCTTTTGATATTTTAACTACCCTCCATTGGTTGATGAAACAATGTAAGTAAAATTCACCATACCATGCAAAAATGTAGGGCTCAGAGTTCAAGAGATGCCTCATAGAAGAGGATAAGAGAATTGGCTTCCAACAAGGCTATAGAGCCATGGCTGAGCGGCTATGAGTTGAAATTAGTGTGGAAGGTTCTAATAATGATGCATCTGAGCCACATGCAAATAAGCTAAATGAAATTTATTTCAAATTGAATACTTTACCAATTAGTCTATTTGATGTTAAGTTCCAATATAAAGTGAGTATATCTATTTTAAGCAAGCAATGATAACAATGCGTAGGATGTTGGAATGCAGCTTGACAATCCTTCTACACAATCTATAGATGGTGAAGGTTCGCATGATGTGCATCCCAATGGTGGAGGTATACATTTTCTATTAAATTTTTTATATGTAATTGCAATTGGTGTTTGGATTAACATAACATTTTGTATAGCAACTGTAGAGGATCGAGGGGTCAATGTTCATGAGCGTGTTGATATTGAGTCTAGACAAAATGATGTGGTTAGATTAGGTAAAGAGCACCACAATGATATTATTTAAAATAATTAAATACTTGTAACAATTATAATAAATTATTTTTAATTTAACTCTTTTATTTGTTATTGCAGAGGACCGCCCTTTGCAATAGCATAGGAATTTGAGATCATCAAGAATAGAGAACAGAACAACTGATGAGGGGGGAATTGATGATGACACTGATGCTCCTCTTAGAGCTTACATAGAAAAAAGAAATAGAAAGAAAAAAAGAAATGATTGTCATCTACATACCTTAATTGATAATGACTTAATTTTATGTCTCAATGAATTTAATTATGTGCTAATGAATGTTCATGAATTATGTGTTAATACATAATATTGATGAATGTTGCATGTTAACAAATCTAATGTGTTAATGAATGTTATCATGTGATATTTATTGAATGTTATCACATGATATTGATTGAATGTTACATTTTATTAATGGTTGAAAGAATGAATGAATGTTAGATGTTAATAGGGAATGTAGAGTGATGTTATGGGGAGGGGGGTGGGGCCAAATGAGCTTCCACCTTCACGTGGTTGGCCCTATTTAGTAGAGAATATTTTACTATTCTCAAAACAAAGTGAAGCTCAATAAGATACTAAATATTTCTCTATTTTGTTCTATGTTTAGACTGTTGTCCTATGCATCTAAGGCTTCATGCTTTGAACTATCATGAAGTTCTAAACTTGTAGCTTTTTTATTGCATCCTTGGATCTCAGCACTGTCTTGGGACTGTGTTATCACCAATGATACAAAAGTCAACATTCATGAGAGAGATCTAATGCACAATCCCTGGATAGCAACATAATAAGATCTTCTGGCCTATTAGAAAAGCTTCCTCATGGATCCATGGAAGAAATTGATCGTGCTGAAATTCCTATAGTTTGGTTACCCAAAGACAATTATAACTAAACATTCATGATAGGCAGAAAAGGACAGTGAAAGAAGCTTTGGGATTGAATATTTTGTGTAAAGTAAATGCCTAAAAGGAATGCTTTGAACCTCAACAAGATCAATAGACATTTCATGACTGTTCTGATAGTTATCCAAATATGTACAAGAGCTTTAGAAAACATTAAATGATGGATAGGACTGATGAAAAGCATCACAAGAAGGAAAAAAAATGAGGCTCTTTGAACAACATATAAAGCTATGTGAGTTTGAATAGAAAATGATGCTAATGTAGAATAAAAGTCTCGAGATGCATTCTATATGTCCTTATTGGAAATAATTTTGTACTCCCAGTATTAAATGCTTCAGGATCTTTTAGAGTGTATTCTCAGATAAAACAGAGAAGTGTATCAGAGAAGGAAAATAATTACAGTTTCCTAGGACATCAACTTTACAATCTTGTTTAGACATATGTCTACAATGATATACCCAAATGCCTCAAAAAGAACCCCCAAAAATGTCACTAAATAGTAGATGACCTACAACTTAGAAGCAAATGAGAATTACCAATTTCCTAAGAAACCTTATGCTGACATCATCTTGAAAATTGTTCATACAACTAAAAGCATGGATTTCATTTAGACTGCATACAACTGTAGAAAGAGAAAATGTGTACTACACAAAATTGTAACAAGTGAGAATAGGAGAGTCTACAACTATTAAATGATGGACATACAGTTGGAGAAAGCAGACCATCAATAGGACTCTTCCTATGAAAGTTAAACCATTTGTTCATAGTGTGTAAGTTCATTCTTTATTCTTCTTATACTAACTTTCCATAGACTCATAGAAAGGAAAGATAATTCCAATGAATTGGAAAACCAAGATAATAGACAGGTATATGAACTTTGATTTGGAAAATTTGACAGACATCTAGTTTTCCTGACATGCCAATGTTGGAAAAAACAATGGTGGACTCACTCACATTTATTTCCTCTCCTAAGGGCAGTTGATACATCAACACAATTAGCTTTGGCAGTTTTAATAAATTTGTCAATAAGGCCAAGAAAAGACTTTTGGAGTATATAGATGTCAAGTTAAAATTTAAAAGTTATATGGCATGTATGCCCAATTCTGGGATGAGTAGGTATGAACAATAAAACTAAATTAAAAAAATGAATCTATGAATTTTTATGCAGTTTTATGCTCCATAAAGACTTTTTCATAAATGTGTTGAAGTTTTTGGATCCTTCTTAATTGTCATATCCCCCATCTTGAAACCTTAATTGCATCATTCCCTTTTAAAAGCAAGAGAAGCAAAGCATCAAAGTTCCTACCATTAGTTTAGAATAGATAAAAATAGAGATGAAGATAGATTGGGAAGAAGAGGAAGAGAGGGGAAGAGGGAGATTTATCCAAAATACAACAAATTTGAAATGTTTGCAAACATGAAGAACTATAAAGTGTTTGGGTCATTGCAAAGTTGCCAACTAAGCAATTTATTAGAGAAAAATTTTGGTTAACAAAGCACATATAGCTGAAAACCTCCAATACATTATTTTTAGATTCATAGAAGTGCCATGAATAATTACATTGGCATTGGAAAAAAAAAAAAGTTCGAAAATAGTCCTGCAAAGAAGACATGAGAAGTGAGAAAATTGGCAAAATGGGAAATGGGAAATGTTATAACATTAAGGAGGCATGCCAAGTGTTTGAGAAAATAATCATGTAGGCTACTGTGTCATGGATTAGTACAATTACAACACATTTTCAACATGGAAATGTTGATTATGCATGTGAAATGTTAGATGTAATCAGAAGAGAACATTGTTGCTTAGAATGCAATGCTTCTAGTATATGCACAACATTGGTTTGGGGAAGAGGATTTGAATTTGTTTTAGACAATGTAGAGGACAAGGATGCTACCAGATTGTATTACTTATGGTAGCCTTTTAAGTGCATTTACTACCTGTGAAACTTTGGAGCACAAGTAAGTCGATGCTCATTTTATCAAATCGTCATTGAAATTGCCTCCTACTTTCTGTTAAATTGTCACTAAAGGAAAAAAAAAAAAAAATTATTGGAAGGCACTAATTCACTGACGTTTGAAAAGATTTCTTCATGTGAGGCTTGCATCCTTATAGCTATATTATAAACAACTGATTATGAATTAAAACAAGCAAACAAAAAATAGAGATGGTAGAATAACACGTCTGCCAGTTGATAGGGACAATAAATTGCCTCAACTATGCATGATATAAAATAGTTTTGACTCAAAGTCAAAGATGACAAGTGTATTTTGATTCACTTTTTTCAGCAGAATGCCAAAATGCAAACTTGGACTCAATGACAGGGTGCTACTAGAAGCTCAAGGCAAAGCATCAAAGGGTAAATCAATTGATTTGGATGACATCAAGTTTCATTAGTATGCAATCAAGCTCATTTTCTTATTCAATTCCTTAAACTATCAATTTTATCCTATATTAAAGTGCTTGCAAATTCCTTTGATGTTGTACTTGATCTTTTTTTCCCTTGAAAAGGCATATGTTAATTTCTATTTCTTCTGTTAGGTGCATTCATCTTGCTTGTTTTGAAAATGATAGAACTATATCCTTCATACCTCCTGATGGGACTTTTGATCTTATGAACTATAGACTTAGCACACAGGTTTGTTCATATATTCAAGAGAATGCAGTTGCTGTCAAATCTTTGAAGTTCTATTATGAAGGATATCCTTCTAAATTAGGTTTCATATCATATGTTTTTATTACTTTGCAGGTAAAGCCATTGATATGGGTTGAAGCTCAAGTAGAAAAGCATTCAAGAAGCTGGGTTGAATGGTAGAAAAGTTGGATTGAAGAGATTGAAGATTGATCTTAACTATTAGATTCTGATAGGGTTTGATTAAAAATTTCTTTAATGAAAACATGCAAATATATCCTTATTCAATTTATATACTCCACATTTTAAAAAAATTATGGATTCCATGTTTAATCTTTTGGATCCAACTATCTTCCCATTCAAGCCTGTCCTAACTGGATTTGTCTCCTTAGCATTGAACAAAGTTATGAATTGTATCCTCATTTTTTTTTCTAAATTTCACCATAGCTTTCTAGTAGGGTGTTTTATATAAGCTGTTTCTTGCAAATTTTACTTAAAAGAGCTATTATTGTTCATGGCTTTCCTAAACATTATTTCTTGTTTATTTATTGAAGTTAGCTTGGGTTGTATCTTGATATGCTTTGTGTATTTATTTTAGTGAAAGTTGCAAAGGGCTAATATAAAATTACATTTTTAAAAAAGAACATGTAAGCCAACTTTCATGGAGCTCCCTAGTCATTTGTTGTTATGAAATTTTGCTATTTCAAACTGTGATAATAAATTATAATATCTAAATTTTGTGTTATTTTGTCATTTTGTTTGTTTATGGTCTCAATGTTTCTTTTGAACACAAACTAGTTTCTTATTTCAGTTGTAAGGTGATAGGGAACAAATTACTTCCCAAGCATGCCCCTCTAGATTCAGGGGTGTTTATGAAATTCAAAAAATGGATCTTTGTTTCTTTGTTGTTGTGATTTAACATCTGAAATGTGAAGTCAAAAGCTAAATAGTAAATTTTTAAAGTATGATCATGATAGTTTGATGGTTGGGCTTTCTTTTTGATAGGAAGAATGTAGAAAGGTCTCAACAAAAGGGCAACAGAAATGGTTAGAACTTTCAAATAAATTTCATGATGCAATTAAGGTTTGTTCTATATCTGAATTTGATTTTTTGATATACAGATAAGACATCTACGCATTCTGATTCTCAGCACAATATTTATGTTTTATTTTCCCTAGGTTGATTGCGAAGTACAGGCCTACTATGCTAGTAATTTCTATTGTCATCTCAAGATTGACAACAAATCAATTGAGATGGGGCTTTATGGGTGCATTTCAGGCATGCTATACATATTAAAAAAGAAAGTTGTTCTATTTTTCTTCTACCTGAGTGACATGGATTAAAAATCAAATTAGCTTTATTATTCTATGTAAGTTTTTGTTCAAATCATTCAAGTAACATTAATTAAATAAAGAATGATGAGATCAATACGCACATCTCAAAAAATTATAATGCTGCTTTACTGGCATTAATATCTAGAGATATTTTTGATCCAATTACATATATTGATGTATTCAATCTAATGCCACATCATTGCAATCTTTCTTCATAATATTTGTTTTCATTGAACCTTCCCAATTTTACTAGCTTTTGCTTCCATGGTTTCACTACATGATATTGTAGTGCACAAAATATATATTACACATTCCTAGTTCACCATAGCCAGAAAAGTGTGTGCATGTTCAAGAGATTGTTTCTATCATAGTTTATCTTAATAAGAAAGCTTCTAAAAAGAGAAATGTAAGGAATCAATTTTAGCAAAATTTTCAGTACTCAATGATTTAAGCAACATAAATACGACATATTAAGGCTTGAGAAGGAGTTAGGAAAAGGGAGGAGAAAAGGGAGGTGAAGCTTCCAGCTACATCATTCTCAACTACCTCCAACATCAAACCAAATCAAGACTCTTAAACCCTATGTAACTTCATTTGGTCACATCTTATATTTGAGCAGGATGGTGTCTTATTGTTTGTAATGCCTTGCCAAGGGATCCAAAGAATTTCACTAAGTTTTCCAAAAATATTTTTTTTTTTTTTTAAAGATGAAAGATAAACCATTCACAACACTTGCGGAAGCAATAAAAACAATTTGAATAAAATTACACATAACATAATATAACAGATTACATTTTTTAAGGATCCCTTAACGTTGTATCACATCTAAATTAACTATTCATCTAACATCACATCCTTATGAAATAACAATCATACATCCAATGTTCCTAACAATATACAAGTGTCCTTTTAGATTTACATTTTAGATTGCTCAATCATCCGTTGTACATGTTACAGGTTATGAAAAGCTTAAAAGAATAAAAATCCATGTAAATAAAGTACATCATCATCCAATATTAATCCATGATGCAATAACATAAATGAAATCACAAATCATACATGATACATCATCACAAAAGATATAAACATCCTTCATAAAAGATAACCATATATTACAAACATAAATAACTAAGTGCACGGTTCCTCCCAACCATTAATAGCATCATTAGACCATCATGGATCCTAGCCATCCCTCTGTGCATAACATTCCAAAGAACCAAAGAGATCATCGGTATTAACATAGTAGCAATGTCACTCCTAAAACATCCTACTAATATGCAAAGTAAAGCATAAGATAACATGATCTAACATATGCAAATCATCATTGTAAGAAACATACCAATAAATACATCCATCATAAGGTATATCATCAATCATAATGATCCAAGAATAGAATGAAGATAAATACCAACCAAGAATACTCTAGCCACGGTGTCTTAGATGGATCTCAAATGATAAGAGTGGAAATACACTACCACCCAACTGCATGGTACCTAAGTGGTCCACTCCCACCGTGTTGAGGAGATAATCTCAAGTCCCAAACAGGATATCAATTCACAAGCACAAATTCTCTCTAAGTCCAGGAATCCTAAAAGTATACTAACTCAAAGCCACACAAAACTAACATCTAATTCCCAGAGGCACACAATGACATGTAGGAAACCTACTCTACAAGCGGGAAAGTGTCATCGCATTTATCACATACAAGTTACCCTGGCAGTTAGCTAAAATCCACAGGTCCATACTGATCTCATGCGGCCACTAGTATCCTCTCATATTGACGAGGTATACTACAAAATGCAAGGTTGCAACCATGTTTTTTCACTACTCGCATCCTAACCTGTACAAGCACTCAAGGCATGGGCGAGAACCAAAACAATTATCTTTTTAGGTTCATTTAATCCCCATTTAGTGTGTAAATATTATCACTTATTAACCAAACTTACAATGAGTTACCCTGGTAGCTACTTAGGGCCTCGGCCCCCATTGCAAGCCACTTCCCGACACTACAAGTAGATTACCTACCCTAAGCTCATGGAATCATAAAATCACCACAGTCCTGTACAAGCAACTGTAAAGAAAATCCAAAAGATAATCCATAAAAAGAATCATCAAATATCCATGATAAAAGCATCAAATATCCACAATAAGAATCATCAAATCTCCAAGATAAGAATCATCAAATCTCCATGAGCATCTGAAAAACATCCATAGAAAATCATGACCACAATAGTTCTCTATTGGCAACTGAAAGCATCATTGATAATCATAAGTATCCATTGGTTCTCAATAGCTAAAATATATATTAAAAAAAATCATAATATCCATTGGTTCTCAACAAGCAACCAAGAATATCTGAAAATCATACTGATCAAAGACTCCAAAATGGTTGAGTCAAACATGTCACAACATGACATCATCAAGAAATAAATCCACATTTCAGTCCCATCATGGTGACTAGAAAATAAACCAAGGATAACTGATCGATGACTCAAAAATGATTAGCTCAAGTGTCTCATACACATACATCTCAGCTTCACACATGAAGATTGATGAACAATAATAATAAGTAAATACAAACATTTCATAGAGCATTCCATCACATAACCATGGTTGGGTTTATAAAGATCGAGACTAAATAAGATCAACATGCCATCACATCTCATAACCCTCGAGCCTCTGGTAACAACCTAAGACTGGTCAACAGTAGTCAACCCAAAAACCCAAAACAAGAAGCATATAGAATACATGATGCAAACACATGTTTTGGTTTACTAAATTCACATAGTTGAATAATGTGTAGGAGTTTCTAGTTTTTTGTTTGCAAGTATACTTTCAAGTGTCTTAAGTTTCATCATTTGACCTACAAGTCAACTCAATTGTTCCCCGATAGCATTATCCTTCCATTATTAAGAGTTACATTCTAAGAATAACTTAAGGATAAATATTCACTAAACTGATCATCATTGACCTTTAATTAAATTGTCCTCTATATTTAATCATGATCCATATTCTAATTGATTAACCTTTCAACTTTAATGTTACATCAACTTTCAACATAATCAGAAGATCATTATTCGTCTAAATTATAAGGGAATCAATTATCAATCTTTGAATAAGAAGATTATAACTTTATTAAAAAGCTCAATTAACATAGGTACACCATCCATGACCTATTAACATTCTAATAGTTTTCAATTAGAAACTTAATTAAGTATTACTAAAGTTTGATTCTTTTAATTTAATCGTTATCATCATTGACAACCATATAATATCTAAAGTCATAATTCAAGTCATAAGACTTATCAACTTCGATATAGATAATCTACAATCTCGTTAAAAAAATTATATCAATTAAATCTCTATTACATAACTTAATTATTAATTAAATCTAATTAACTCTCATTAATTGATTTAATTAAGAATTGTATAACCATAGCAATGTTCCAATTAATATCAGTTGACTAATAACTAACTAGAATTCTGTAAGATAAAATTCAACTATAATTCAATACTCAAATGATCATATTAATAATTCAATAATAATAATTTGTTAATAAATAACAAGCTATATTGAAAATCTTAATAATAATCTTGTAATGACCACATTCGTCATACTTATATGAATACTAATTAATTCGTATTATCCATAATCATTTAGATCATTACTCTATTATTTATTAATAATTTGCTAGACCCAACAAACATTAATAAATAACAAACTCATCACAACTATAAATAATCGATCTAGAGAACCCTTACATAAGCTTCATTAGCTAACCCTTAATACCATTAAGGTATATCAATAATACATAATGTATTAATCATAACAATAATTCAAATCGTATCTATGTTATAACAAGGTCAAGATGTAACAACGATCCATTGTCCATTAACAACAAAATTTGAGTCTCTTATCTTAAATCATCTTCATAATATAAAATTACCATTTCTAAATTATTTAATATATATTAAATGTTATTTAATATATATTAAAAAAAATCCTCCATTCTCTAACAAATTCAATCTCTTTTTAATTTAATAGTAATTAACAAATTATTATTATATTAATAAACCATCATTAGTTGTTAACATCTATATGTAATTTTCCAACTTAAGGTATCAACCCCTTTATTAACTCACAATTAATTAAATCAATTAATGGAACCTATAATTTGCCAAGCCAAATTATAATAATAACTCAATTAAGACTTGACTAAATATTACCATAATCTAAATCACTTAATTATAATAATAACTTATTATTATCAGTCATTAATAACTAATTAACAACTTATTAATAATCATAAAACTAGTAATTAATAATAATTATTATTAAAATATATATAATATTTCATATTTGAAATTTATTAATATCTAATAATAATTTATATGTGAAAATCAAAATAATTAAAAATGATTTCACAAATCATCATCTCTTATAAATATTTAATATATATTAAATAGTGTTTAATATATATTAAATAATATTTAATATATACTAAACATTACATAATATAAAATTTACACTAAATAATATACACACAATTTAAATAATATACATACAAAAAAGAGCAAGCGATTACAATCGATGCGGCTCATATGCAAATACGTAGCTGCCGGTTTAATAAGCCATGCGGCCTCTGCAACGTCTTTCATAGCTGTGCACTGCATACGCAATACAGGCGTTATTATAATATGCGCAACCCACAGTTATAAGTACTGGTCGTCACTAGAGGTAATAAGGCAAGTGGGGTGCGGTGGGTATAAACCTCGCCCCCACCAAATGACTATTAAATATTTTTTTTCTTAAAACAAAAACGTATTACGAATTGCGAATTCGGATTAATTTCGACTGCAATAAAATATTTGATATTTCACTAAATATATATGTATATATATATATATATATATATATATATATATATACATATGTATGTATATATAAGTATATATGTATATATATGTGTGTGTGTGTGTGTGTGTATACGCAGATTTTTTTACTACAATATAAATATATATATATATATATATATATATATATATATATATATATATAAACATAAAAAGGCTTTCAAACTTTAATATTAGTTCTCTAAATTTATTCAATAATTTTTTAATATTTTTTTCTAATAGGTTTGACTGTAGATTTAAAAACTCTTTTAAAATCTACTTAGCAATTGATTCTAATTCGAACCCAAACCCGTTTAAATCTAATTTCTCTTTAATTGGATCTAGGGTTTTTTTATTATTTTCTTCTCATCCAAATAGCATATCTAGATTCCAATTCCAATTATAGATTCAATCATAGAGAATATTCAGACACATATAACAGACACGATGAAGATAGGAAGAGAAATAGTGCAAAGAGAATATGCGAATATCACGAATGCACCTGGACATTGATGCTAATCTGTCATGCTTCAGAAGTCCATAGAAAATCCCTTCCTTCTCCATCATTTGCAATTCCTCCAAGATCCAAGCCAACCGAAAATCTCCAAGTGACTAGAAGTGCTAGAAGGAGCATAGAAGCATGTAGAAAATATATGAGCATGTAGAAGCATATGATCTTCTCAATGAATGTAAGCTTTGAAGCTTCCATTTTTGCTTGAAGCTTGTAGCTTGTAGCTTTCATTCAGCTTGCCAAAACACATTAGGGGAGCCTCTATTTAAAGGCCTCTAAGATGCATCTAGAGTGTCTCTAGAAACAACTAGAAGATAAGCATGACATCCAAGCATGAGTCTTCTCCAACCTTCTAGATAAGTCTTAAGGTTGTAGACACCATGTGCTCAAATAAAATGCTAACTTCTAAGTGTAGACAACTAGTGCATTTCTTAGAGTGCAAACTTCGGTGTTGTCTACATGACAACTCTCAAGAATTTGCAAACTCCTAAATATTAAAATAATGCACAATCATTAATATAATATTTACTTTTACTCTTTCCAATTTAATTAATTTATTTATTAAATCTCATGCACTAACTTTAATATATCCACTTTTCAATTTAATATATTTATATTTTAGTCACATGAAATCTAGAATCTTTTATTAATTTAAATATATTTTTCCACTTTTAAATTTCATTTTCCAAAACTTAATTGCTAAAATATTTATTAGCTTTAGTAATAATATTATTTAGTCATTTATTTAAAAATGAACTCCAAATATATTATTATCAAAATAAATATTGTCACACTCCAAATTTAAACTTTAAACTTTTATTTTCAAATTTAATTATTTTATTTAATTAATTTCTCAATTAATTAAATAAAATAAATATTAAAATACCATATTAATTTTCCATTAAATTAAACCATTAATTAAATCTTTTTAATTAGGCTTAATTAATAGAAAATACTCCAAAGACTGACAAGGTAAAAATACAAAAATCATCATAGCCAAAATACATACAAAATCAAACCAAGGGTTAATATCACAAATTGCGTCATCCAACGCATTCAGAGGGTACTCAACTCAGATACTTGTCCTAATTTTCCAATTAGAACAAATGGCTTAAAGGGTTGGGATTTGGACTTGAGAATTTATCTCCCCTCTCTTATCATTGAGATAGTGTGATAAGGTACGCTCATCCTAGCAATTCAGGGAAGTCAATACCTGGTACCTGCAACCTGCATAAAAACCATGTATATACAAGCACAATATATACTAAACTAAACAGGCAATGGCAGGAAGTGGTGCATCATGTAGATCCCAACTAGCAGGTAACTACGACTCCCTTCCTTAACCACATCAGACACGCCATACAAAAGAAAACATGCGAAGCAAACACGCACACCATACACATGCAAGTATGGGGTAAGTATCCATAAGAAAACACATATGATAAATCATCTTACTAATCATCATTAATAACTACAAACATTGGAAAAATAATCATCATGCATATATGAAATATAAAGTCTAAGTGATCTCATCACATAATAGACTGAATCCAGAGAACAATATCTGATAGTCTCAAAATAATATTGCTAACCAACAACATGAAACTAGCTCCAAAAGAGTTCAACAATGATAACAAAATGCGAACCAGGGTCAGGCACTACATTGTTGCTCCTTCCATTATTTCATGATATATTATTATCAGGCCATCCAATCGGCTATAGGACAAAGATGATTCTTAAACAATGGAATTAGCAATACGATCGATTTGCATTGTATTTGGACACTTGGTTTGAGGTTCATCTCATCGATTCCCATTCATCACAAGATCTTTATCTGATTAGACCTTGATAGAAAATATTGAGATTTCCTGAGCCCCAAGCCCAAATCATGCAGGCTTCAATCTCCACATATCATAAAGCTTGTATATAGAGTTGAGCATCCCGTAGCTAGAAGCTTCACCTGCATCAGCTCTCGCATGGTGTGAGAATGCTTAGCTCTATATATAGGCTTTATGATATGTGGAGATTAAAGCCTGCACAATTTGGGCTTGGGGCTCGGGAAATCTCAATATTTTCTATCGAGGTCTAATTAGATAAAGATCCTATGATGAATGGGAATCGATGAGATGAACCTCAAACCAAGTGTCCAAATACAATGTAGATCGACCGTATTGCTAATTCGATTGTTCAAGAATTGTCTTTGTCCTATAGTCGATTGGATGGCCTGATAATAATATATCATGAAATAATGGAAGGAGCAACAATAAGACACCATCCTGCTCAAATATAAGATGTGACCAAATGAAATTACGCAGGGTTTAGGAGGTTTGATTTGGTTTGACGTAGCTGGAAGCTAGCGATTTTTATTTTGTTTTAATTTGTATTTGTCATAATTGCAATGTCAGACACAAGCATTATGACAAGGTTTTTGTAGCGGTGATGCCCACTACCGTCGTAATTTCCAAGGTGTCTATCACAATTTCAACGTCAGCCACAAGCATTACGATGGGGTTGCTGTAGCGGTGATGCCCAACTACTATCGCAATTGCCAGGGTGTCTATTGTAATTGTGATGTCAGACACAAGCATTGCGATGGGGTTGATGTCACAATAAAGTCATTGCATAGCAACAAATATTTTTCATAATTGTCATGGCAGAAGATAGACATCGTAATCTGCAACTAAAAAACAACAACGTCTATTACTGTCGTAGTGGTGACACATTGCTGTCGTAATTGTGACACATAGCCGTCGCAAATCGATGCCAAATGTATTAGTGGTTCATTCTAAATTGTTGTTTAAATCCATGCAAATGGTTTCTAGGTTGCTGCTTGATCACTTCTTCACTCTTCTCATCTTTGCTTTGTGTTTGAATGGTGTGAAAATGAATGAAATTTGACCTTATATCTGTCAAAGACCTAGCATTAAATGCTTCGTGCATATAGCTGTAAACTTGGAACTTGAAGGATTCAACATGACTTGACTCCCATTGTAATTCATTTACTCAGCCTCCACTAGACTTCTACTTCACTCAACTTCAGCTATCATCTCGGTCACTATTAGAAACTCGACATCCATTGGAGGTTTACTCGACATCAGAGGACAGTTCGACAGTATTGGCAAAAACTTTAGATTTTGACCTAGCATCTTTGCTTATGCAGATTTCTTCCTTGCAATACTCCTTTATTCTTGGAACTGATGTATGATATAACTTTGTATATCAGTCCCATACATTTTTCTTTTGCTTAATTGGATGATGTGTGATCACTTGACCTTTTGGGTGAAGTGATCCCTCCATCTAATGTGTTGCACTCATCTTTCTTCTTCCAAGTCTTGTTCATTTTCCCTCTTATTTGTTCAACATCAACCTTCTCTTTTCCTTTATTGACTTTTTTCTTGGGTGCTTTTGACTTTGTTGGGCAATTCTTGCTGATATGACCAATCTTCAAGCAACTAAAACATGTAGTTTGGCTTAGCCATCTGCTGCAACTCCCTCTAAAATGTGTCCTTATGAAATTTTTAGGAATGAGTCCATACTCATGACAATAGTGATAGTTGTACCTAGTATTGTAATCCCAATTGTAGTGATGTGCATGGTTGGTTCCTCTTGTAGGCTGATTAGGTGTCCACATAGACTTTGATCTGCATTCTAATGCTCTATGTCCATATTTTTTGCAATTGTAGCAGTGACCTTCGAATATTGGTGTCCTCATTTTCTTGGTTCTACATTCATGTGCTTGATGTCCTTGCTTTTTGCACTTGTGACAAAAGCTTGCATTTGTGGGCTTATCATGCGGATGACTGTTCTTGCTCCTGCACACATTAGAGGTATGTCCCTCTTTACCATAGAAATGACAAGTAGGTTTAGTATTCTTACCTTTGTTGCTCCTTACTTCTGCAGTCTTGGATGATTCTCCTTGTTCAGTGTTGGTGGAACCAAAACTTGAAGTATCATTACTAGCCCTTGGCGATTTTAGTAGTTTCTCAAAGTACTTGATAGCCTCATTGGGTTTGTTGAAGCTTTCTGCTACATCCTTTTCTCTTTTCAATTTATTCTATAATTGTTCATTCTGCATTCTCAGAGTGGAAATCTCAATATCCTTCATGTTTAGCACATGATGAGTATTCATCATTTGGCTTAAGGTGTCTAGCTACATGTTTGAGATCCTTTCAGACTCAATTGTCTTCTCTTCCAGTCTATTGGTAAGATTTCTCTTGTCATCTTCTATCATGGCCTTGTCTTCAATGGATCTCTTCTTTTGTTTAGTCACTTCACAAAGAATTATGGTTTGTGATTCTTGTTCAAGCTTGAGTAATCTAATTTCTTTAGCTTGTGCTCTATTTTTCTCCATCAGTTCTACTATTGCTGCATCAAATTCCTTGGAATTTCCATTTGAGAAGACTTGTACGGTATCAATTTTATTATAGTGTATGTCATTTTCAGCTATGGCTATCTACTTCCTTCTTTTTAAGGATTTTCTCAAGTCTTCTATGGCTTCTTCCACTTTGTGTAGAGCTAGGTGCACATCAATCACTTAATTGTCTACGATCTTCCCAAGTTTGAAGACTTCCATCTTCTCTCTAAGCTATTAGGCTTCTCCTTGTGAGAAATTTTCTCTAATACCAATTGTTGGAATGTTCAAAATGGGAAGAGTACTTTTGAGAGGGGGGGTGAATTAGAAGTATCACACTTTTAACCTTTTTCAATCCTTTAAGCTTATAAATGAAAAGTAAACTGCATGTATGTATACATATAAATGAACATAAAGTAAATACATGCAGTAAAACATAACACTAGATTTGGTAACCCAGAAACCCTCCAAAAATAAGAAGGTAAAACTGGGGTGGGGATGATACCCACAAAAATTACTACATCAATAAATGTTTGACCACTTCTGATGGTCTGCCCTATGAAAGGCCTACCTTGTTAAAGGCTTTACACTGTATAAATAGTGACCTAGTTAGAGGATTTACATACACTTTACATGAAGTGTCACCCTATTAAAGGATTTACAATAGGTTGTTAAACCCACCTAATACAATAGGATTTTCAATCACCTTCTCCAAAGGTTTTCCTACCTAGCTATTAAGCTAACCTATCAATATAGGATTTTCAACTTCTAATACAATGGCAAGAAAGTATTAGAATAATAAACCCGATAGTATGCAATCTCTAATTGCTAGATTTAGGCACTTGATCTACTTTCTTTTATCTTGATCCTCTATGATCTAATATCTGATCATGTCCGTTGTCTCTTATGTTGTTCTGATCAACTGGATATGTGATTGTTGCCCCGTTCCTCTACGTCTTACTCCCTTCACATTGAATTTCACTATAATCTCCCCATACACTATTCTCTTCCACTTTTGCAATGGATTTTTTGACCTCCTTTTAAATATTGTGAAGACTTAGGGTTAGGTATGGATCTATGATCCATATTGAATCTTTAAGTTCTTGCTCATTCCTTGAATTTTCCTCATTGGTTGCATGCCTTATCCATTTTTCTGATTGACTGCATGCTGATCACATAGGGAATGTAAAACATTCATCCTTATCCTTTCTCTCCTTCAAAATCCTTCTATGTCAGCTCCAAAAATGGTTTACATCTAAGCTTGTGAGGGCACAAACTCATATGTTGATTTTGTGTTACTCGACTCATACTGGACTACTGGTGCTTAGTACATGTATGACTCTATCTCACTTGACATATGAAGCATTCTAACTTGCTCGGCATCAACCATGACTTGACACCTATATAACACTCAGCACTTATATACTGCTCAGCACCTAAAGTCACTCGACACCTATTGAAAATCTGACTCGGCACACATTGTGGCTCAGCATGCATAGTGTGCTCAGCTTCAATTTAGAAAGTGATTAAGAGTGTTGACACTCAAATGTCAAAACTATCTAAGATTAACAATTATGATGAATCATTAAAGAAATTTTCTATTTTTATCTCTCCCTGGTGTATTTCTATGTTATTTCCTTCTGTTGTGTTTACTCAACAAGGTATTTGGATAGTTAGGTGTAAATATGGCCCTAATTTCCATCTGTCCTTGCATCAAATGGTATCATGTACCAATTTTGTTCATGGGATTGTATTGTATGGAACCCTAGATCTTGGTTGTAGGATGAAAGATTTGAAGATTTGACCTATAGCTTGCAGAGTGTTATGATCTTGTAGGAACCTATTTGTCAAAAAGGTTTGAGGTAGAGGAAATGTAGATAATGCCATATTGGACATGTGGAGACAAATTGTAGCCATATTAGATGCCATAGAGACAACCCAAAGGAGAGGATCACATCTTGATGATGTGAGTGATGATGAAGAAATGGTACCAAACCCTACTCTTGAGCCTAAGAAAGATCAAAATGAGGAAAGACTGTTGAGAGTTTTATCTAGGGAACATTCAAAGCTTGTTGTTGAATTTGTTTGTTATAATGGAAGATTGGATACCAATGTTGTGTTGGGTTGGATCTACAACATGAAAAAGTTATTTGAGTTTTGAAAGCATTCTTGATAATAGGAAGGTGACAATTGCAGTCACTAGGTTGAAAGGTCATGCCTCACTATGGTGGGAGCATTTGCAATTTGATAGACAATGAAAAGGAAAAGAAAGTATTAGAAATTGGTTGAAAATGGTGAAAAAGGTGAAGAAGAAATTCCTTCCTATTGATTATCAAGTTATCTTGTTGAGAAAGATGCAAAAATTGTAACAAAAAGACATAATTTGTGAAGGAGTACATTGAGGAATTCTATAGATTGGACATCAGATCTAGATATGTTGATGATGAAGTTGAGAAAGTTGCAAGGTACTTGAATGGATTGAGATCTAGAATTCAAGATAAAATAAGTTTTGTGAAGTTGGATAGTTTGGAAGAAACATATCAATATGCCTTGAAAGGTGAGGAGATCTTAACAGAGAAACATGGACAAAGACTGAGAGGTAGAGGTGGTAGATTTCATATAGGTAGAGGTAGATCTTATGGGGAAAGTGACACATCTCATAATACAGTATAAGATAAAGGTAAATCTAAATGTAAAATTAATGAGAAAGGAAAGACTAAGTGGCAAGGTGGTAGTTCTTACCGTGGAAGATGTAATTCTTATCGAGGTAGTTATGGAAGAGGAGGATTTAGTGGTAACTTCTTTAAATGTGTTGAAGGACAATGAGCCTTTGAATGTAAACATTCCAGAAGGAGGAATGAAGGTAATAATGGATGAAATAGTGTTCAATTCAAGGTAATATTGAGTGTTCACCAAGTGGATCTAAGGCTAGAGAAAACCTAATGGTAAGGATAACTTTTTGTAGTGAAAGAGTTGATGAAGAACCTATCTCGAGGAGAAGTAACTTCAAAGCTAGATGTAAGATAATAAGAAAATATTGTGTGATCATTGATAGTAACAATTCAACAAATTTAGCATTAGAGGAGTTGGTTATAAAGTTGTAGTTGCAGAGGATGAGACACCCTAAACCCTATCATGTTTCATGGATCAAGGATCAACATAAGTTGTTGGCAAGTGAGAAATGTGTTTTGAAATTCAAGATTGATAATTAATTTAATGAAGTTCTATGTGATATTATGGCTATGGATTGTTGTCACATTGTGTTGGGTAGACCTTGGCAGTATGATATACATGTTGTATATGATGGTAGATTGAGTCAATATACTCTTTGGGTGAATGGAAGAAAGAAAACATTTATGCCTTTAATTGAAGTTCTAGATAAGGTAAATTGTACTACTATTAGAATTTTTATGGTCAATGCAAAATCATTTGAGAAGGAGATGAAGGAGAACCAAGTATGTTTTTTTGTAATTTCTAAAGGGTCAAATTGTGATAGTAATGGCCAAGTGAGATAAGACATAGAGATCAAGTGACAACAAAAGATGACAATATTAGCTAAGCACTAGCAGGAATAAAAAAATTACGCAAGCACCATGAGATTTTTCTAGGAGATATACTTGATGGGTTACCACCAGTAAGAAGTAAAATTTATTATATGGATCTAATTCCTTGAGCTAGTTTTCCAAATAAAGCACCATATAGATTGACATCTACAAAGAATAAAGAACTTAATAGACAAGTTCAAGAGTTGTTGTAGAAAGATTTGATCAGAGAAAGATTGAGTCCATGTGTTGCACCTACTATATTGGCACCAAAGAATAATGGAGAATGTGTACTAATTTCAAAGCTATTATCTTGAGATAATAGTAAAGTATAGGTTTCCTATGCTGATGATGGATGCCATAATGAATTGTTTGAGTGGAGAAAAATATTTTACCAAGCTTGATTTGAAGAGGGGTTATCATCAGATTAGAATCAAAGAAGGTGATGAGTGGAAGATTGCTTTCAAAAAAAAGGACAATTTATATGAATGGTTGATAATTCCTTTTGGTTTGACTAATGCATCAAGTACTTTCATAAGATCAATGAATGAGGTTCTAAAGAGATTCTTGCATTTAAAAAAAATTGTGTACTTGGATGATATTTTGATATTCAGTAAGGCTAAGGAATAACATCTTGATCATATTACACAATTGTTGTAGGGGATAAAAGAGGATACATTATTGATTAATTTGAAGAAGTGTTCCTTTATGAAAGAAGAGATTGTTTATTTTTGGATTTATGACTTTAGTTGATGGTTTGAGAATGGATCTTGAGAAGGTTAAAGCAATTCTAGAGTGGCCTAAACCTAAGAATGTGGGTGAGCTAAGATCATTTCATGGTTTGGCTAGTTTCTACAAAAATTCTACAAAGAATTTTGGTTCTATTTGTAATGCTATGATTGAGACTATGAGAGGAAATAACATGGATTTGGAGTGGATACATGGAGCTAATACTATTTTTGAGACTTTGAAACAAAAGGTTGTTGAGTTATCTGTATTGTCTTTACCTAATTTCAATAAGGTATTTCAAATTGAATGTGATGCAACTGGTAGTGCAATTGGAGTTGTGTTGAGTTAGGAAGGTAAACATATTGCTTTCTTTAGTGAGAAGTTGAATTATGCTAAAAAGTAGCATTTTGTGTATGATCAAGAGTTCTATGCTATTGTTCAAGCCTTGAATAAGTGGAGACATTATTTGATTCCTAAAAAAATTGTGTTGTATACTAGTCATAAAGCTCTACAGTATTTTGGAAGTCAACATAAGTTCAATCAAAGACATATGAAGTGGGTTGAGTAAATGCAAAGTTTCACATTTGTGATAAAGCATAAAAGTGGAGTCACTAATGGAGAGAGTGAAAATCACCGAATCTATTACATCAACCAAGTATGATGAATATTTCATTCAAGAAGGTATATTATTCAAAGGGTTTGGTTATGTATACCAATAAGCTCTATGAGAGTTAATTTGATGAAGAAAAAACATTGTGGTGGATTAGTTAGGCACTTTGGAATTGATAAGAAATTGAATTTTCTTAAAGAAAACTATTATTGACCACATATGTATAAGGATGTTTAGAAGTTTGTAACAAGTTGTGGAATTTGTCAAGTTGAAAAATGAGTAAATCATAATACAAAATTGTATACACCTAATTTTGTTCCCAAGAAACCTTGGAGTGACATTAGTATGGATTTTTCTCTTGGATTACCTAAGACAAGAAGAGGGTATGGTTCCATATTTTTTTATTGTGGATAGATTTTCTAAGATAAATAATTTCATACCATGTAGGAAGACATATGATTTAGTGCATGTTATAAAGCTTCTCTTCAAAGAGATTGTTAGATTGCATGGATTGCCCAAGAACATTATCTCTGACCAAGACAAAAAGTTTCTTGGTTATTTCTAGAAGACTTTGCTGAAGAATATGGCTACTGGGTTGAAGTTTAGTTCTACATTCCATCCACAAACAGATGGATAAACATAGGTTATGAGTAAAAGATTGGGTAATTTGTTGAGATATTTAGTTGGAGATAATCCTAGTAATTGGGATGTGGTATTGACATGAGATGAGTTTGCATATAATATTTTGGTGAATAGGAGTACTAGAAAAACACCTTTTTAGATTATTATTGGAATGCAACCTAGAGGTGTATCAAATTTGAAGAATGTTGCTGGTGAAGAGAAGAGAAGTGTTGAAGGAGAAGTATTTGCTGAAGTTATGAAATCTTTGCATGACGAAGTGAAGTTGAAGTTGGAATATAGTAATCAAAAGTATAAGGAGAATGCATACAAGTCTAGAAGATACCATATTTTTGAAGTTGGTGATGAGATGGTGGTTCATTTGAAAAGAGGTAGATTTCTAGGTGGAACATACACTAAGCTAAAAATGAAGAATTTTGGTCCTTGTAGAATCTTTAGAAAGCTTTATCAATTACAACCAATCTTACTTGTAAATCTGATTGCATTTATCTTTTTAGTTATTATTACCTTAACAAGATCTCCTTCCTAAAATTGTAAGTCTCTTTTCTTCTCATCAACTCTTTGCTTCACGTTATGGGTGTTATCTATCAAGGTTTGTCTTATAGCATCATGTATCTCCTTCATAGACATGGAAAAATCTTCAGCATAACCACTCTTGTCTATAGTTTTTTCCAAGTTTCTAAGCTCCAATATGCCTCTTGGTTTGATGACCT
The DNA here is from genome assembly GCA_028749045.1 of Cupressus sempervirens. Classification (NCBI taxonomy): domain Eukaryota; kingdom Viridiplantae; phylum Streptophyta; class Pinopsida; order Cupressales; family Cupressaceae; genus Cupressus; species Cupressus sempervirens. The sequence continues at coordinate 718,038,761 of CM053792.1, forward strand.
TTATTTTGATGAATCAATAAAGATATTTGTTATTTTTATCTCTCCTTGGTGTTGTTCTCTATTATTTTCTTCCATTGTGTTTACTCAACAAGGTGTTTGGACACTTAGGCATGTCTCTTTCTCTAATTTCTATTCATCCCTATGTCAATATATATGTATGTATGTATATATATTAAGTATATTGTTGGAAATATAAGAGGAGTAACTGAAAGGGGAGGGGTGAATCAGTTACCACAAAAATAAAGCCCAGATCCCTTAGATGTCAATACAAATCAAAACTGAACTGTGTTGTAACTCAATAAACACATAAGAAAAATGTTGTAACTTGGTAAACACTAAAATAGCTCGATAAATTCCTAACATGAAAGTCTTAACATATTATTTGGGGTTAATCTTACTTTAACTTAGTTGCAAACACATAAAAGAAATAACATGAACACAATCGACACCAAGATTTAATGTGGAAACCCAATTTGGGAAAACTACCACTTGCAACTAGTTACTAATTTTCACTCTTCTAAAGTGAGCACTATTAGGAACCAAACCTTTTAAAGGTTACAAAACAAATTGTTAGGTATTACCCTATTAGAGGAGTTAATCACCTTGCTAGGAGTGGCCTTGTTAGAGGTCTTTAGACAATTCAATAGAAATTCCACCTTGTTAGAGGATTCACAAATAGGTGTTAAGCCAAGCCTGTTAAGAAATTTAGATCACTACTACAATTGTTAGAGAGTAACAATGAGATGACCTAATTTCTAATGCAACTAAATTGCTGATTATAGATCTCAATTCTAGCCTATATACTTGATCCTTTTTGATCGAATGTATCTTTGTATCTTCTAATTCACTTCCTTTACGAATCATCAAATCTTCAATTATGTTCCACACATGCAATCCTTAAATTGATCTTATTTTTATATCTTACACATTGTCAAGTCAGCTTGAATATAACTTAGAATGATTAATATTCATCTTCTTAGTTGGATAGAACTAACAAACAAAACTATTGAACTCAATATGCCAAAATAAGAAAATCTTTCATTAGCCGACCCTGCTTGATAGACATTAACTTAGAAGTGATTTTCATCTATTAACCAAGTGAACTTAGTTAACACTGCATTTTCACAAAGTTCCTTTGGTAACTAAGTGAGCTCAGTTAACACTGGTTCTATCCAACATTTCCTTCATTAGCTAAGTGAGCTCAGTTAACACTAAACTTCTGCAAACCTTGCTTTATCACTCAAGTGAACTTTGTAAACATTGTCTTCTGAACTAGGCAAACTTTGGAATGCTCGGTAGACATAAGAAACTATCTTTAATTCCTAAGTGAGCTCATCATATATTGACTGGCAATGATATGACATTTTGTGTAACATCAAATGCAATACACAATTAATCAATTATTTCCAACAATCTCCCTCTTTAACATTGATGGCAACACAACATGCCATAATACAATGAAATTATAGAGCAAGAATAAAATAAGGAGCATATCCTTAGTTTCATACTGATTCTGATCCATGAGAACTCCCTCTATTACTGTGAACTCCCTCTGTCAGCAAAACTCTACCTTCAACATCTTGTTTTGATTTCAAACTCCCCTTCTTTAATATTAGACCAAGTTATTTCTTATTGCCATCATCAAAAAATATTTATTTTGATATGACAACCAAACTCTCCCTCTCTGACATCTCATGCCAAAGACAATATTTAGTGAATATCAATTTACCTCATGTACTTATTCATTTGCAATATTACCTTGTTAATACTATATCAATTAATTGATCTTCAATATGCTTTGGTTGATGCATCACTAAACCTAATTTCATGAGCTTTAGATAGGGGAATGACCACTAACTCACCTCTTAGATACATAAATGCATTCTTAGGTAATGGCTTAGTGAATATGTTTGTGATTTGTTCTTTAGTATTCACATATTCCAATCTTACCTCATTATCTTATACTAGTTCTCTCAAAAACTAATATTTTATAGCAATGTGTTTTTTTTTGGTATGCATCAATGGATTCTTTGATATATTAATTGCACTGGTGTTATCACAATATATAACCACTAGATCCTTGATCTCTATCTTCATACTTGCCAGTAGTTGCTTGAACTAAACAATATTAGAACAATTAACTGTTATTGCCACATATTCTGCCTCTTTTGTGGACTAAGAAATGCAATTCTAAATCTTTCTTGTCCAAGACATTAGTCTTTTACCAAGTAAGAAAGCTCCACCGCTTATGCTCTTTCTATCATCAATACTTCCTACCCAATTAGCATCTATGAATGCTTTCAAATCCAAATTGCCTCCTTTTTGTACCATAAACCATAGTCCTTAGTACCTTTTAGATATCTCATGGTTCTTTTGATTGACATCTTGTGATTTTCTCTGGGATTTGTAGAGAATCTTGTGACCATACCAACTGCTAATGTAATATCAGACCTTGTATGTACTACATACTACAATTTTCCAATCATTGATGTGTATGTGGTCTAATCTACTTCCTTGGAATCATCATTTTTGGAAAGCTTATTTCTAGTAGGCATAGGAGTTCCAACTATTCTTGAATCTTCCATTCCAAACTTCTTTAGTATCTCCTTGATATATTTAGATTAAGTAACATAGATAGCATCTTTCTTTTGTTGGATCTATAATCCAACAAATGATTTTATCTCTCCAAAAATAAACATCTCAAATTTTTTACTCATTTCTTCTAAAAATGTTTTACACAAGTCATCAATTCCTATGAATAAAGTATCATCCACAAATATTTATGCCAACACAATCTTCTTGTTTGGTCCTTCTTTGATACATAGACTGTTTCTATCATTTGTTCTTTGAAAACCAATCTTTATCAAGTAGTTATGAAGTATTTCATACCAAGTTCTGGGGGCTTCCTTGAGACCATACAATTCTTTGTGTAATTTGTAGACCATATCTCTTTTGCTAGGATCTACAAAACCTTTAGATTGTTCCATGTAGACTTCCTCATCAAGAATTCTATTCAGGAATGCATATTTTATGTCCATTTGATAAACTTTGAATCCTTAGTGAGCTGCATATGCTAGTAAAATTCTAACACCTTCTAATCTTGCATCAGGAGCAAAAGTTTCACCATAATCAATACCTTCTTTAGAACAACCTTTACATACTAACCTTGCTTTGTTTTTGGAAACTTCTCCATCTTCATTTAGTTGATTTATGAATGCCCACTTTGTTCTAATTATATTTTTATCTTTGTGTCTTGGAACAAGATTCCAAGTCTTATTCTTCTCTATCAGTTCAATTTCCTCATTCATTGCTTCAATCAAACTGCCATTATCCAATGCATCTTTAACATTTCTAGGTTCAAATTTAGAAAACAAACATGTACCTTTCAATTTGTGATATAGGAGCATCCTAGGTGTAAGAGCAATTTTTCATCACCTAAAAATATTTTCTTTTCAGTCTTTTTTATTTTAATAAGGACTAGTAGACAGGGTGGTTACTATTTATGGGAACTTGTTATTTTTAGTAAGTTTTTCATATGAGCTTAGAATATTCTTATTTTCTACATGAAGGTTCATTTTAGATTTATAAGCCTCCCATAAAAATCTCATTGCTCTACCTTAAGTATCAAAAAAATAGTTGCAGATTTTTGGTGGAAATATTTGCAAAAAAATCTTCATGCTCACCATTGGAGGCCTTAGAGTGCCTTGATGAGGTCTAAAAAGTTGATAGAAGGGTTCTTGCACAATTTCAAGCATGTAGATCAAGATCTATCATTTCCAAAAAGTGTTTATAATAGCCAATCAGAGCAACAATTCGTAAGTTATGGCCTTTCAAAGTTGGGCTGACTCTATATGTATTGTTAGGGTCCACTAGCCCTAAGTATTAAGTTTCAATATCTAGAACCTTCCTAAGTAGCATAAAATTGCCTATTTAAGAAAGGTTCAAACATTTTCTAGAATAGCTTTGGGTGGTAGTTCGTAGCTTAGTCTTGCAGATTACTGTAATGAGGGCAACCATGTGGGTTAGCATATTGTATTTGTGAATTCTGTAATTTTTCATTTGGTGCAAATAAGAAGTCCATAATTTGTTCTTTCATTTGTTTTTGTTTCTTTATTTCTGTTATGTGTTTATGCTATTGAGGGGAGCACCCTTCATCAATTTGTTTCTTATCATTGTTCCATATGACTTATCTCTAATGATCTAATTAGGTTAATGATCCCTTTTGAAATATCTTCCTAATAGGGTACTTTGGATTTGGATTTTGTTCCACTAAATTATTTATGATCTTTTGTATTAAGCTCGGATACCACTATCTATGACTCGAGTCCATTAGACTCAGTTTTCTCTAGCAACAACTTGGTAGCTTCTGACTATGAATTGGGTCCTTTAGACTGTGACTCTAGTTGCATTAGATGTAGCTTGATAGCTTTTGGAGATTTTTGGGACTTGGGAGGTGAGGCCTCTTGACTTCCAAATAAATTTGACATGATATCAGGTTCAAAGTAAAAAAATCTTCTATAATCCTCAGATTCTTTGTTGCTTTCTTCCTCACTCTTTTCTGTAAACTCATCAATACTCACATGTGCACTTTCTATCATTTTATGAGTAAGAAAATCCAAACATTTGTATGCTTTACTTCTACAAGAGTGTCCTAGAAATATACCTTCATCACCTTTGACATCAAATTTTCCTTTCCTATATTCTTTCGAGATATAACATTTGTTATCAAGTACTTTCAAGTAACTTACATTAGGTTTGTAGCCATACCATAGTTCATAAGGAGTGTGATTTGATTCTTTCTTCAACTGTACTATATTCAAGGTATGCATTGTAGTACTAATTAATTCCTTCCAGTATTCGATTGTAACATTCTTTTCTATCATCAATGTTCTTGCACAAGCCATGATGGATCTATTACTTCTTTTAGCTATACCATTCTGCTAAGGTGTACTAGGGGCTGATACCTATCTCTTAATTCTTTTTTAATGTTGAATTCATTGAACTCATTAGAAATGAATTCACCATCTCTGTCTGATCTCAAACATTTCAGCTTTTTCCAGTTTCTTTCTCTACTCTTGCCAAATACCACTTAAGTTTTTTAAAAGCTTCAAATTTTTCTTTTAGATAGATTACAATCATCATTCTAGAATAATCATTAACAAAAAAAATGAAAAACTTATCTCCACTATAACTCTCTATTCCAATCCATCCATATAAGTCTGTATGTATAAGCTCTAAGACTTCTTCAAAATGATTGTTCTTGCTTTTGAAACTAGTTTTTCCCATCTTACCAATTTGACAATATTTGGATAAACCCATATTAGCTTTCCTCGAGCTAGGAATACCTCTTACTCTTTTTTTTTTTTCTTATCTTGACCAGATTATCAAAGTTTACATGACATAGTCTTTTGTACCATAACTAGCTTTCTTCTACTTGAGCAATAAAACATGAAATTTGTGAGATCTAGATAGAATAGATTACATTTTGCTTGTTTTCCAGATCCAACCAAATTTCCTTTCCCATTCAATAGTTTGGCCTTCCCATTCATGAATTCTACCTTGAATCCACTATTATTCAATTGTGCCACACTTTGTAGATTATGCTTTAGTCTTTCAACCCAATAAGAATTGACACATCTAAGTTCACTAGTTAATGAGATACATCCTTTTCCCTTTATGCAACAAGGTTCATTATTTCCAAATCTCACACTACCACTATCATAATGTTCCATGTGTTCAAATTTTATTTTATCACCAGTCATATGATGTGAGAAACCACTATCAATAATCCATGTATCATTTTTGCTAACATGAGAGATAAGTGCCATTTTATCTCCTTCATCATCAAATTTATCTTTTACAACAATATATACCATTTCATCTTCACTATTATCAAAATGTTTAACCATAAAATAAGATTTCTTACCTTTTTCCTTGTAGTCCTTGTAGTTTTTGAATTGCTTCTTTCCTTTGAACTTATTGCTTTTATTTTCATCTTTATCTTCTCTATTTGGGCACCTTGTAGCAATGCGAACAACTTCTTTACAAGAAAAACAAATTAGAGGAATCTTACCTTTGTACTTTTCTCTGCCTTTGGCATATTTTCTTGCAAGTAGGGATTCAACAACTTCAAGATCATTATTTGAACTTTCTTCCTCTTCTTCACTTTTTGATTGATTGGCTTTTGATTTCTTACCCTTTTTTCTTGAGTGAAAGCTTGACTTCAAATTCAGACTCAATACCTTTGGAACTAGAAACATAGTTATCATAGTTGTCTAACTCAAAAGATGTGAATCTTCCAACTAGAGCATCCAAAGTTATATTGCTATTTGGATCACATCTCATTTCTTGAATATTAGACACTCTAATTTCATATATAGGAAGAAGGGTTATAAGTACCTTGCTTACAACTATTTTGTAATCAATGTCTCCTCCAGATGCTTTGGTTGTGCTCACACTTTCTTTAGTTTTCTCAACATATTTTGCAATGTTCTCATCTTCTCTCATCTTCATCTAATCAATTTGTCCTCTGAGACTTTTGGCTTTAGCTCTTCTTACATTATCATCTCCTCCATAGATGGCTTTTAGTTTGATCCACATAATATAAGCTATAGTGCAACTTTTGACTTCATCAAATTCAACATAATTAAGAGCAGAAGCAAAGTCAATCATCATGATGTTATGATTTTTCTTTTCAAAAATTTATTTAATTGATAATGTTCCAGTAGGAGTCTTGTATTCACTATCAAGATATTTACAACTTGAATCACTAATAGTTGCCAAATGTAACCTCATAAGTCCTTGCTATGCTGCAAAGTTGTCTTGGTTCAACTTGGGAATCTCTCTTCTGTAGGACATCCTGATCTTTAGCTTTGGTCCTTGAAACCTTCTCTATAAGCACCACACACTATGATACCAATTGTTGGGAATATAAGAGGAGTAACTAAGAGGGGAGGGGTGAATCAATTATCACAAAAATAAATTCCATATCCCTTAGATATCAATACAAATCAAAATTGAACTCTGTTGTAACTGAATAAACACACAAGAAAAATGTTATAACTCAGTAAACACTAAAATAGCTTGACAAATGCTTAACATGAGAGTCTTAAGATATTATATGTGGTTAATCTTACTTTAACCTAGTTGTAAACACATAAAAGAAACAACATGAACACAAAAGAGAGATTCCCAAGATTTAACGTGAAAACCCAATTTGGGAAAAACCACCAATTACAACTAGTTTCTAATTTTCACTCTTTTAAAGTGAGCCTTGCTAGGAGCCAACCCTATTAAACGTTACACAATACACTATTAGGTGTGATCCTATTAAAGGATTTAATCACCCTAATAGGAGTGGCATTCTTAGAGGTATTTAGACAATTCAATAGAAATGTCACCTTGTTAGAGGATTTATAAATAGCTATTAAGCCAACTCTGTTAAGAGATTTAGATCACTGCTATAATGGTTAGAGAGTAATAATGAGATGACCTGATCTCTGATGCAACTGAATTGTTGATTATAGATCTCAATTCTAGCTTGTATACTTGATCCTTCTCGATCAAATGTATCTTTGCATTTCAACAAGGATATTCTACCTATCCTTCTAATTTTCTTCCTCTAAGCATCATCAAATCTTCAATTATGGTCCACACATTCAATCCTCAAATTGACCTTATATTTATATCTTACACATTGTCAAGTCAGCTTGAATTTAACTTAGAATAATTAATATTCATCTTCTCAGTCAGCTAGAACCAACAAAAAAAACTATTGAACTCAATATGCCAAAACAAGAAAATCCTTTGTTAGCTGACCCTGCTCAGTAGACACTAACTCAAAAGCAATTTTCTTGTGTTAACCAAGTGAACTTGGTTATGTATATGTGAAATGTGAGCCTCTTATCCTCACATATGCTTCAACATGGTCATTATTTGAGAGATCATCCTAGAATGAATATGAGATTATTCATTTGAGTGACTAGTAGTGCGACCTATTACCTTCTAACTAGAAGGATTTTGCCTTTGCTATGAGAAGTGGGCAACTAGACCCCTAGTATGAAGGATTTATGCAACTATATAAGAGTGTAGTTAATTTATATGTATGCAAGTATTAATCTAAGAATAAGAAATAACATTTAATCTATATGTATGCATTGTATTAAGCTAAATGTCATTAAAATACTAGCAAATAAGAAAGCTATTGTGAGAAAAATGAATAAGTATTTCAATAGAAATTTGATGCATAAAATGTTCAACCTTTTCTTTGAGGAATTGAAGGCCTCTTAAATAGAGTTACAAAATTGATCGACTGTCAAGATCAATTTGGATGGATGATTGAGATTAAACGTGAGATTTAGTTGAGATGGAAACTTCCTTGTGCAGGTGAAGTTAACTATTTCAGACCTAAGTGTGATGAGTAGTTAACTGAGCTTCACATGAGTGTGAGAACAAGTTAACTAAATTAATTCCAATTTGAGAGATAGTTCACCCAGAGTTTCAATTTTAGAACTGAAGAGAAGATCTAGAGAGATTATTTAATTTAATAAAATGAGTTATGACCTCATAAATGCATAAACTTTAATTAATTGAACAATTAAATTCAATAATTAAAATGACGATATTATTAAATTAAATATATTTAATTCCTTTGCATTATTAGCTGAAGAAGTGATTTAACTAAATTAAAGTATTAACACTTATAATTAGATTAAATTTAATAAATAGGTTTAATGTAGCTAATTTAAGTCAATACTTTAGGAATTAAATAAAGAGTGTGACTAATGTAGATAAGGGTTTTCTACATCTGACACTTAGGTCAAGTAACAATTATCAAAATCATAATTACCTAATGAAATAGGACTTAGGAATGATTGAATAGACCATAATTGGTTAGCATGGAAATGTGCCAAATTTGGGGTATTATATTTGCCCCTCCTTGAATGAATGTGTGAGCTACACGTTTGATTCAAAGAAATCAAAAGTATGAAGCATAGATCAAGAAATGAGATTGGTCTCAAAATTGATAACACAAAGACCAATTGATAAGCTTTTAAAGCTTATCTCTAGAACAAAGCTTAACCATAGGGGATATAAATAGAACACCTAGATACTAAGATTGATAAAATTTTAAAGGTTATCTCCAAAACAAAGCTTACCCTTAGGGGATCCAAATAGAACATCTAGATGCCGAGATTGATAATATTTTAATGGTTATCTCTAGAATGAAGCTTAACCTTAGGGGATCCATATAGAACACCTAGATGTTGAGATTAATAGCATAAAGATTGTCAAATTCCATAGAATTGTTCCCAGAATGAGACTCAATCCTCAGAAGTCAGGGTTTAGCCTGTCTCGATACCTATCCATTAAAAGATGACAAGATTAATCATGATTCATAGAATCATACCCATAGCGAGGCTTGATCCTCAAGAATTAGGGTTTAGACTATCTTAATACTTGTCCATGGAATAGTGATTATAAGCAAAAGCCTAGAATTATCTCCAGAATGAGGCTTAATTCTTAGCAAATGTTAGGATTATCTCTCGAATGAAGCTTAATCCTTAGCAAGAATTTGAAATTATCTCCAGAATGAAGCTTAATTCCTTAGAGTCTAGATTAAACACCTGGATAATGGTCCATAAAAGATTACAAGATCCAATCATGACTAGTAGGATCATCCCTAGAACAAGGCTTCATCCTTAGGAGTTAGGGTTTAGACTATTGCAATACTTGTCCATTGAACTTTGATAAGGACTACTATGAGATGTGATTAGTTGATCAAAAGATGATGTAGATGACATAGATTCTAGATAGAGGAAAACAAGATGCCCCGAGTGATGAGGACATGAGATTCAAATTGAGTTGAAGCCAGTTTTGAAAGATTCAATGATGTAATCATCCTGACCCCTTAGAAGTGAAATTGAAAGATGACACACTTAGATAGTGATGCAAAGTAGTATGTTGAGAGATAATGAAGAAATCAGAGATCTAGAAGAATGTAGAAGAGATCAAAATGATCAAAAGAAGTTTTGAAGTCGATTCGAAGTGATTTCAAGGTCTAAAAGACCAAGTTTGACCAAAGTTTGACTTGAGTTGACTTTTTCTAGAAATTTGGAGAATTTGAAGAAAGACGTGATTTGAAAAGATTCCAAGATTCACAAAGTATCAAAAAAATGGGATTGCACATGCATTCAATCGTGTTGATCCCAAAATTTTAAAATGTGATTTTGAGTTGTTTAAGTGTGTCAGATTTCAAATTTGATCTCAAAAATGAGTTCAGAGTAGCCAAAGTAGTCAAGATGGTGATTAATTGATCATTTGTGCAGTCATGAAGAAACATGATACTTTGAAGAAGCCAACAATCCCTCATCATGAAGGATGCAAGTAGATTAGTGATCGAACCATGTGCTTATGCAAATGCAAAGTATGCAATGCAACCCTAGGTCTAATTACCAAGCTTTGACAATTATCACCATTGAGTGTGTAGTTAAATCCTAGATGTCATACAATTCCCACTGACATTGCAATTATAGGAATATGAATATGACATATGTTCTAGTTTTGTTGGGATTAAATGTAAGCATTCGAGGCACAAGAAGCTAGAATGACCACAAAATTTGTTTGTTTTGATATGAAAAGTGAACATTAGCATTAGAGCATAAATGCTAGGATGACCAAAAATTTTCTTGCATGTAGACACCTTAGACATGTGAGAGATCCTTCTTATGCTAAGTAATTAGTAAGTAATCAGTAAGTATGCTAAGTATACTCACAGTGACCTGTACATTCACTTAGTAGGATGAGTATCAGTATTTACTATAGCATAAAGAGTTCACTCCAAAAAGAAATGAGAAGAATCGATCTCAATGAAGATTCTATATAAAATAAGTCAAGGTACACATAACCATCAAATATGAGATAGAGGCTCTTATAGTGGACACCCCTTTTATATGGATGCTTCAGATCATTGGAACTAATCCATCAAACAGAAAGCAAAGAAAAAATCATGCCTCCAATCGTCACTTCTCTAGTTGAAAGAGACATCATCGAGTTACTCAAGGGACATGATAAAATGAAAGAAAAACAAATAGAGAAAAGACAAGCATATTTCAAACTAGTATCAATGTCATCATTTCAATTTTTTTTAATAGGATTGATGTTAAGTGTCAATGTTCAAAACATATTTGAAATAAATCTCTTTAGTAGAGTGGCAATAGTAGATAGACATAGTTAGAATAGCTGGTGACTGAAGTCAAAAAGGAATCTTTAGTAAGAAGAACCTTAGTAGGAAACTAAGTGACAACAGATAGGCATAGTTAGAACAACTAGTGACTGACGTGAGAGAGATTGTTCTTGAGAGGAATCTTAATAGTGATAGTAGGTAGACATAGTTAGAACAACTGGTGACTGACACAAGAGAGATCTTTCATGAGAGGAATCTCAAAAAGTGAAATAAGAAATAGTTGGTAGACATAGTTAGAACAACATGTGACTGACACGAGAGATGTTTCATAAGAGAAATCTCAAAAGTGACACTAGAAATAGTAGGTAGACATAGTTAAAACAACCAATGATTGACATGAGAGATATTCCATAAGAGGAATCTCAAAAGTGAATTAGTGAAAGTAGGCAAACATTGTTAGAACAACTAGTGACTAACACAAGAGATATTCTATAAGAGGAATCTCAAAAGTGACACTAGTAACAGTAGGCAGACATAGTTAAAACAACTGGTGACTGACACAAGAGATTCCTATGGCACTACAGGGGTTGCCCCCCAAGTTATGACAAGAATGTATCCATGGATACATGAGTGAAAGCAACAAACTAATGTAGGAAAGCAACTATACATGAGCTAGAAGATACGATGCCAGATATAGCATTTGGAATAAGAGGCACCTGTTTACCAGGTTTTCACCTTCTTAGTAGAGATTTTTTTTGGCTACCATGATGCCTATTTCCCAGGTTTTCATCAATGTCACTTTTTTTTGTTTTTCAATTTTATTTTTTATTTTTTTGAAATTTTTCATTTTTTTGGTATTACCAAGGTGCCTATTGCTAGGTTTTCATTGAGGTAATGATTTTTTTCAAGACCTCTTGCAATTTTTAGACTTTTCAAGGACATTTTCAAAATTTTTGAACTTTTTTGGAGATTACTCACTCTAAAGTAAGATCATATCATTTTGTTCCAATGTCTAGCAAGGTGTAGGACAAGATGGAGTAGCAAGCTGGTGGATAAGTAGAGATGGATAGACAAGGAGTATGAAGTGGGTGAAAGTGATCCTCAAGAACTAGCTCTCTAAGAGTACCCAAGCTAGGGAAAAAGGATATAACAATACAAGCTCATGGTGTAATGAAGGATATCATATAAGTAATCCGAGAAAATGACCATGTCAAAATTTTGCTAAGAACCAAGTTTTCTTCTTTCTTTGATTGATCAAGACCAAATGGTTAACTAGATAGGATAGAAAAGTTTTTTATAGAGGTTGAAAAAAAAAGTGAATGACTTTGGGATTGAGGACATCTAAAGGATAAGCAAGATCATGATAGGATTTCATGGATGGAAGAATTACGCATGACACCTACTTACCAAGTTTTCATCATGGTATTTATTCAAGGTGCCACAAGAAATGGTTTTCACCATAGGATTGATTTATTTTTCTTTACTTTTTCTACCAAGGTGCTTGCTTCTAGGTTTTCATCAAGGCACTTTTTCATTTTAAAAAAAAAAATTTAGAAAGAGCTCAAGCTTTCTCAAGTTAGATAGCATGCCTATAAGAAAGATAAGTTATGATAAGCTAAGGTCATAGCAAGGTATGCTCAAAGATGCTAATAAGGTAATGGAGGGGAAATGATAGGAAAATGAAAGGTAGATGGAGGATAATGTTGTTGGATTTGGAAGACTTAAACAAGCAAGGATAGCAAGTAGGCATCAGATTTAGAGGATTCCATGATGGTGGATGAGATATTAGGCAAGATCAACATTGAAACGCACTTTGAAGGGTGATGGAATGATGGAGAAATCATGGAAAAAATTGATTAAGGCTTAGATATATGAGGTAGTAGAGCCATTTTGGAGAAAAGTAGAGTATAAGGTTTTGAAACCTTTTTAGGAAGATGTTGGGAAGAAGATGGAATGGAAGCCTTTGGAAGCTTGAATGTCAACTTTGATTTGTTTTAAATATTCAAGTCCTTCAAAAGAGACTTGGGAATCCATATAGCTTTTGATTTTTCATTAGATGCTTTGGAACACATTTCTTCAACAATAGACTTAAGAACCCATACTTTTTTTGGTTGAGCTCTTTGAATAGTGGACCTTTGGGATCTCTTTTGCGTATTTTCCTTCTTAACATTCACATATCGATTAGAGGAGACATAGTGAACTTTTGAAGATGGATTCATGCACTTATGTTTGAGTTGATTACCCAAATTTCTTCTGAAGGACTTGGGACTTGTGGATGAATGAGGCCAATATGACTGGTTTATATGGGAAGGTGAATGTGAAGAGTTCAATTATATGTATCTTTGTTGATCTTGGGGTAGGGTAGGAGGAATGTGTAATGAGCTGAGAGTGGAAGTAGGAGATAGAGGAACATAAGGTCCCAATATGGATGGAAGACTTGAAGACCAATTTTACTTTAGATGGATAGGGACCAAGGATAGATTTAGAAAATGTGAATGGACCATGAGTAGGGATATCATCATCTTTAAAGTGAGCAACATGACCAAAGCCATAAATAGATTTATGAGTAACTATTATAGGAGCAATACCTTTGACAAGAATTTTTAGGGCTTGAGCATAGTTTTGAAGTGAATGTAGTGAGGCAGAACAAGAGGGCGAGCGAACACTTCTCTCTTCAAAAGTAATTTTAGGTAGTATAGGAAAAATATCCTTCTCTTGGTCTTTAATAATCTCCTTAGGTATGGTGGAAGGAATATTTTGATCTTACTTAGTAGAGTTGCATGACATGGGAGATGGAGGACTATGCGGCTCTTGAGATGGAGGCACAAGATCTTGGAAGATTTGAAAGGGGATGAAGGAATCTTGGTCTTGATCAAAACTTGTTTCTTCATCATTTAAGTATTCCTCTTGATATAAAACCAATTTTGAGGATGGGGGAGTATTTGAATCTATATTCAAATCTATTTTTGGAGTCTTCATACTAGGCTCTTGAAGTTCATAAGGAAAATTACTTGGAGTGGAATTCATAGGCATAGCAGGGCATGAAAATGTATGATCTATGAAGGTAGTGAAAAGACTTGCAGCCAATATTTGTTTTCTTGAGTTTCTTTTGAAGGAAAGCCTTGAGGGTATACATAGTCAACAGGGGGAGTAGCGAGTTCTTTTTTTGGTGAATATGTGTTGGAAAGTTTGGACACTTTAGAAGGTGGTTATATTTTGCAAGAGATAAGTGTCACTTTTAAACCATTATTAGACTTGGTTTCTTGATGTTGATCCTTCTTGAGAGTAGAATCTCTAGTGGATGAGAGCTTAGATTTTTGAATTATGCCATTATCAAAGAGATCTTGGATCTTATTTTTCAGCTCCTTACAATGTGAAGTTTTATGTAAATTATTTCTATAATAGGCACAATAGTTACTCATAAAGGAAGCTCTTGCCAAAGTGACCTTAGGTAAAATAATGAGTTTTTCTTCAAGAAGTTCTTGCAAGGTTAATTCATAAGGTTTTCCCAAAGGTGTGAAATCATGCTTTGGTTCAAATTCCCAAGGTTTGTTTTCAAAGACACCTTTAGATTTCTTGGGTACACTATTTTCCAAGGGTTTGGTTTCCACATCATAAGAAGTGTATGGCTTATTGTCATTAGAGGAACTAGAATAACCTTGCAAGGAGAAAGTGCTCGATGATGTGTTTTGCTCTTCTTTTAGTCTTTGAAGATGAGGACTTATTGTTTTGATTTGTTTCTTCATGTTTGTAATTATAATCCCTTCTTCCTCACTTGGAATGTTGGACTAAGTGTATTTATTGCTAGCCATTTTGGTGTACTATGGTTTATGTGAAGGAAGAAAAATCTCTTCCACCCTTAGTTGCAATAGTCATAGACAATGACAAAAAGCAAAAGCCTAGAGAAGGACCACACTAGAACATAGCCTAAAAGTGAGATAAGAGTGTTGTATACTTAGGTACGAGTCATTTGAGTAATGGCTAGAATAGCCAAGGGCTATGACTATCATGACACAAAGTATGACAAACACAAAAGGATATAATAAGATAGCTAAGTGAGGAGACTAGTTCATATGTAGAGCACAAGTCATCAACTAATCAAGAAGTCACTATTTACAAATAGAGAACTGATCAAATGTTGCAAAGACATATCAAACTTGGGGCATAGATAAATCTAACATAAAAATTTGATAGTTTCAGGACAAGATCCTACATGAGGATTCACAGAGAACTACATGAGAAAGTACAATAAACTAGGTGAAGATTCATAATAGAAAATTTTGACTAGTTTTCTCTTGTGAGGACTTGCACTGAGCCACACAAGAAATTGATAGTTTGACTAAAAAGGTAAAATTTTGGCATAAAAGACACTATTTTGCAAAATTTTGTACAGAGATTCATAAAGATTCATGCAAGGAATTGTAGAGAGATGCGCAAGGAATTCATGATAGGGTGTTTTCTCATACAAAAATTCGTAGAACTAGGTGCGAGGAAAGAACCAGACTAATAGTTTTGACTAAACTCAAAGAGATTTTCAATGGTTTTAATAGTTCTACATAGAAGACTAATTATGTTTGTAGATTTTAGACAGGTAGCAAAATAGTTTTTAAGTTTTTAGATAGCATTGTGTTTTCAAGAAGATAATTGTTTTTAGATAGATATAGGAAGCAAGCAGTAGTCACAAACAATCCAACCGAGGACAAAGCAACTCGAAGGGACAGGGGAGTCTTGACCTTCAGTTTGTTTGACAGATTTGAACAATTTTAAAGGGTCAATAAAAAATGTGCTTTATCCCTATAACCAAAAATGGTAGGGAAGGAAAAACCTTTGTCTGACAACTTATGTGCATGCATTCACCTCACACAGCTGTGTCACCCCACTAGAGGGCACTTGTGTTTTTGGTGTATTCCAATGGCTCAATAACATATATGTTGAATGAAGACCCTTGTAGTAGGGGTCAAGTGTGTATACCACCTTCCAATACCTAAATTCCTATGGTGAGGATCTATAGGAGAGATTCTTCCCCCTCATTGCATAAAGATTATGCCCTCTTTTGGAGGTGAACCGAGTAGCAACTAACTAAGAATTTTTTACTTGGCTTCCATTCATATTAATCTCTGGTGGCTTTGCAAGAAAAGTTAAGACTAGTAGCCCACACCAACATATGAAAGTGCACACACTTGACTAACAAGACTAGGGCCGACACCAACCAGTGCAATAGATAGAGCCTCCTCTTGATATGTGATATCAAGAATCAAGAGGAAGAAATTAACATGACTTTGGAGTCTTTCAATCTACAAAGCTTCTTTATTATAGTGATTTGGAATCTCTAGAGAAAGGAGTGTGCTCACTTGGGTAATTCCTGAAGGTTGGATTGCTTCGGTAGGTCTTCTAATGGTTGACTCAGATTGGTGGTTCAAATCTAAGGGTCCAAGTTTTTGATTTCCTTCAAGGGGAAAGAGCATACTCCTCTACCTTATCACCTTGCCCAAACACGCAAGACATATTAATCAACGAGTTAGCTTAATCAATCCCAATTTTTCCTTCCTCAAGATTTTGATTCCCTAAAAGGAAATCATAATCCCTTCATAGAAAAGGACTCTTGTAGGAGAACCACTAACTTGATTTCCTCCCTCGAGTACTATCTTTCAAAGGATTTTAGATTTCTAATTTACTCTTCGGCATCACTTCCAAGTAGTAAATAGCATACTCCCCTATTCCCCTATCTTGCACCCTATGAAGTTCACAAGCCCTATTCATACTATGTGTGAAAATTAATAAAGAAGACACGACATTTAAGTGGGTTTGAAATAAGTCTTCAACATATGATCATTCACAAGCTTCCAACAATCACACAGTTAGTACATGTTTCAAATGTTTTGATAATGTGTCTTTGTCAAGCATCCTACAAACCACTATTAAGCTGTAGAAAAACTATAAATCTGAATGAAAATGCTTCAAAAAAAAATACTATTAGTTAAACATGTTGATAAATTGAATTCTGGAAAACTATATTTTGCATGCACCGTTACAAAATTTTGTGTGAAATCATGCACAGGCCCCCGAATGATAAACCACACATTTATGCACTTTTTGGCATGAGCAAGAGGAAAAATCTTTAGTTTTTCGTGTGAAAATGATATTTCTTGCTCAAAAATCTGGAAAATTGTACAGATAAATGCGATAGAATCATTAAAAATGTAGAAAATAGAGTAATTGAGGCTAGAAAAATTAAATTCTTGGCCCCACGATATGCGCGAGCAATGTATATGTGAAATGTGGGCCTTTGATCCTCACATATACTTCAACATGGTCATTACCTAAGAGATCATCCTGGAATGAATATGAGATTATTCATTCGAGTGACCCAGCAGTGTGACCTATTGCTTTGTAACTAGAAGGATTTTGCCTTTGCTCTCAGAACAAGAAGCGGGCAACCAAACCCCTAGTATGAAGGATTTATGCAGCTATATGAGAGTGCAGTTAATCTATATGTATGCAAGTATTAATCTAAGAATAAGAAATAAGTTAGTTAATCTATATGTATGATTTATATTAAGCTAAATGTCATTAAAATACTAGCAAATAAGAGAGCTATTATGAGAAAAATGAATAAGTATTTTGACATAAATTTGATGCATAAAATGTTCAACCTTTTCTTTGAGGAATTAAAGGCCTCTTAAATAGAGTTACATAATCGATCGATGGTCAAGATCAATTTTAATGGACAGTTGAGATGGAAACTTCCTTGTGCAGGTGAAGTTAATTGTTTTAGATTTGAGTGTGATGAGTAGTTAATTGAGCTTCACATGATTGTGAGAACAAGAAAACTAAATTAATTGCACTTTGAGACATAGTTCACTCAGAGTTTCTATTTCAGAACTGAAGAGAGGTTTTGGAGAGATTATTTAATTTAATAAAATGAGATATGACCTCATAAATGCATAAACATTAATTCAATTGAATAATTGAATTCAATAATTAAATGAGGATATTATTATATTAAATATATTTAATTCCTTTGCATTATTAGCTAAAGAAGTAATTTAATTCAATTAAAGTATGAACGCTTATAATTAAATTAAATTTAATCAATAGGTTTAATGTAGCTAATTTAAGTCAATACTTTAGGAATTAAATAAAGAGTGTTATTAATGTAGATTAGGATTTTCTACATCTGACACTTAGGTCAAGTAGTGATTATCAGAATCAGAATTACCTAATGAATAGGACTTAGGAATGATTGAATAGACCAGAATTGGTTATCATGGCAATGTGCCAATCTTGGGGTATTATAGGTTAACACTACATTTTCACAAAGTTCTTTTGGTAACCGAGTGATCTTGGTTAACATTGAATCCATGCAACATTTCCTTCATTAGCCAAGTGAGCTTGGTTAACACTCAACTTCTACAAACTTTACTTTGTCACCTGAGTAAACTTAGTAGACACTATCTTCTGTACTAGGCAAACTCTATAATGCTTAGTAGATATAGAAAATTATCTTCAATGCTCAAGTGAGCTCAACATACACTGATTGGCAATGATATGACATTTTATGTAACATCGAAGACAATACAAAATTAATCAATTGTTTCCAACATATATATGTATGTATGTATATATGTATATGTATATATGTATATATGTATATATATACATATACATGTATATACATATATACACATATATATATGCACACATATTTACATACATACATATATATGGGTAAGTCACCATGTTGTGGTGCCAAAAGGGGGGTATAAGTGGCCACATTTTTTTTGAATTCAATAATTTATGAACTTTGACAAGAATTTGAAGATAGTTATGCTCAAAATTTTAAGATATGGCAAAAAAAAAAGAAATAGTCCTTTGAATCTAGTTTCTAAACTACTAATTTTTTTTTTCAAAATGGTTTAGTTTTAGGTCCTCAAAAAAGGGGGCCACAGAAAGTGGTACTATTTTTTTAGAAAAAAATATAACATAGTGCAAAGTGTGGCCCTAAAATTTTAAATTTTTTTTTGAAATTTTTCAATCACTCTAGTCAAAAGTTACCTAACACTATGTAGTTTATTACAGATTTTTCGAGTAATTTTATAATGTCTATTTTTTTAATGATTTTTTTAATTGGACACATCCCAAAATCATGAAATATCTATGTGCTCCCCTAGAAATGATTGAAAACTAATCTAAAATTAGAACCTTTTTTTTTCAAAGTGTGTATAATGGAGTCTACTTTCTAAAAAACTAAGTTGTGAAATTTGATGAATAAGCTAAAATCTACAACCCAATTAGTACATGTTGCTTTTTGATAGAAAATGGACATATGTTCAAAAGAAATTATAGTTGAAAGGCTTGAAATAGTTCAAATAAAAAATAAATTATATGGTTATATAGCTAACACAGAGATCTACAATATCATGTAACCTAATTTTATCGATGCTCAACCACGAGAAAACTTGAAAGAGAGCACACAAAAAAAATCAATCATTTTTTATATGTTTGCAACAAAACATGTCTCAGACCTATTTAGAGACTCCAAACCTTTGGGTTGGATGTCCAAGGAAAAACCAAGCCTTACACTTAATCCAAATCTTTAAATAATGTGCGCACTCAATAGCATGTGCATGCATGCTATTTGAAGCATTTTTTAAATTTAGGGTTGCATAGCGCATACATGCTTTAGTGCGCATGCACTCTTAAAGCCTAAATTTGAATAGAGAGGGAAGGAGAGAGGGTAGAGAATGAGAGAGTAGAGGATGGGGAGAGAGTAGGAAGTGGGATAGGGAGAGAGGGAGGGAGAAATAAAGAGAGAGAGTAGGGGATTAGAGAAGGTGGGATAGGGAGAGAGGGAGAGAGATAGAGTAGGGGATGGGAGAGAGAGAGAGAGAGAGAGAGAGAGAGAGAAGGGGATGGGAGAGTGGGAGAGAGGATGGGAGTGTGTGTCTATGAAAGATTAGGGGATGGGAGAGAGAGTGAGTGAGTGAGAGAGAGAGAGTAGGGAGAGAGTGAGAGGGAGAGAGAGAGTAGGGGATGGGAGAGAAGAGAGAGAGAGTGAGAGAGGAATGAGAGTGTGTGTGTATGAGAGAGAGAGTAGGGGATGGGAGATAGAGTGAGAGAGAGAGAGTAGGGGGTGTGTGAGAGAAAGAGCAAGTAGGGGATGGGAGAGAGAGAGTGTAGGGGGTGGGAGAGAGAGAGAATGGGATGGGAGTGTGTGCATGTGAGAGAGAGTAGGGGAAGGAAGAGGGAGAGAGAGAGTGAGAGAGAGTATGAGGTTGGAGAGTAGGAGAGAGGGGGAGAGAGAGAGTAGGGTATGGGAGTGTGTGTATGTGTAAGAGAGTAGGGGATGAGAGTGAGAGAGAGAGAGAGGGAATGAAAGAGAGTAGGGATGGGAGTGCGCACGTGCGTGCGCGGGTGTGTGTGTGTGTGTGTGTGTGTGTGTGTGTGTGTGTGTGTGTGTGTGTGTGTGTGTGTGTGTGTGTGTGTGTGTGTGTGTGTGTGTGTGTGAGAGAGAGAGAGAGAGAGAGATGGCATTGTGTGTGAGAGAGCAAGAGTAGGGGTGGGAGAGAGGGAGGGATAGAGAGGGGGAGAGAGAGTGAGGGAAGGGGATGGCAGAGGGCAAGATAGGGAGAGCTATATTTTTTACATAGTAGGGGAGAGAGAAAGAGAGAGAGTAGGGGATGGGAGTGTGTATAAGAGAGAGTAGGGTATGTGAGAGAGAGAGAGAAAAGGGGATGGGAGTGTGTGAGAAAGAGAGTAGGGGATGGGAGAAAGAGTGAAAGATAGAGAGTAGGGGGTGGGAGGCAGAGAGATAGGATGGGATCAAAGAGAGAGATTGAGAGAAAGTAGGGGTGGGCGAGGTAGAGTGAGAGAGAGAGAGGGGGGGCATGGGAATGTGTGTGTGAGAGAGAATAGGGGATAGGGGAGAGAGAGAGAGAGAGAGAGAGAGAGAGAGAGAGAGAGAGAGAGAGAGAGGGGGGATGGGGGTGTGGGTGAGAGAGAGAGTAGGAGGTGGGAGAGGGAGAGAGAGGGGGATGCAAGTGTGTGTGAGATATAGAGAGAGTAGGGGATGGGAGAGCGTGTGTGAGTGAGAGAGATGGGAGTGTGTGTGTGAGAGAGAGAGAGAGTAGGGGATGGCAGAGAGAGTAAGGGATGGGAGAGAGAGAGGGAGGGAGGGAGAGAGAGAGAGAGAGAGAGAGTAGGGGATGGGGGTGTGTGTGAGAGAGAGAGTAGGAGATAGGAGAGAAAGTGAGATAGAGAGAGTAGGGAGATGGGAGAGGAGAGAGAGTGAGTAAGAGAGAGTGTAGGGAGATAGAAGGGGATGGGAGTGAGAGAGAGAGAGAGAGAGAGTAGGGGATGGGAGAGAGAGTAGGGGGTGGGATAGGAGGGGGGAGAGAGAGAGAAGGGGATAGGAGAGGGTGGGAAAGGGAGATATAAATTTTTCACATAGTGCATGCACATTATGGTGTGCACACACTTTAGAAGGCATCTGCACTATAGTGCATACACACTATATGAAAACACCAAAAAATAGTCATAACAAAAGTTTTGGTCCCTACTAATCCATATTCTATTTTTTATCTATTATGTATTCAGTTGTTTTGATAGAAAACATAGGTTTCATGATGTTGGAAGCTAGTAAATACCATATTCAATCATTGGATACACTATTTGAAGGCTTTTTGAATATTCTTTCATTCTATTGGAAGCTAGCAAACACCAAATTCAATCATTGGATACACTATTTGAAGGCATTTTGAATATTCTTTCTATAGAAAAGGTTAGTGCAATCCTTTTTAAATATTTTTTTTTACTATATAGAGACAAATTTGATTATAATTTGACAAGTTCAATATATAATGAATTCATTAAAATTTGTATGTTTGAATGAGTTGTTATTTGGAAATGGTTAGAAATTTGACAAGTTTAATATATATTGTGTATTGGGTGAATGCACAAAGTTGGGTCGCAATTTCGCAGAAGTCAAATCCGCAAAATGAAACTTCTTAGAAACGGGTACCTAATTTTAAAAAATGGGCACCCGTTTTTGGTTTGGGTGCTCGACCCTAAATTTAAAAAATGGGCACCCATTATTTTTAAAAATTGGGTACCCATTTTTTATTTTCAAAAAACGGGTACCCGTTTCTCAAAAAAATAAAAATAAATTTTTTTAAGAAACGAGCACCCGTTTAAAAAAAATAAAAAATGGGTACCCATTTTTTAAAAGTAAAAAACGGGTACCCATTTCTTAAAAATTCAATTTTTAAAGTTTTCGGCAGATTTTACATGCCGCTTTTAGCTTTTCAAAATGGGTACCCATTTTTTGAAATTCAAATAATGAGTGCCCGTTTCTTATGACATGAGGCGGAATTTTTTTTTCCTACCTTGGAAAAGACCAAGCCTATGCCTTGGCCTCGTAAGATTTGGCTAAGGCATTGAACTGACAAATTCATGCCTTGCCATAATTTTTAGAGGGTCTTCTCGATCAAATTTTTTTACAAAACAAAAATCCATTAGAGCTCTCACTATCCTGATTTCAAAAATATAAATTTTATAGAGTTATGTTTTTATTTACTATTTTATTATTATTTTTTAATCAAAGGTGGTACCTAAATGTAAAATAGCAATGTTCACTAAAACTTTAATAACTTTTTTATTTTATATTTTTTCTTAATCTAATTTATATGTCATCAATCTACATTCAATTCTTTTGAATTTTTAAAAAAAAAAATTTGAAAAAAGTGAAATTTTGATCAAATTATGGTGTCCGTACATGAGAGGTTAAAAAATTTTCTTTTATAGCCAATTAAAAATTAATTTAAAAAAATATTCATTAAAAAATTCAAGAAAAATATTTTCATCAATCTATGGTGTCTTAGGTAACTCCATTTAAAAGGATTCATAAAAATTTGTTCATTTGTGTCAAATTATGGTGTCCATACATGAGCATGGTATGGTCCTGAAACAGGCATTTTGAAAAAGTGGTTTTTTAAGATCCATACCAAAAATATAATCTATCATATGGGTATACAAATAAATTACATATTCAAAAAGAAGGTTCTAGGCACTACAATTTTTATTTCTGAAATTTTTTTATATTTAATCTCTAAATGGCTCAAATTTTGGCATCAATTGACAAAATATTTTAAAAATAGGAAAAACACTTCCACTTTTTGGCCAAAAGTGAGATCCAACTTCTTGCATTGACCCTATTCATTGAAATAATTATAATTTGTATATGTATTTGAATGATTTTTAGTTTACAAATTGTAAGTAATTTAGATGTTTGAATAATTTGACATATAGAAATCATCATCATGCCAAGGAAGAAACCAAAAACTCAAACAATGGATGAGAGGGAGAGAAATTTGGAAATTAAAAGAGATAAAATGAAACTACTACATGAACAAAGAAAATTTCAAAGCAATAATGAAGAATTGTCTTTCTAAGAGGAACAAGAACCACTGATACAAAGAAACAAAGAGGAATAATTGAAAAGACAAAGAGAATGACTATTATGCTCAAGAAGATAATTGAGTTGTGAAGCTGCACCATCTTCTAATGTTGGAGTCATATCATCATCTCATATTGAAGAGACACTAATTTGTACATCCAACACTGTACACACTCCATCATGCCATGTTGAAGGCACAACATCAACATATCAAGTAGGTGATATTTCATCTTTTGCATCTTATTGCCAATGTGCATCATCTTCTGTTCAAGGTATGAAAAACACTCAACCTTATGCTGATATTCAAAATGTTGAGAGAATGGAAGAGATTATAACACCTTCTCGAATTTATTTTAAGACCAAAATATTTGGTTTATACTGATACTAACGTTTTGAAATCAATGCCTGACAAGATTAGCAAGCATACTTGTCAAAGAAAAATTAAACATATGTGGAGATTAGTCTTTGAAGAATTAAATATTATAGTTCAATGCTAATTATTTATTGGAATGATGAAGAATTTTAAATTTAGGCCTATCATGAAGATTCTTTGGCTAAGAATGATGGACGATTCAAATGAAAATAGCATTGTAAAGAATCTAATGAGTGCATATGAAAAAGTGGGTTCTAAAGCACACACCAAAGATAGTAATATCACAAGATGAGTACTTACATTGAAAATAGTAAGTACCAAAATGAAGAAAGACCAACTCATGAGAAAGACAAGCATGACATTGAAAATTAGTAGAGGTACTCTAAGGAGAGCCATGCTAAGGCATGAGAGATTAGAAGATCCAACAAAAAATGAGTTATGGACATTTAGCGGTAGACTATCACTAAAGGATAAAGAAATTAGTGAAGCTTTGAAATTGTTGATTGAAAATTTTTGGACAAATAACACATGTGTTTCCCCCAATAAGAGAGATGTTGCAAGAAGGAGGATTGGTAGCCAAAATAGTGACCCACATGTGAAACATTTTTTGGACTCAACTCAAACACAATTTTTTGCAAGATTTATTGATATTTATCCTCAAATTTGAAAAGTCAAAGATTTTTTAAGATGGGTAAACCTTTTTATGTGAAAATTAACCACACACACACAACTTATTATTGTAGGATACATATTGAATTTTCTGACCATTTTGATTTTTTTAGGCATATATGTGTGTTTTTGCATTCTAAGTTTGTTTTGCAAGATTGTGACATGAATGAGCCACCTAGATTTTCAAGAGAATTCATATCTAACATTTTATGTAAAATAGGGGACAACCAATTTTTTTATAAGACATCATGCTTGGATGGTACATGCTTATTTTGTGGTTCTTTGCAACTTTTATCAACTTGTGAACATATGGATAGTACACATGCAATTGGAAATGAAATAGTAGATTATAGAAAATATAGGAGAATGATATATGCTCTAAAAGATGAGAAACATGGTAAAAGATTTGATTTAGTATTTGAAAAGATTCTGGTGTATGAGTTTATGAAAATTTTTGGTGAAAAAAATATTTACAAGTATGCAAGGCATACACATAGAGCTCGATGGCTGAATTTTCAATTCAAGTTGTGCAAGGATACATTTCCATTGTATACCATTGTTTTGGTTGTAAACTTCACAAAGAACTATGACTACAACCACAATGAGGTGCAAGAAAAGTATTATATTTCTCAATAGGTTTTTGTATTTTTTAATATAACATTCATGCCTTCACCTACAAGTACAGAGAGTGATAGGAAGATTTTGAGGGAGTACCATTTTTACATCAACAATGATCGATCACATTCTATGGAGTTTGTACATGATTTTTTTCAACTATTTTATGGAGATTTAGCTAACAAGGTATACCTTATTTTCAGCACATTAGTTGGTTAGACAATTGCCCATCTCAATTCAAGAATGCACAGATGTTCTATTGAGCAAGATGCACAGGTTGTCTAGAATTCAATATATGTGGAATTTCATAGAGGCTAGTCATGGAAAGGGAGAGCATGATGGTGTAGGCACATGCATCAAAAGAGCCTTAGCTCATGAAGAACTAAAGTACAAAGATGGAGCAATATTGAAAAATGCAAAATCCATTGTCCAGTGGTGTAATGCTATAATGGGTCCAAGTAAGGGAGGTGAGTCTACGGTTCATAGATATTTTTGGTTGATAGATAATACTAACATTGCACCATATGAGAATTGTTGCACACTAACAAGATCAAGTGAGTTGCACTCTTTTAGAAGCTCTAATGCAGGTTCATGGAGTACCCACACACAAAAAATGGCATGCTATAGTCCATCACGTACAAAGAAAAATTGGGATGAGTGTCACTCGATTGAATGGGTGGAAAAATGAGATATACGAGTTTTGGACCGAATTGACACCTAAACCCCACAAGTACTAGAAATGGTAGAAGATGGATTCATCCATTGAATTTGATAGCTTGTCTGATCTAGTGCAACCTGGTAATATATATATCTTTGTAATCTCAATATGTAACTTTATAACTTTTGCCTAAGTATTTTCTGAATTAATGACCACATTTTGTATATTTATCATTGCAGGCCATATTTTTGTTGTTATTCCAGACCTAAAGACAATAAAGAAGGGATAGATTATTATTCGTGTCATTGTGTCTAGGCCAATTTTTTTTGGATCACTCAGTTATACATGGTGAAAGTTTAGAGTACCATATTGGTGTAGTGGTTGGAGCCAACACATGGCTTAGATGATATTCTATGAAGAACCCTAACTTTTGGTTATTCAAGGATTGGAAAACAAAGAGGAAACTTCTTCATTATTTAAACCTTATTTTCATATCAAATTTTTAATTGATTTAATATGTTGGAAAACCACATAATAAGACTCTTTGGAAGGTTCATGAGTCAGACCACAAGACAATACTTGAGGCATTAAAATGTAGAATAGATCCTATTGGTTCATTATTGAATAGAGAGAGAGAGAGAGAGAGAGAGAGAGTAGGGGATACATGGAAGAGACACTACTCTTGACAAGACGTCAAAGAGACACAACCCTCTAGTAGGTAATAAATAATCATTCTGAGAATCTGAAGCAAGTGCATCCAATAAAGAAAAGACACATTATTGAAGGATATATATGCATATATGAATAGTAACCAATAAAAAATATAAAGGAATACCAATATTGAGCATTATATTCAGCAAATATTTTTCCAAACCAAAGGCAATAAGTCATTCATAATATTCAAACAATTAAGAACAAGATATATATGAACCAGATTATTCTTACCAATGTATACATTATTATTGACCAAGTTAGAATTAGCAAAATGATATTGCACATAATCTCTATTACAACAACATGGAATATTTGCAATTTTAATAGTTATATTCTTTAGTCCCAAAAAGGGACATTGTAGATATTGCTCACTAATACTTTAGAATATAATTTTTTTAATAAAAATGGCATGTACTTGTATGAGGACATTATATATTACAGAAATTCCACACCAAAGCAGATGGCTAACTGCTCAAAAAATAGTAACAAAATGCAAGTGGGATCATAAAGATACCTTTATAAACTAGTATCCCCTTTACTCAAGCAACATCTTGGTCATCTACTTGACCGGGACATGTTTGGGAACTAGAAATCTCCATTTAAATACAAGTCTCTAGAAGCAATTATAGACAACAATTGGTCACCTAAATGATAGATGACAATTTATTAGGATTTCCACTTCTCCTTATTAGGATACTCTTTGATCATGGACCTCCTAGCAGTTGGTCACCTAAATGAGAACCTTGATATTTATTAGGAACTGCATGAAAGAAATCAATACCTTGAGAAGCTCTCCATTTGTTAGTTGAATTAAAACCTTGGATTATAGATGGCTGGCCTTCATTGTAAAAGGAGTGAGATTGCCTCACCAAAGGTGGCAATGAGCTTTTTGTTTGTTTGTTAAGATCATGAATATATTTTGATGAGAACTTTGAGGGATCATGCCCAACTTGAGTATCCTGGCTTCCCAAGTCCTATAAATGCAAGGCCATCAAGATTAATAGGCATTTCTAATTGAAACATCTATGGTGCTTGAACGAAGTGCATGATTAGATTCTTTGCCTACTAATGAGCCAATTTGAGGTTTTAGTTCACATTGCTCCATGGATAATTCTATAGTACTTGTTACTTCTCTATTTGAAAATTTAGTGTCTATTTACATATGCTCTCTTTCCCAATAGTTGTAGGTTTTGTCTCTTCATCCTAAATAATTGGCATACCCTGGATGACACCAGGATAACCATTTTCTTCTAAAATGTCCTTTTCTCTCAGATTAATCTCTCCAATAAGTAGGTTTTCTATATCTTCCTCTATATATTTAATAGATGTAGCTGCAATTCCTCTGTATATTAAGCTTTCCTCTATAGGAATGAGAAGGCATGGGGAGTTAGGCCAACTGTTAGTCATTGTATTGAAAAATAGTCCTTGGCCATGCCTTTGATGATAATCATTTCAATCTTATTTTTAGAATCAGTACCTCATTTTTCTTGAAAGAATAATATATTGTTTTCAATATCTTTGAAATATTTGTGGCTGGCAGCCAATTGCTTATTCACTTATTTTTTGCTTTCATTACATAAATATCAAGTGACATTTCATATCACCATTCATTCTATAGTTAGTAACAATTCATTTCCTTTGAATATTTATGGGAAACTAAGGTATTGGGTTACATGCTAGGAATCTTAACTAGGTTCCTAGAATAGTCCTAGATGGATTCCCATTTGACCTAAATATGTAAAGAGCAAAAATTGCTCAAAAGTTACAAAGTTGCTTAAGGAACTTTTGCAATTTTTGCAAAAAGTTGCAAATGGAGGTTTGTGAAGTTGTAACTATCCATGCTTGGGTATATGAGCATGGGTAACATATTTTGCAAGGTTAGAAGGTTTCTAGTTAGATTTGCATTTTTAAGTAACTTTTACAACTTTTGCAATTTTGCACAAAAAGTGCAACTTTTGCAAAGTTTACTAGATTTCACTTCTAGGACTTGGAAAAGGTTCCAAACTATTAAAAAAAAACTAAAAGCACCTAATCCTAGGCTATCTTGACCAAAAACTCAAAAAGATCCAATTTTGCCCAATTAGCAACTTTTTCTCATATCTTGCACAAAGTGGCCTAGGCATACATATCTTACTCATATCTGTCTAAGAGTTCATCATGGGATCAAACCATGTATTCCATTAGCTTTGAGTGGTTAGGTAACCCTACTTCCAAGATCTTCCTATCCCATTGAGCACTTAAATGTTCTCGAGCATGCCAAACTGAATTGACCCCAAGCATCACAAAATGCCATAGGGCAGTGATCTTTGGTAGGGTATATCTCAGAGCTCATACAAGGTATGCATGTGATTCTAAGTTATTTAGGACCATGTCATCAAGACCAATAACATTTCTCACTTTTTGGAGATCGGACTCCATTTTGATTTTGTGGCCCCATCACGGGTGATGCTAAAACTTGTAGTGTTGGCTAGTACAAAGTTGCCAACTACTGAATCTCTCTCACCATTTTTTGTGTGATCAAACTATCTATTTTGTTAGCTCTAGGTGGTTGAGTAAACCCTAGTCCCAATATCATCCCATCCCACTGAGCACTCAAATGTTCTCGAGAATGCCAAACTGAATTGACCCTAAGAGTCACTAAATGCCATAAGGAAAAAATATTTGATGGGGCATATCTTAGAGCTTGTAAGAGGTATGGATGAAATTATAGGTGTTACAAGACCATGTTTCCAAGACCTATAATAACCTGTCTCTTTTTTGGGAGTTTAGATTCCATTTTGATTTTATGGCCCCATCTCAAGTGATGTTGAAACTTGTAGTTTTGGCCAGTACAAAGTTTTCAACTGTTGAATCTCTCTCACCATTCATCATGGGATCAAACTATCTATTCTATTAGCCTCAAGTGGGTAGGTAAACCCTAGTCCCAAGATCATCCCATCTTGTTGAGCACTAGAACATTCTCAAGCATGCCAAACTGAATTGAACCTAAGAGTCACTAAATGCCATAGGACAACAATTTTTGACAAGGAATATCTCAGAGCTCATGTGAGGTATGGATGTGATTTTGAGTGCTACAAGACCATATTACTGAGACCTGCAATAACCTCTCTCTTTTTTGAGATCAAATTCTATTTTGATTTTGTGGCCCTGTCTTAGGTGATGTTGAAACTTGTAGAGTTGGCCAATACAAAGTTGCCAACTGTTGAATCCCTCTCATCATTCATTGTGGTATCAAACTATCTATTCTCTAAGCTCTAGGTGGCTAGGTAAACCATAGTCCCAAGTTCATCCTATCTTGTTGATTTCTCAGACATTTTCAAGAATGCTAAATCAAATTGACCCTAAGAGTCACTAAATGCCATAGGACAAAAAACTTTGATAGGGCATATCTTAGAGCTCATGTAAGGTATGGATGCAATTTTAGGTGCTATAGGACTGTGTTACAAAGACCTACAATAACCTCTCTCACTTTTTGGAGATTGGATTCTATTTTAATTTTTTGGCCCCATCTTTAGTGGTGCTGAAACTTGTAATGTTGGCCAATACAAAGTTTCCAACTATTGAATCTCTCTCACTATTCATTGTGGGATTGAACTATCTGTTCTATTATATCTAAGTGTCTAGGTAAACCCTAGTCCCAAGCTTGTTCTATCCCATGGAGCACTTGAACATTCTCAAGCATGCCAAACCAAATTGACCCTAAGAGTCACTAAATGCCATAGGGAAAGGATCTTTGATGGGGCATATCTCGAAGCTCGTACGAAGTATGGATGCGATTTTGGGTGCTACAGGACCATGTTTTTGAGACCTATAATAACATCTCTTTATTTTTGGATATCAGATTCCATTTTGACCTACAATAACTTATCTCACTTTTTGGAGATCGGATTTCATTTTGATTTTGTAGCCCCATCTTGGGTGATGCTGAAACTTGTAGTGTTGGCCAGTACAAAGTTGTAAACTACTAATTCTCTCTCACCATTCATCATGGGATTGAATTGTCTATTCTATTAGCTTCAAGTGGCTAAGTAAACCCTAGTCCCAAGCTTGTCCCATCCTATTGAGTGTTTGAACATTCTTGAGCATAACGAACCAAATTGACCCTAAGAGTCCCTAAATGCCATAGGGAAACAATCTTTGACAGGGCATATCTCAGAGCTCGTGTGAGATATAGATGCAATTCTAGGTGCTACAGGACCATGTTGCTGAGACCTAGAATAAGCTCTCTCTCTTTTTGGAGATCAGATTCTATTTTGACTTTGTGGCCCTATCTCAAGTTATGCTAAAACTTGTAGTGTTGGCTAGCACAAAGTTGCCAACTACTGAATCTCTCTCATTTTTCGTCATGCAATCAAACAATTTGTTCCATAAGCTCTGGGTGCTTGGTTAAACCTTATTCCCAAGCTTGTCCCATCCTATTGAGCACTCGAACATTCTTAGGCATGCTGAACCAAATTGACCCTAAGAGTTACTAAATGACATGTAGATGCAATCTTTGATGTGGCATATCTCAGAGCTTTTGCAAGGTATGGATGTGATTTTGGGTGCTATAGGACCATGTTTCCAAGACCTAAAATAACCTCTTTCTATTTTTGGAGATTGGATTCCATTTTTATTTTGTGGCCCCATCTCATGTGATGCTAAAACTTGTAGTGTTGTCCAATACAAAGTTGCCAAATACTAAATCTCTTTCACCATTTTTCATGGGATCAAACTATCTATTCCATTAGCTCTAGGTGGCTAGGTAAACCCTAGTCCCAAGATCATCTTATCTTATTAAGCACTCAAACATTCTTGAACACATCAAACCAAATTGATCCTAAGAGTCACTAAATGCCATAGGGTTGTGATCTTTGTTAGTGCATATGTCAGAGCTTGTGCAAGGTATGGATGTGACTTTGGGTGCTATAGGACCATGCTACTGAGGCCTACAATAAATTCTCTCACTTTTTGGAGATCATATTCTATTTTGATTTTTTAGTCCCCTCTTGGGTGATGCTAAAACTTGTAGTGTTGGCCAGTACAAAGTTGCCAAGTGTTGAATCTCCCTCACCATTCATTGTGGGATCGAATTGTCTATTCTGTTAGCTTTGGGTGGCTAGGTATACCCTAGTCCCAAGCTTGTCCTATCCCATTGAGTGCTTGAACATTCTTAGGCATGCCAAACTGAATTGTCCCTAAGAGTCACTAAATGCCATAGGGTCATAATTTTTAACAGGGCATATCTCAGAGCTCGTGCGAGGTATGAAAATCTTCCAATCACTTATCAATACTAAAATATAAAATATAAAATCTCAAAACTCTCAAAGAGATAGAAAAAAAAAAATCCAATACTCCATTACCTTATAAAAACCTTTCCAACTATTGACTTTCAGTCTCATAGTCATTGAGTAGAAGGTAGATTCTTCAAACCCTTGTCTTCAAAGCCTTCCAACACACATGCAAACTCTAACCAAGCCACTCTCATGTTTTTAATTACTAATTCTCTATATTTTCCATGCAATTAGAAGGTATTTACTAATTCTCAGCCATATCCATAATAAGAAACAAAGGTGTGGTGTCAACTTATAAGATGGTGATCTAAGACAACCAAGGGAACCTTTAAATCTTCCTCTACTTTATATAAAGATAACATGTAGGGACTGTGATCATTTAACCCAAAGAAGCATGTATTTTACTACCCAATTTGTGAATACAAGGAACTTTGTGAGATAGTTGAAGGATCTCTTGGAAGGATGGAATAGATGAGACATTGAATTTTGTGAGATAGTTATCTTATTCAACAAGGAAACCCTCATTATAACAAGGTTTTAGAGGTTTGTGTATCTCCTCAACAATTAGGACTTCAAAAGTTAGAATTTTGTAAGATCTTGGTAAGGTAAAACTATAAAAAACTTCATTTGTTAATTTTATTTGAAAGTTTAATGAGTTGGGAGTTAGAAGCTATGTTTTAGGCCTATTTGTCTACATTCGAGCCTGCAAGTTATATGCTTTATTGGACAATCGAGAGTCTATGTTTTTGGAATTTAGTCATGCTTAGTATTGGGTATCTTAATCCCTCATTGGTTTTGGTATTTTTGTGGAGAGATTTTGATTTCCTACCTTAAAACCCCAAAGATAGGGCTATAAGAAAGAGCTTCTTTAGGTTTGTTTGTGAAAATTGATGTTTTTAAGTCCACTAAGGTGTATAACACCTTATGAATGTTGAAACCACTTAAATGACAATGAGATAAATCTTTTGGAATCTTATTGGGGTATGGTGTTGTGAAAGATCCTAGAGGGTGTAAGGTAGTGGAGGTGTTGGGTATTGTGAAAGGTAGTTGGTTGAGTTTGTGAAGGGTTAGGTAGAGACATTTGGAATAGGTAGTTTTCCTTAAAAGTGTTCTTCTTGGGAATCCACTAGCTTTTGGTGTGAGCACTCTGCATCATTTTGGTGGCAAATTACATTAAAATGAAAAATATAAAATGTACTTAAAACATAAACAACAAAAACAAGATATATATTATGATAACCAATAATGTCATACATGAACAAACATATAATATATTATGATAAACAATAATGTCATGCATCAAATATATGTCATTCATCAAATATAAAATATCATATATACATCAAATGTATGTTGAATATGTTCACTAACATAAAATCTAAGACATATGTCCACTAATGCCTATAGATGTGTGTCTATTCCTATATCCTCTCCTTCCCATAAGGGGAAGGAAAAAAATCCCTTGAGGTCTTCGGACATTGCATGGAGGGAGATGATGTGGATGATGGGATCTTCCTCACATGCTCACTTGTCCTCTTATTTAGGCTCCTCTCTAACTAGAGCTGATACAAACAAAGTCAATATGAATCAATAATTATTATAAATTGAAATAAAATATATGTAAACACAAAATTAATTATTTTCTTAACGCTATCAAATAGTCACTCTGTACATCCACCTC
This sequence comes from Cupressus sempervirens, assembly GCA_028749045.1. NCBI lineage: Eukaryota > Viridiplantae > Streptophyta > Pinopsida > Cupressales > Cupressaceae > Cupressus > Cupressus sempervirens. Next base: position 718,072,383 of record CM053792.1, read on the forward strand.
AAATGTAATGCCCCACCAAGGGACCCAAAACAAATGACCTAAAGTTTTACTAAGTTTGCCAACAATATTTTTTTTAAAAACAAGAATGATAACATACACATCAAAAACATAGTAGTGGAAGAAATAACATACAACCAACTAAAAGCATACATAACAAGTTACATTTCTTAAGGATCCCATGATGTTGAATTAAATTTAAATTTAATTGCTACTAAGTCTAACAACTTAAACATCCATATGAAAGAATAATGAAAATTCCAAAGTTCATATTATACATTTGTTTCGAATGCCTCTTGGCAAATTAATTCAGAACGCTTGATCATCCACTATACATGTCACAGGGTATAAAAGGCTAAAAGAATATACATATGTAGAAATAGAAATACATCATCCTCCTCAGATCCATGATACCAGTACAATGAAATAAATGAAACCAATAAAATACATGATACATCCATCCATCATAAAAGATATAAACATCCATCATGAAATATAACCATCTATCAAAAAACACAACTAACTAAGAGCACGGTTCCTCCCAACCATCAAAAGCATCATAAGACCATCGTGGGCCCTAGCCATCCCCCACGTGTAACATCTCAAGCCACTGATCAGATCATCAATACTATTGTAATAGGGATGTCACTACTAAAACATACTACAACATATGCATAAAAATATCTAACATGCTAGACTAAAGCATAAGATGATCTTACAAAGTAGATAACTTCACCTATCACAAGCTAATCATCAATATAAGGAAATGCGTCAATAAATATTATCATCTAAACATGATCAACAAGCATTCCAAGAAGCTCCAGCCATGGTGACTACAAATGGATCTCAATGGTAAGAGTGAAAAAGCACTACCACCCAACCGCGTGGAACCTAAATGGCCCACTTCCGTCGCACTGAAGAGATAGTCTCAAGTACCAAATAGGATATCAAATCACATATCACAAATACTCTCTAAGTCCAGGAAATCCTAAAAGTATACTAACTCAAAGGTTCCAACACATAGATCGACATCTAGACCCAGATGCACATAAGACACATAGGAAACCTACTATGTAAGTGGGTAAGTGTCATGGCATGAATCACGTAGAAGTTACCTTGGCAATTAGCTTAGGACTCTAGGGTACCTAATGATCCCTATGTGGCCACTAGTATCCTCTTGTTTTGACAAGGCATACTATGAAATGCAAGGTCGTAACCAAGCGTTCTCTCTACTCCCATCCTAGTTTGTACTAGCACTCTAGGCATGGGAAAGAACATACAATTATCTTATTAGGTTCATTTTAATCCCCATTTAGTATAATATTTTCACTTATTAAAAAAACTTACAATGGGTTATCCCTAGAGCCACTTAGGATCCCTGGCCCCCATTGCAAGCCACTTCCCAACACTACAAGTAGATAACCTACCCTAGGCTCATAAAAGCACAAATCAATAATCATATAAAAATCACTTCGGCCCTTTACAAGTGACTGAAAAGAATCAAAAGATAATCCATAATATTCACACCAGTTCTCCATGAACAACTAGAAAGCACCAACAGATAATCATAATAATCACAATAGTTCTCAATGAGCAACTGAAAAGTATCAAAGATAAATCACAAGATTCATCGGTTCTCAACGAGCAACTGGAAAGTATCCCAATAATAGTACTGATCAAAGACTCCAAAATGGTCAAGTCAAACATGTCACAACATAACATCATCAAGCACAAGAAAACACTTCAGTCCCATCAAGGTGACTGGAAAGTAATCCAAGTATAACTGATCAAGGACTCAAAAATGGTTAACTCAGGTATCTCATAAACATACACCTCAGCTGTCACACAAGAAGACTGGAAAGAAATAACAAATAGTAAATACAAACATGTCATAGAGCATACTTAATCACATTACCATGGTTGGGATAAAAAGATCAAGATCAAATTAGCATAACATCACAGTCACACAACCCCCGAGCCTTTGGTAACAACCTAAACTAGTCAACATCTAATCAACCCCAAAGCATAGGCAATACAGGAAAAATAGTACAATTTCATAGTTTGGCTTTGATTTTGAAAATACCCAATAGGGTTAAAAGTAAAGTTTCAATTAATGTTTTAATGTATGTTTCAAGTTATAAGATTCTCAGTTTATTCCACCCAATAACCCATTTGTTTATAGAATTACCCCTCTTAGGCAAAATCAATTTTCTAAAATAACCTAAGGGAAGTCATTAATTAAATCATTACAATAATAATCATTGATGTTTCAACAATACCACTTTATTAAAAAAACAATTTTATTAATTTTAAAAAAAACTCTGTCTTCTTTAAGAAATATTAATCATTAATTAAATTCAATTAACTAATTTTTAATTAAATTAATTAATAATTATATAAGACTACTATATTACCATTCATTAATAAAATATTAATAATTGTTAATAAATAAAAAATCATTATTAAAGTTAACAATTACAATTAAACAACTTAATAAATAATTAAATATTAATAAATTATTATATCATTAATAAACTTATTAATATTATATATATATATAGTTTATAACTTTAAATTATATTAAAAAGATATTATACAAATTTTTAAAAAAACTTAAAAAAAAAAACAAGTGTGTTTTATGGCCCGCCAACCCTTATATTATAAATGGTTGCGGTCGTGTCCTGTTGTAGCAGTAGTACCTGCTGCAGTAGTGGTAATAAAGCCATCAATGGAAGGTAAGGGGGGTAGGGGGTGGGTGAAACCTACCCCTCCCCAATTATTATTATTTTTTAATTAATTTTTTTGAAATTTATATTATATGAATTTCCCTTTTAAATGATATAAACAACCCCCCCCCCCCCCCCCCCCCCCAACCAAAGCATATAATATATACATTTTTTTAGTAGATTCTATCAAACACCCTCAAATATATATAAATTCAATTTTATTTTATTTTTAAACGATTTTAATTAAATCTATTTTATTAAATTTTATTAATTATAAAATTTAAATAAAACAAATCTCCAATTAAATATGATATTTAATATATATACATATTTTTAAAAACCTTTGCAATTTAAGTCTGATAGGAAAAATACAATTAACCAATCAAATTTCTAATTAAATTCTCATTAAAAAAAAAAATCACAAACCCTCCCCAGTTCAAAATAATAAATTCTTTAATCTACGAACGAGGATCTTTGATTACTTTTCTAATCTCCATGTATATAGAAGGTATTGACATGCATTCAATAATTGCAATATTAAAATGTTCAAGTATTCATCACAGAGAAATTCAAATTCACAATCCATAGGCATGAAGAAGATAGGAAAGGAAAATTGTATAATTAATCAGTGATCAAAACACAAGACCCTACCTGAGCCTAATGCTTACATGCAGCCACCCAGAAGATTTGTGAGAGAATTCGCTTCTATCCAAGAACTTCTTTCTAACAATTTTATGAAAATTTTCCCTTCCAGAATTTGCTTCCAAATTTGCTTCTCAAAAATTTGTGTCCAAAATTCATCTCCAAAATCTATGGTTCTTCGAAAATGAACCTTCCAATTGTGATAAGGAGTTCTATCCTCAAACTGAGGCACTAATTGTGCGTTCACTTGGGAGAACTTTATGCTCACCTGACTCAACTTTAAATTAACTTTTATTTATCTTTCGTTAATCTTTTTCAATGCACGTTAAAAAGAATTATTAAATAATTTTATTTACTTTATTAATTTTAATCCTCCGCACACACTTTATGCAACTCTTATTAAATTTACTTGTTTTATCTTTTAATTAATTTCTTATATTTTAATCTCATGCATGCATCATGCGATCTTAAAACTTTTTAATAATTTAACATCTTTTCACTTTTTAATTTATTTTTGAAACATAATTGATAAAATATTTATTAACTTAAACAATAATATTATTTAGCATTTATTTGAAAATGAATTCTACATATATTATTATTAAATTAAATAAATATTATCACGTTCTAAATTTATTCTTATAACTTTTATCTCCAAATTTATATCTTTTTATTTAATTAATTTCTCAATTAATTAAATATAATTAAATGTAACAATTTCATAATAATTTTTCATTAAATTAAATTATTAATTTAATCTTTTAAATTAGACTTAATTAATAGAAAATCCACCAATGACTCATAAAACAACATATGAAAACCCATCATAGCAAAACACATACAAAATCAAACTAAAGGGTTATAATCAGGAACTAACGTCATTCAAAACATTCAGAGGGTACACAACTCAGATATTTGTCCTAATTACCAATTAGGACAAATGTCTTAAGTGTTTAGGATTTGGACTTGAGAATTTATCTCCTCTCTCTTACCATTGAGATAATGCGATAGGGTACGCTCATCCTGGCAATTCAAAGAAGTTGATACCTGGTACCTACAACATGCATAAAATCTATGCATGTATAGACAAAATATTCTAAGCTAAACAGGCAATGGCAAGAAGCAGTGCATCGTGTCGATCCCGACTAGTAGGTGACTACTGTTAGAGTAAATAATTAATATTTAATTATTTATTCTATTACTTAAGCTTACTTAGGTCATGCATTTATTTAATATTTTATATTTAATGCATGTAGTGGTTAGTTGTTGACAACTCGGGAGTTTTCTCCTTTTTTAGCATATTCCATTTTTTGTGGATATGTGCTGAGTTGTCATTTTTGTCCTCTACCTCCTTCCAGCTTGTTCTACAAGCTTCCTGGAGCTCTTTATATTCGGGCTCTCTCTCATTGTAATATAGATCATCATATCATTTCTTATTGTAAATACATTTCTTCTTGTGTTTGCATTATGATGGCTCTCATGTCCGTTTAGGGTTTTGCCCATGCTCCATGCTTTTCCCCTTCTTGGCTTCTCTTTGACAGGTTCGCATGCAGGTGATCTTGGCGTCTTCGGAGTTGGCTTTCCTCAACTCCAACAACTACAACTCCCTTCCTTAACCACATTAGAAATGCCATACATAAAGAAAACAAAAATGCACACCATACGTATGCAAGTATGGGGTAAGTATCCATAAGAAAACATGTAGAATAAACCATCCAACTAATCATCATCAATAGTTGAAAACATTGTAATAATCAGCATACATACATGAAGTATAAATTACTAAGTAATCTTATCATATAATCAACTAAATCTGAAACAATATTGATAATATTTAAACAATACTACTAATCAGAAGCATAAAATTGGCCTAATAGAGTTCGAAAATGATAATAGAAATGCGAACTAGGGGCAGGCACTACATCTACCCCCCTAGACTTAGGCTTACTCCTAGAAGCCTACAATAATGGTAATATTGAAGAACCCCCTATGTGGGTCCCATTGAACCCTTTCCCACTGTGGGAGGATATGACTCTATTGAGAACACTACAACACACTTAGAGTAATATGATTCTGGTTTAATAGTAAATCGAAAACCATATTGATGCAACATTCCTAGTCTATCAGGAAAAACATTCAAGATGCTATAATAACCATAAAATATACTACTGTAAAACATAGATAAAAGACACATGTTTTGCAAACAAAATAAGTTTCAATTTCCATTTTGCCTAGATTTAGATTTATGTATAATTTTAGTTTTGAAGTCCAAGGTATGTGCAGGATCATGGTGTACCAAACTATGGCCTTAAGTGGCAGTGAAAAATCAGAAAATCAGGGTTATGTCAACTTGACACATAATTTTAAAGTGGTTATGAACTTTATATCAAAAAGTTGTAAGAAAATAATTTGTAGGAAATTGAATTTAGTTTCTAAACTACTAGGCCTTATCAGGAGAAAAAAATAATTGATTGGTCAAAAGTTTGAATTTTAATGCAGTACTACAAAAATTTTAGGGCAAAAATAAAAAGTAGGTGTATGTCTAACCACCTTAATCAAAATCAAATGATAATTTTTTTTAATATAATTATAGATATGAAAATTAGACTCATGCCCGGATGTGATGCATATTTTTCAGTATTTTTATTCCAAATAAATAATTAAATATGAATTTTCTACCAAAACTTTTTCGGAAAAAAAGTTCCGTGTCTGACCACCTTAACTAATAGAAAATTTTACCAATTTTTTATTTTTTATTTTTTTCTTATACTAGGCGAAGCATAGAATGTGACGCAACTTTTAGATTTAAAAAATGTTATACCGTTTGAAATTATAGCTATTTTTCAATCAGTATGTCAATCAACACTTTACAATAATCTTCATTGATAATTAACTAATAAATACTTATTGATCTCGAAATTTGACAGAAATTATATTGATGGAATCTCGAGAGCGATATTAAAAAATCCTTTTCGTTTCATTCAATTTCAATCAAAATAGCATTGTCAAACGACTACCCGAAGTCTGAGTATCACTAAAACCCTCTTCAAACACGTCTTTTGAGTTGACCGGGTAGGCTTGCTAAATACCAAGCCTAATCGGATATCGGATTTCAAATCGGATATCCGATATGGCTAGGTGAATTTTGGTGAAAATTTTGAAATCCCAACCCATTTTGGAGGGAAAATCGGATTTAAGACTTATACCTTATGATTTATAAATTATTTTTGTTATATTACTATGTAAATATGTATTATAATATATTATATATATATAATAACGTAATGTAAAGATATAACATATGATATATTAATATATAATAATATATTATGTTATTCTCATTATAATCTATAAATATAATTTATATTATTATTATTTTTACTAAATATAATAACGTAATATTTTTATTAAATATAATAACGTAATATTTTAGAGCTTATGATTCATAAATTATTTTTGTTATATTACTATGTAAATATATATTATAATATTATATATATATATATTAACGTAATGTAAAGATATAACATATAATATATTAATATATAATAATATATTATGTTATTCTCATTATAATCTATAAATATAATTTATATTATTATTATTATTACTAAATATAATAACGTAATATATATATATATGTGTGTGTGTGTGTGTGTGTGTGTGTGTGTGTTATTAATATATATAATAACATAATATTTTTATTAAATATAATACACACACACACACACACACACACACACACACACACACACACACACACATATATATATATGTTATTAATATATATTATTATATTAATATGTATGTTATTAATATATATGTATATTGTTAATATATATGAGTCAAAGGGGGTCATAGGTTGACCTATGACCCCCTTCGACCCATTACATAACAACATATGTCACTAGGGGTCCTAGGACCCCTAGTGACATATTAGAATCGTTCTTATGGATCGAAGGAGGTCATAGGTTGACCTATGACCCCCTTCAACGCATTACATGACGACATGTTCCTAGGGTTCCTAGGACCCCTAAGGACATATTAGAATTGTTCTTATGGGTCAAAAGGGGTCATAGGTTGACCTATGACCCCATTCAACCCATTAAATGATTACATATGTCCCTAGGGGTCTAGGACCCATAGGGACATATTAGAATCATTCTTATGGGTCAAAGGGGGTCATAGGTTGACCTATGACCCCCTTCGACCCATTAAATGATGACATATCTCCCTAGAGGACCTAGGGACATATTAGAATCATCCATATGGGTCAAAGGGCGTCATAGGTTGACCTATGACCCCCTTTGACCCATTACATGATGACATATGTCCCTAGGGGTCCTAGCACCCCTAGGGATATATTAGAATCATTCATATGGGTCAAAGGAGCTCATAGGTTGACTTATGATCCCTTTCGACCCATTACATAATGACATATGTCCCTAGAGGTCCTAGGACCCTTAGGGACATATTAGAATCATTCTTATGGATCGAAGGGGGTTATAGGTTGACCTATGACCCCCTTCGACACATTACATGATGACATATGTCCCTAGGGGTCTTAGGACCCCTAGAGACATATTAGAATCGTTCATATCCCTAGAGACATATTAGAATCGTTCATATGGGTCAAAGGGGGTCATAGGTTGACCTATGACACCCTTCAACCCATTACATGAAGACATATGTCCCTAAGGGTCCGAGAACTCTGAGGGAAATATTAAAATCATTCTTATGGGTCAAAGGTGGTCATAGGTTGACCTATGACCTGCTTCGACCCATTACATGATGACATATGTCCCTAAGGGTCCTCAAAACCCTAGGGACATATTAGAATCATTCTTATAGGTCTAAGGGGGTCATAGGTTGACCTATGACCCCCTTTGACCCATTACATGATGACATATGTCCCTAGGAGTCATACGACCCCTTAGGGACATATTAGAATGCTTCTTATAGGTCAAAGGGGGTGATAGGTTGACCTATGACCCCCTTCAACACATTACATGATGACATATGTCCAAAGGAGTCCTAGGACCCCTAGAGACATATTAGAATCTTTCTTATGGGTTAAAGGGGGTTATAGGTTGACCTATGACCCCCTTCAACCCATTAAATGATGACATATGTCCTTAGGGGTCCTAAGAACCTTAGGGACATATTAGAATCATTCATATGGGTCAAAGGGCATCATAGGTTGACCTATGACCCCCTTCGACCCATTACATTATGACATATGTCCCTAGGGGTCCTAACACCCTTAGGGACATATTAGAATCATTCATATGAGTCAAACGGGGTCATAGGTTTACTTATGATCCCTTTCGACCCATTACATAATGACATATGTCCCTAGAGGTCCTAGGACCCCTAGGGACATATTAGAATCATTCTTATGGGTCAAAGGTGGTCATAGGTTGACCTATGACCCGCTTCGACACATTACATGATGACATATGTCCCTAGGAGTCCTTGAAACCCAAGGGACATATTAGAATCGTTCTTATGGGTCAAAGGGGGTCATAGGTTGACAATTGACCCACTTTGACACATTACGTGATGACATATGTCCCTAGGGGTCCTAGGACCCTTAGGAACATATAAGAATGCATCATATGAATCAAATGGTGTCATAGGTTTACCAATGACATCCTTCGACCCATTAAATGATGACATATGTACCTAGGGGTCCTAGGACACCTAAAGGCATATTGCAATCATTCTTATGCATCAAAAAGGGTCATAGGTTGACCTATGATCCCCTTCGACCCATTAAAGGATGACATATGTTCCTAGGGGTCCTAGGACCCCTAGGGACATATTAGAATCGTTCTTATGGGTCAAAGGGGGTCATAGGTTGACCTATGACGCCCTTCAACCAATTACATGACCACATATGTTCCTAGGGGTCCTAGGACCCCTAGGGACATATTAGAATCATTCTTAAAAGTCAAAGGGGGTCATAGGTTGACTTATGACCCTCTTCAACATATTACATGATGACATATGTCCCTAGGGGTCTTAGGACACCTAGGGACATATTAGAATGCTTCATATGGGTCAAAGGGTGTCATAGGTTGACCTATGACCCCCTTCAACCCCTTAAATGATGACATATATAGCTAGGGGTCCTAGGACCCCTAGGGACATATTAGAATCATTCATATGGGTCAAAGGGGGTCATAGGTTGACCTATCACCCCCTTCGACCAATTACATGACGACATATGTCCCTAGGGTCTTAGGACTCCTAGGGACATATGTCATCATGTAATATGTCAAAGTGGGTCACACGTCAACCTATGACCCCCTTACACCCATAAGAACGATTCTAATATATCCCTAAGACATATGTCATCATGTAATGGGTCGAAGGGGGTCATAGGTCACCCTATTAGCCTCTTTGACCCATATGAAGCATTCTAATATGTCATTAGAGGTCCTAGGATCCCTAGGGACATATGTCATTATGTAATGGGTCAAAGGGGGTTATAGGTCGACCTATGACCCCCTGTGACTGATAAGAACGATTGTAATATGTCCCTAGGGGTTCTAGGACCCCTAGCTATATATGTCATCATTTAATGGGTCGAAAGAGGTCATAGGTCAACTTATGACACCCTTTGACCCATATGAAGTATTCTAATATGTCCCTAGGTGTCCTAGGACCTCTAGGGACATATGTCATCATATAATGTGTTGAAGTGGGTCATAAGTCAAGCTATGACCTCCTTTGACCCATAAGAATGATTCTAATATGTCCCTCAGAGACCTAGGACCCCTAGGGACATATGTCATCATGTAATGGGTTGAAGGGGGTCATAGGTCAACCTATGACCCCCTTTGACCCATATAAATGAATCTAATATGTTCCTAGGGGTCCAAGGACCCCTAAGGACATATGTCATCATGTAATATGTCGAAGGGTGTCATAGGTTAACATATGACCCCCTTTGAGCCATAAGAATGATTCTAATATGTCCTTAGGGGTCCTAAGAGCCTTAGGAAGATATGTCATCATTTAATGGGTCGAAGGAGGTCATAGATCAACCTATGACCCCCTTTGACCCATATGAAGTATTCAAATATGTCCCTAGGGGTCCTAGGACCGCCACAGACATATGTTGTTACATAATGGGTCGAAGGGTGTCATAGGTCACCCTATGACCCCTATGACCCCTTTTGACCTATTAAAAGGATTCTAATATGTCCCTTGGGGTCTTAGGATCCCTAAGGACATATGTCTTCATATAATGGGTCGAAGAGGATCGTAGGTCAACTTATGAACCCCTTTGACTCATAAAAATGATTCTAATGAGTCAAAGGGGGTCATAGGTCAACCTATGATCCCCTTTGACCCATAAGAATGATTCTAATATGTCCCTAGGGGTCTTAAGACACCTAGGGACATATGTCATCATTTAATGGGTCAAATGGGGTCATACATCACCCTATAACCTTGTTTGACCCATAAGAACAATTCTAATATGTTTTTAGGGGTCCTAGGACCCCTAGGGACATATATCATCATGTAATAGGTCGAATGGGGTCATAGGTCACCCTATGACCCCCTTTGACCTATAAGAATGATTCTAATATGTCCCTAGGGGTCCTAGGACCCTTAGGGATATATGTCATCATTTAATAGGTCAAAGAGGGTCATAAGTCAACCTATGACACCCTTTGACCCATATGAAGCATTCTAATATGTCCCTAGGTGTCCTATGTGTCATCATTTAATGGGTTGATGGGGGTCATAGGTCACCCTATGACCCTCTTTGATCCATAAGAATGATTCTAATATCTCCCTAGGGGTCTTAGGACCTCTAGAGACATATGTCATCATGACCTCCTTTGACCCATAAGAACAATTATAATATGTTCATAGAGGTCTTAGGACTCTTAGGGACATATGTCATCATTTAATAGTCGAACGGGGTCATAGGTCAACTTATGACCCCCTTTGACCCATATGAAGCATTCTAATATGTCTGTAGGGGTCCTAGGATCCCTAAGGACATATGTCATCATGTAATGGTTTGAAGGGGGTCATAAGGTAACCTATGACCCCCTTTGAGCCATAAGAACAATTCTAATATGTCCTTAGGGGTCCTTTGACCCTTAGGGACATATCTTGTTATTTAATGGGTAAAAGGAGATCATAGGTCATCATATGACCCCATTTGATCCATATGAAGCATTCTAATATGTCCTTGAGGGTCTTAGGACCCCTAGGGACATATGTCATCATGTAATGTGTCAAAGGTAGTCATAGGTCAACCTATGACTCCCTTTGATCCATACGAACGATTCTAATATGTCCCTAGGGGTCCTAAGACCCCTAAGAACATATGTCATCATTTAATGGGTCGAAGGGGGTCATAGGTTGACCTATGACCCCTTTTGATCCATATGAACGATTCTAATATGTCCCTATGGGTCCTATGACCCTTAGGGACATATGTTATCATATAATGGATCGAAGGGAGTCATAGGTCAACCTGTGACCCCCTTAGACCCATATGAAAGATTCTAATATGTCCTTAGGGGTCCTAGGACCGCTAAGGACATATGTCATCATGTAATGGGTCATGAATAATTCTAAGACGTTCCTAGGGGTTCTAGGACTCTTAGGAAAATATGTCATCATGTAATTGGTCAAAGACCTATGACCTCCTTTGACCCATAAGAATTATTCTAATATGTCCCTAGGGCTTCTAGGACCCCTAGGGACATATGTCGTCATTTAATGGGTCGAAAGGGGTTATAAGTCAACCTATGACCCCCTTTGATCCATATGAATGAATCTAATATATTCCTAGGGGTCCTAGGACCCCTAGGGACATATGTTGTCATGTGATATGTTGAAGGTGGTCAGAGGTTAACCTGTGACCCCCTTTGACCCATATGAATGAATCTAATATGTTTTTAGGGGTCCTAGGACCCTTAGGGACATATGTCATCATGTGATATGTTGAAGGGGGTCAGAGGTTAACCTGTGACCCCCTTTGAGCCATAAAAAATGATTCTAATATGTCCCTAGGGGTCCTAGGACCCCTAGGTTGATATTTCATCATTTGATGGGTTGAAGGGGGTCATATGTCAACTTATGACATGCTTTGACCCATATGAAGCATTCTAATATATTCCTAGGGGTCCTAGGACCCCTATAGACATATTTCGTTAGGTAATGGGTTGACTTATGACCCCCTTTGACTGATTAGAAGGATTTTAATATGTCCCTAGGGGTCTTAGGACCCTTAGGGATATATGTCATCGTGTAATGGGTCGAAGGAGGTTATAGGTCAACCTATGACCCCATTTGACCAATAAGAATGATTCTAATATGTCCTTAGGGGTCCTAGCACCCCTAGGGACAAATTTCATCATTTAATGGGTTGAAGGGAGTCATAGGTCAACCTATGACCCTGTTGATGCATAAGAACAATTCTAATATGTCCCTAGGGGTCCTAGGACCGGTAGGGACATATGTCATTATTTAATGGGTCAAAGGGGGTCATTGGTAAACTTATGAACCCCTTTGACCCATATGAACAATTTTAATATGTCCCGAGGGATCCTAGGACCCCTGGGGACATATGTCATCATGTAATGGGTTGTACAGGGTCATATGTCAATCTATGACCCCCTTTAACCCATATGAATGATTCTAATATGTTCTTAGGGATCCTAGGACCCCTGGAGACATATGTCGTCATGTAATGGGTCAAAGATTCTAATATGTCCCTAGGGGTCCTAGGACCCCTAGGGATATATGTTGTCATTTAATGGGTCGAAGGGGGTCATAGGTCAACCTATGACCCCCTTTGACCCATATGAAACATTCTAATATGTCCCTAGGGGTCCTAGGACCCCTAGGGACATATGTCATCATATAATGGGTCAAAAGGGGTTATAGGTCAACCTATGACCCCTTTTGACCCATAAGAATGATTGTAATATGTCCTTAGGGGTCCTAGGACCCCTAGCTATATATGTCATCATTTAATAGGTTGAAGGGGGTCATAGGTCAACCTATGACACCGTTTGACCCATATGAAGCATTATAATATGTCCTTAGGTGTCCTAGGACCCCTAGGGACATATGTCATCATGTAATATGTCGAAGAGGGTCATAAGTCAACCTATGACTCCCTTGACCCATAAAAATGATTCTAATATGTCCCTAGGGGTCTTAAGACCCCTAGGGACATATGTCATCATCTAATGGGTCGAAGGGGGTCATAGGTCACCCCATGAGCCCCTTTGACCCATAAGAATGATTCCAATATGTCTCTAGGTTTCCTAGGACCTGTAGAGACATATGTCATCATTTAATGGGTCAAAGGGAGTCATAGGTCAACCTATGACCCCCTTTGACCCATATGAAGCATTCTAATATGTCCCTAGGTGTCCTAGGAACCCTAGGGACATATGTCATCATGTAAATTGTCAAGGGGTCATAGTTCACCCTATGACCCCCTTCAAACCATATGAAAGATTCTAATATGTCCCTAGGGGTCCTAGGACCCTTAGGGACATATGTCATCGTGGAATGTCATCCTATGATCCCCTTCGACCCATATGAATGATTCTAATATGTCACTAGGGGTCTTAGGACCCCTAAGGACATATTTCATTGTGGAATTTGTCGAAGGTGGTCATTGGTCACCCTATGACCCCCTTCGACCCATATGAATGATTCTAATATGTCCCTAAGGGTCTTAGGACCTCTAGGGACAAATGTCATCTTGTAATATGTCTAAAGGGTTCATAGGTCATCTTGTGACCCCCTTCGACCCATATAAACTATTTTAATGTCCCTAGGGGTCCTAGGATCCCTTAGGGACATATGTCGTTATGGAATGTGTCCAAAGGGGTCATAGGTCATCTTGTGAGCCCTTTTGACCCATTTAAATGACTCCACTAGAAATAATATAGTAAAAATAATAATAATATAGTATAACAATCATATATATATATATAATTTATAGATTATAATAATAATAACATAATATATTATATATTATAATTTACATATGATAATAATAATAATAATATGTTATAGATTATAATTTATATATGATAATAATAATAATATGTATTAATAACATATATATATTATATTACGTTATTATATTTAATAAAAATATAGTAAAAATAATAATATATATTAACATAATATATTATTATATATTAATAGATTATATATTATATCTTTACGTTATGTTATATATATATTATATTATATTATATTATTATATAATATATAGATTATATATTATTTTATATATAATAGTTATGTTATTATATTATATATTTATAGATTATATATTATATCTTTACATATTTCATAACCCAAATTAGTTATATCACTTACAAATTTGTTTTTCCCTCTAATTTTTGTGTCTTTTCCCTCCAATTTTTATGCCGCTGATATCGGATATCGGATCTCATATCGGAATATCCGATATGAGATTCAATATCTGATATGAGATCTGATATCCAATCTCATATCGGATATCCGATCTCAAATCAAATATTCAGTAAGGCTTGGGCCTTACTTTCTAGGTTTGGTACCTGGATAGGTGAAAAAAAGTCAGAGTGGATTTTGAAGCGCTTTTAGTCGTGTTCAAACTCTATTTTTTTTCGCATTGCCACTTTTTGGCACACCATGATCCTACACATACCCTCTAAGTGTTGAAGTATGAAATATATACAACTAAAAGTTTAAATTCTGTTTCAGTTCAACTAGCTCAATTTTTCAGTTTGATATAGATACATATAACAGTTTAAAGTCTTTGTTTTCGTTCAACTAGTTACCAACTAGCAACATTCCAATATACCCAGAGCTCCTAATGTAGAAACTTGGACTTTGATACTAGATGTAATGCCCCACCAAGGGACCCAAAAGAAATGACCTAAAATTTTACTAAGTTTGCCAACATTTTTTTTTCAACAAGAAAGATAACATACACATCAAACACATAGTAGTGGAAGCAATAACATACAACCAACTAAAAGCATACATAATAGGTTACATTTCTTAAGGATCCCATGATGTTGAATTACATTTAAATTTAACTAATACTAAGTCTAACAACTACAAAATCCATATGAAAGAATAATGAAAAGTCCAAAGTCCATATTATACATTTGTTCTAAACGCTTCTTGGCAAATTAATTCAGAATGCTCGATCATCCACTATATATGTCACAAGGTATGAAAGGCTAAAAGAATATACATATGCAAAAATAGAAATACATCATCCTCCTCGGATCCATGATACAAGTACAATAAAATAAATGAAACCAATAACATACATGATACATCCATCCATCATAAAAGATATAAACATCCATCATGAAATATAACCATCTACCAAAAAACACAACTAACTAGCCCTAGCCATCCCCTGTGCGTAACATCGTAAGCCACCGATCAGATCATCGACACTATTGTAATAGGGATGTCACTACTAAAATATACTACATCATATGCATAAAGAAATCTAACATGCTAGAATAAAGCATAAGATGATCGTACAAAGTAGATAACATCACCTATCACAAGCTAATCATCAATATAAGGAAATGCGTCAGTAAATAACATCATCTAAGCATGATAAACAAACATCCCAAGAAGCTCCAGCCATGGTGACTATGGATGGATCTCAATCATAAGAGTGAAAAAGCACTACCACCCAACCACGTGGAACCTAAATGGCCCACTCCCACTGCGCTGAGGAGATAGTCTCAAGTCCCAAATAGGATATCAAATCACATATCACAAATACTCTCTAAATCTAGGAAATCTTAAGAGTATACTAACTCAAAGGTTCCAACACATAGATCGACATTTAGACCCAGAGGCACATAAGACACATAGGAAACCTACTATGTAAGCAGGTAAGTGTCATCATATGAATCATGTAGAAATTACCTTGGTAGTTAGCTTAGGACTCTAGGGTCCCTAGTGATCCCTATGCAACCACTAGTATCCTCTTGTATTGATAAGGCATACTACGGAATGCAAGGTCATAACCAAGCGTTCTCTCTACTCCCATCTTAGTCTGTACTAGTACTCAAGGCATGCGTGAGAACATACAATTATTTTATTAGGTTCATTTTAATCCCCATTTAGTGTAATGTTTTCACTTATTAAAACAACTTACAATGGGTTATCCCTAGAGCCACTTAGGGTCCCCAGCCCCCATTGCAAGCCACTTCCCGACACTACAAGTAGATAACCTAACCTAGGCTCATAAAAGAACAAATAAATAATCATATAAAAATCACTTTAGCCCTTTACAAGGGATTGAAAAGCATCAAAAGATAATCCATAATATTCACACCAGTTCTCCACGAGCAACTGGAAAGCACCAAAAGATAATCATAATACTCACAACAGTTCTCAATGAGAAACTAAAAGGTATCAAAGATAAGTCACAAGATCCATCGGTTCTCAATGAGCGACTGGAAAGTATCCCAATAATAGCATTGATCAAAGACTCCAAAATGGTCAAGTCAAACATGTCACAACATGACATCATCAAGCACAAGCAAACACTTCAGTCCTATCAAGGCGACTGGAAAGTAATCCAAGTATAACTGATCGAGGACTCAAAAATGGTTATATCAGGTATCTCATAAAAATACACCTCAGCTTCACACAAGAAGACTGGAAAGCAATAACAAATGGTAAATACAAACATGTCATAGAGCATACTTAATCACATTACCATGGTTGGGATGAAAAGATCGAGATCAAATCAGCATAACATCACAATCACGCAACCCCTAAACCTCTGGTAACAACCTAAACTAGTCAACATCTAATCAACCCCAAAGCATAGACAATACAAGCAAAATAGTACAGTTTCATAGTTTGGCTTTGATTTTGAAAATACATAATAGGGTTAAAAGTAAAGTTTCAGTTAATGTTTTAAGGTACATCTCAAGTTATAAGATTCTCAATTTATTCCACCCAATAACCCATTTGTTTATAGAATTACCCCTATTAGTTAGAATCAATTTTCTAAAATAACCTAAGGGTAATCATTAATTAAATCATTACAATAATAATCATTGATGTTTCAATAGTACCACTTTATTAAAAAAATCAATTTTATTAATAATAAAAATAACTCTATCTCTTCTTTAAGCAATATTAATCATTAATTAATTTTCAATTAAACTATTTTTTAATTAAATTAATTAATAATTATGTACAAGACTACTATATTACCATTCATTAATAATCTATTAATAATTGTTAATAAATAAAAATTCATTATTAAAGTTAACAACTATAGTTAAACAATCTTATTAAATAATTAAATATTAATAAATTATTATATCATTAATAAACTTATTAATATATAATAATTTAATTGATATATATATATATATATATATATATATATATATATATATATATATATATATATATATATAACTTTAAATTATATTAAAAAGATATTATAAATTTTTTTTAAAAAAAACTTTTAAAAAAAACAAGCCTGTTTTATGGCCCACTGACCCTTATATTATAAATGTTTCTGGCCATGTCCTGCCATAGCAGGTTGCTATAGTAGTACCTATTGTGACAGATGGAAGGTAAGGGGGTTAGGAGTGGGTGAAACCAGCGCCTCCCCAATTATTATTAGTTTTTAATTAATTTTTTGAAATTTATATTATATGAATTTCCCTTTTAAATGATGTAAGAAAAACCCCCCAAGCATATCATATATACATTTTTTTAAATATAAATTTTATTAGATTCTATTAAACACCCTCCCATATATATAAACTCAATTTATTTATTTTTAAATGATTTTAATTAAATTTGTTTTATTAAATTTTATTAATTATAAAATTTAAATAAAACAAATCTCTAATTAAATATGATATTTTATATATATACATATTTTTTAAAACCTTTGCAATTTAAGTCTGATTAGAAAAATACAATTAATCGATCGAATTTCTAATTAAAATTCTCTTTTCTAAAAGAAAAACACAAACCCTTCCTAGTTCAAAATAATAAATTCTTTAATCTATGAACGAGGATCTTTGATTACTTTTCTAATCTCCATGTATATAGAAGGTATTAACATGCATTCAATAATTGCAATATTAAAATGTTCAAGTATTCATCACAGAGAAATTCAAATTCACAATCCATAGGCATGAAGAAGATAGGAAAGGAAAATTGCGTAATTAATCAGTGATCAAAACACAAGACCCTACTTGAGCCTGATGCTAACATGTAGCCACCCAGAAGATTTGCGAGAGAATTTTCTTCTATCCAAGAACTTCTCTCTCACAATTTTCCCAAAATTTCCCCTTCCAAATTCACTTCCAAATTTACTTCTCAAAAATTCGAGTATAAAAATTCGTCTCCAAAATATGCGGTCCTTCGAAAATGAACCTTCCAATTGTGATAAGGATTTCTCTCCTCAAATCAGGGCACTAATTGTGTGTTCACCCCGGAGAACTCTGTGCTCACTTGACTCAACTTTAAATTAACTTTTATTTATCTTTCTTTAATCTTTTCCCATGCACATTAAAAGAATTATTAAATAATTTTATTTACTTTATTAATTTTAATCCCATGCATGCACTTTATGCAACTCTTATTAAATTTATTTGTTTTATCTTTTAATTAATTTTTTATATTTTAATCTCATGCACGCATCATGCAATCTTAAATTTTTTTAATAATTTAATATCTTTTCACTTTTTAATTTATTTTTGAAACTTAATTGATAAAAAAATTACTAACTTAAACAATAATATTATTTAGCATTTATTTGAAAATGAACTCTAAATATATTATTATTAAATTAAATAAATATTATCACGTTCTAAATTTATTCTTATAACTTTTATCTCCAAATTTAATTATTTTTATTTAATTAATTTCTTAATTAATTAAATATAATTAAATGTTAAAAGTCATAATAATTTTTCATTAAATTAAATCATTAATTTATCTTTTAATTAGACTTAATTAATAGAAAATTCACCAAAAACTCATAAAAAAACATATGAAAACCCATCATATCAAAACACATACAAAATCAAACTAAAGGGTTATAATCACAAATTAACGTCATTTGACACATTCAAAGGGTACACAACTCAAATACTTGTCCTAATTACCAATTAGGACAAATGGCTTAAGGGTTTAGGATTTGGATTTAAGAATTTGTCTCCCCTCTCTTACCATTGAGATAATGCAATAGAGTACACTCATCCTGGCAATTCAGGGAAGTTGATACTCAGTACCTACAACCTACATAAAATCCGTGCATGTACAAACACAATATTCTAAGCTAAACATGCAATGGTAGGAAGTGGTGCATTATGTAGATCCTGACTAGCAGGTGACTATGACTCCCTTCCTTAACCACATCAGAAATGCTATACATAAAGAAAACAAACACACACACCATACACATGCAAGTATGGGGTAAGTATCCATAAGAAAACACATATAATAAACCATCTAACTAATCATCATCAATAGTTGAAAACACTGTAATAATCATCATCCATATATGAAGTATAAAGTACTAAGTAATCTCATCATATAATCAACTGAATCTAAAACAATATTGATAATCTCTAAACAATACTGCTAATCATAAGCATAAAATTGGTCTAACAAAGTTCGGCAATGATAATAAAAATGTGAATTAGGGGCAGGTGCTACATCAAAGGCTCACAGATGATCGAGTGTAAAAAGGCCCTACAACAATTAAATCAATATAATCACTAATAAATAACATTTGAAATTTCAATACTAACTATTATAAATAACAACTACAACTAAGAAAACTCTTTCATACCTTAGTCAATGACTCTAAACTAGCCATTGAAACAGTAACTCCACAATCAATGGACTGGTGAAGATGAGGAGGAGTCTCAGATGTCAACAACTGCATGTCATATAATACAATTTACATGAAACATGAAACATGAAATGTCAAATATAATCAAATGAATTAAATTAACATGAAACAATATACCTCTACAAAGCTCGTATCATGCTTAGGCGTAGAGTCCCTTGTGAATGTTGATGGTCCAGTAGAGAATTACTTCATAGTGTTTTTTTGTCAATCCTTCATATGATTACTTATCAAATATTCATATTAATTTAAATCATTAAATTGATACATACCTCTCGACTTGTCTATGGGACATAAAATGGGGTTGGGGAATCTGTACTAGGGCCATCAACACTCTTACCTTGAATTTTGAACAATGTCAAGACATGCTAATTAATTAGTCATTCACTATACATACAAAATGTGACCAAATTAGTTTATTATAATTGTAATTTACCTGTGTGTCAATGCCATATGTGTCACTCAAGAACTCATTAGTGACTGGCCCATCATCCATAGTGTCTCCCACATGACTACCAAATGTGCATAAGGATCCACATGATGTGCACATGTGACCATGACACAAAGAAGGCTCCTCCTCAACTAATGGACTGGCGCAATGAATGAGGGTTTGTGTCAAAGTAATTATAGTCCTTAGAGTACTTGTTTCTAGATGTTCCTTACAACTAAAATAATAATCACATGCTCACCCTGTGGTTTGACAATAGGTGCCCTAACTGCATTAGGGTCATGACATGCCCCCGACCTCTCAAATGATGACCCCCTACCTCTACCTTGAGATTTTAACATATCAAAATAATTGGGGATCTCCCCAAGGACAGATTTACAATATAATTTCTTTAAGAAATACATTGGAACCTTGTGATTATTGTAGGGATGGGCATCAAAGACCATCCACATTCTATCCCAAAAATTATTTCTAATATCATCATGTATGCACCAATGGATGGGGAACTTTTTAGTTGTATGTTTAATAGCATCTTGTTCTCTAGGCTTTATAAACAATGCACAAATGCTACCTTTTGTTATGTCCTTTTTTCTTACATCTTTATAGGATAATTTGTTTTCATAAAATATTCTTTGTTCTTCTCTCCTAACATGCCAAATATCCAACTAACCACTAATAGAAGCTACATGGCTCACAATGGACTCAAGGGAGGATGCCAATTATACTCTCATAGGATTGATTTTTCCACAAGCTTTCAACCTACCAATGATTACTTCTAATTCATTTTATCCTTTTTCTATTTCATTCATTATGTTGTCTTGGGTGCCAAGAGGAGGTCTTTCAATCAGTGGAGGTTGCGGAATTTCTTTCTCTTCTTATGGAGGGTTTTGATTTTCATCTTGTGGAGGGTTTTGATTTAAATCTTATAGAGGGTTTTCATTTTGATTTTGTTGATTAGGCTGGGCATTTGGTGGTTGATTATTCACATTTCCTGATAAGAAACCAATTGAATTCTAAATAAATTAACAAATTTAAAGAGAAATTGAAAAAACCTACAAAACAATGTAAAAACTTACAAAACAATGCAAAAAATATAAAACAATGCAAAAACAAGAGTAGAAAACATACTACGTGATCTTGATCCTGATCTCTGGCAATGGGGAGGCATTTTGAGAAGGCGAGTGAGAAAATTCTTCAAGTTTTACAAACCATGTATGCGTTGTTGAGGAGAAATAAGGCAACAACAAAAAAAATAAAAATGGAACGGACTGTGCCACGGATTTGCAACCCATATATAAAAACTTATAATTTTAAAAA
Source organism: Cupressus sempervirens (assembly GCA_028749045.1). NCBI lineage: Eukaryota > Viridiplantae > Streptophyta > Pinopsida > Cupressales > Cupressaceae > Cupressus > Cupressus sempervirens. The sequence continues at coordinate 718,094,431 of CM053792.1, forward strand.
GCATGTATGCGCTTTTAGAATTTTAATTTTAATTTTTTTGTCATGTTTCTAGCACCACAACTTGGTACATCAACCCATATACATACATACATGTATATGTATGTATGTATGTATGTATGTATATGTATGTGTGTGTGTATATATATCTATATCTATATATACATACACACATATATATACATATACAGATGTATATATACACCTATGTATATATGTATCTATACATACATATGTATATGTATGCACACACACACAATTATCTTGGGTTGTTCATTTTTTTGTACTTTTAATATAGTTTTTCTAGGACACAATGGATCCTTAGAGAAACATTAAATAGATGACCTTGATAAATCAATACTGGCTACGAAGTATTGTAAATAGTTTTAATACATATTTAATATTAAAATATCATTAGTAATAAGATACTTCTATATACTCACTACTCAATTCATAGTCATAGGAGTGGGTCAATATACACTAGCTTTAACCCTTGAAGGATCAACTAGAAACCTAGATATCTTATTAAACATTAACCTAGAGAAAATATTTAAATATTATGATAATTGTACAATAGAAAGACAACTAAATTTAGTCATAAATTATCAAGGAAAAGTGTTCAAGATTCATTTTTTGCCATTACATTTAAATTTAAAGCATCATGAGTCACAAACTAATGTAGATAAACATAACTACTATACATAAATGATTTTGGCTAATTGTTGCAAATTTAACTCTAACTCCTAGTCATCTAATATGAACACAACTAAATCAATTCTTAGACTACTTATTTGTTTCACAACTTCAAATCCATATTCATATATTTTAACTATTTCAATGTTGCTCTTCCAAATTGAATCTTAACCGAGAATTAACAACTAACTAATTTGAAGTTCATTGTTACACTTTTAATTCATCTATTTAAGCAATTTTGAACTTTACTTTAACTATAAGATCAAACTAATAAGAAAGTGTTACTCAAACTAAAATTTTCTCACTAAAATATAGAGTAGAGAAGTGAAGGTCTCAAATGGTAGAACAATGGAATATAACAATTTTTTTCATACATCAGCGAGGAAGAGATGTTAGCATGAGTAACTAGTTCTAGGACACAAGGGGGATTTTTTTATTTTTGGAAGCTGAAGGCAGTATGGAATTTGCATGAAAACGCTATTAAATAGAAAAATAATAAATATCACAAGGGCCATGGGAGGATAGTAAGGGTGCAACATCATTTCCTAATACCATCCTCATTTTCCAAAAACACATTTAGGGGACCTAGGAAAAACCTCCTTTTTCAAAGCAATTTTGGCTTCCTTGATACTCAAAGATCAAAAAGTCCCTGAATAACACCATGTAGTCAGTGGAAAGGAAATCTAGTTTAGGGATTAGATATGAATATCTACTAGAACCATATCATAGAAGATAAGTATATTAAAGGAAGATTTATCTTATAGAATAAATGATTTTGATTTCACAAAAGGGAGAAGATTTTCAAGAAAAAACTTTCAAGGAAAAGTAGAAAAGGAAGTGATACAAGTGTTGGGTAGATTGAGAGGAATCTCATTCTCTATAAATTATTACTTAATAGCCACCAAAAAACTAGAATTTTTTTGTTGAACTCAAAGGGAAAACTTGAAAAAGAAAAAACTTACACATGAGGAAATAAATTTAAGTTGAAATATAGTAAATATCAAGAAAATGATTTGTATGAATGGAAGATGTGTGCTTTTTAGAATCATAGGCCTTTGGACAAAAAGTCTCATAAGGAGAAAAATCAATTAAAAATAGAAAATGAGATAAGAGGAAATCTCTACAGAAGGAGAATTTTGAAGTAGACAAAGAATCATGTTTAAGTTAGGTTTTAGAGAACCCAATAAAAAAATAGTTAGAAAAAATATCTTCATCAAAATGTCAAGGATCATTAGCAGGAAATAAATAAATGACCATGACCTTTTAGGAAGAAGCATTGGATCCCTAAATTAAAAATATTCATGGTTAAAAATTGCTAATTTGTAGTTTTATAGGTTATCATTACAAGGAAAATGATTAATTAAATTGATTAATGAGAACTATTTAGAAGTTAATTATGTATTTTTTTAAATTGAGGTTAAGGTTTTTTTTTTTTTTTGAATTTTTTTTTAAGAAGGGAAAGATTCAAGGTTTTCCAAAATAATTAGTTTCATCATATCACAGGCCTACATATGTAATTTTGGACTCCCAATTTGAAAGCAAGTAATGATAAAATTAAATTCATTCCTTACTGCATTCACCTTCTCAACCTTCCTTTAGAATATAGAGGGATGAAAATTTTAGAAGCTATAGGAAATAAGCTAAGGATTTTCTTGAAAGATTGTCCTCTCATGTCATAAAGATTTTATACCATCCTTTGAGGGGTTTCTCACTCATGGAAATAGGAAAAACTTTTCTTCTTTGCTAAAAATTATCGCTAGAAATGGTTTAGAAAGAATAGAGAACACTTCAAATTCTGCTTCTCCACTGGCCCAATAGATTCTCCCCAACCTAGTCATTCCCTCTAGAAATCATTACATCTCTAGTGGGGACAAAATAGCAAATTCTTTATTTTTTGAACAAGTTCGTAAATATTTTCCTTTGAAAAAGTGGTTATTATTGGTAATGAAAGAAATTATAGCAAAAAAAATATTAACCAAAATATAGAGAATAATATTGTAAAAGAAGTTAAAAATTGGAACAATGTGCAGGGAAATGAACATTTTCTAATAAGTATTTGTAATAGTGATTATGAAATTAAAAAAATGGGATATAGGATAGAAAAAATCAATATAGTAAAGGAGGAACTGATTTCTTTTCTCCCATAAGGACTTGTCAAAGTGATTGTAGTGATATAAATATGCTAGAAGATGAGAACCCAAACTTGATAGAATTAGACATAGTAAGTAAATTCTTTGGTATATCAGAATTAAAAAAGGAAATAAATGTAAAGAATAAAAAATATAACTAACCGGTCCCATTAAGGGAGTTGAAGAAATCCCCTACCAAAATGAAGAAATACAAAATAGATTCTCGACATGTGAATCAAATTCTTAGAAAACTAGAACAATTCTACCATGAGGAAATTGGGCCTTTGCCCACAAAATTTGGTCACCCAATCTACTCCCAAAAAATTAATCATTTCTCCACAAAAGGTGGGGTGAATTCCTCAAACTCATTTAATGTGTATTCACTAGTTAGGAGTAAGAAGACTATGTTTTAAGGTGAATAATCATTTAGAGAAGTTTTATTTTTATTTTTAAAAAGTGATGGGCATTACTAATGTTTTAGCGAAGGTAATTAGCGATGAGATAGATGACACAAAGAAGTGGGCATTGGAACATAAAAATGGAGAATATCATGAGGGCATGTGCAATGTCAGTTGTTTTGAGGGAGAAGAATTCGGGGATGAAGAAAATAAAGAAGATGATGGGAGGATGCAATTCATATCATTAGTTGGTGTGTCCCAAGGTATCACTAGAGAAACTCAAAGATCTCATGTACAAGTATAGCCCTCATTGACAATAGACATGGTGCTGGGGGTGGGCCCTTCCACATGGACATGAGTAATTCCTATTTATAATCTTAAATTTAGCAAAGTTAATTTTTTTAGATCGAGTTTGATGGATACTTTTATAGTCAACATGTATAGGAAATTGAATATATTGGCTATGTTTATATTCAATAAAATATACTAGTAGTCCAAGGGGTTGGATTTAGTCGGTTGAAGAAATGAGTTCTCATTGTGGAGACCATGGTTCAAATCCCAAAAGAGACATCTTTGTTCAATTCTAAACTATGACTCTTGGTCTTCTATTGGTGGATTCTAAAGAAGTATTAATCAAACTAATTAATAATATTTAAACTCTTTGATTTTAAAATTTATACATATTATATATAATTTATCATAAAACTAGTAGATTTTAAGAAAGTATTAATCAAACTAATTAATAATAGCTAAACTTTTTGTTTTTAAAATTTATACATACTATATATAATTTATCATAAAACTAGATAAATAAATAGAAGAAAAATTCCTTATTGACACATTAGCCATATTATGTATTAATGTCACCATTTCCATTAATATATTGATGTCACCATTTCCATTGATATGGTCCAACAAAGTAGCCCAAAACCTTTACAACCAAAGAATACTATCCAAATTCTCTCAAAAGACCAAGATTGTCATTTCATTACATCATTATTAAGAAGTAGGCCAAAGTACCAATATTTAAACATTTAAAAGGCACACAACTTTCTTCCTGAAGTGATATCATTTTCTAGAGAGCACTATTTAGGATCAGCAACTTCTGACAATCATTAAGAACAACGTGCCCTTCTCATACCATGGCGACAAAGACTATATATAAAAAAATAAATCTGTACTAACCATTACATATTATTCTCCTCCTTAAACAAGCAAATTATGGCTGCCACAAACTGGATAGATTGTGACTCAGATGAAAAAGACTTAACAACTTAATAACCATGAATTTCAATACAGATTCTCCTCACAATATAATAATCCTAGCCATGTTCTGCAACACCTTATAAAACTCTCCTCCTTCAACATTTTCCATTTAATAAGCATTTGAAATGATTATTCAGAATGTGTGTTGTGCATGCACCTATCAAAGAAGTATTATCAATTATTACAATGTATCAAAAGTGAGCCACATAATGTGAATATCCTTTGCAAATCACTGTTGATAAAGAGACAAGGCAATCTTATAAGCTCAAGAAAATCCCATGGCAGTGGAAATCAATATCAGAGAGGAATGGGACCAATTACAACAATCATCGTCAAAGGATTCGCTGTATATTATGTAAGCGTGAAGAATGGGGATTCTTGGCTTCTTTGTCTTATTTGTTAATGGAGATGCTCTTCTTTAGTTTACTAAGGTGGTGTTCAGTTGTCTTCATGCATGTTTTTATTTTATCATTATCATTCATGTATATTCCTTTCAATCCAAATTGTGCTACTGTAGATGCATGTGATAAATACAAAATGACTGCCTCCATTAGCCCTGCACAAAATTGCTTCCCAAGAAGATTAAACGCTTTTCGCTTTAGAGCAATGGTATAATAAAAAAATTATTTTAAGGATGATGTTATTATTGATTTATTCTTAAAAGAGAGAGTTGCAATATCTGTTTAAATCAATAGTTTCTAAGAAAATAGATAAAAATATAGATCTTTCTTATAATTAAAACGAAAAAAAATTCACTTCATCTAAGTCATGTTTTAATTGGTTTCAATTATTGACTTATTAGTAAAAGACAGAAATACATATCTCTATACTATTTAGTTGCATCCTTGAAAACAAAAAAGTTAGCCAACTTTGTTTTCTTACACTTTTGTTTAAAAAATTCATTTCATTTGTCATGTTGTAATTGATTTCTGTTATGGACTTATCATAAAAGACATAGATACCTATATGTATAATTCACTAGTTTCCATGAAAACAAAAACATTGCAAATCTTTCTTTCTTTCTTTTGAAAAAATAATAACCCATTTGGTCTGTCATGTTGTAATAGACTTATATCGATTTGTTTATAAAACATTGTGATGAAGAAACCTTTAAAACTCATTTTCTTCCACAGTCGCAAATCTTTCTTCTCTTAGAATTACTCTTGCAAGTGAATTATTCATAAGAGTCATAGATACAAGATGTCTATATAATTCAGTTGTAATCCTAGAGGCTATTTAGGTTTTGAATCTTGGTAAGAGATTCACTAATTATTTGACCATATATCAACATAGTTTTTTTTTCTTATACTTGATCCATCATATTGTAATCAACTCATTAGTAACATACAACGATATCTATATCTATATAACTCTCTCCTTTACACTAGAAAAGTAGATAATTGCTAGGTCTTTGACCTTTCTTATGATTTAAAAATAATAATATTTTGATTTGATCCATCATATTATAATTAATTTATTTGTAATTGACTTATATTACGACTTGCTTAAAAAAAACAGTGAGACATAAATCTTTATAACTCATTTGTTGCCAAAATTGCAATTTTTTTCCTTTCTTACAATTTTCTGAAACAACATCATCTTGTAATTGAATTATTCATAAGAGACACACTCACAGATGTCTAATTATTCAGTTGTTATATTAAAGATAGTTTTGGCTTAAGTTCTTTCGTTAACATTCATTAATTATTTGACCATATATCTAACATAGTTTTGCTTCTAATTCATCCATTTTGATTTTGGATCTTTCTATCTATATATCTAACATAATTTTACTTATAAAATTCATCCATCATATTATATCATCATATTATATCAGCATATTAGTAAGAACTATATATATATATATATATATATATATATATATATATATATATATATATATATATATATATATATATATATATATATATATATATATATATATAATTCACTTATTTTAGTTAAAACAATTATTTTTCATTTGATCCAGCATGTTATAATGCAAACCAAATAAAAGTTGCTCTCCTCCCTTTTTTCATAATGTTTTGAATTTTATTTTTTTCACTCCTCACTTTGTAACTGGACACTATAATTCAATTATTTGTAACGAAAAATATACTTATTCATCTCCTCTTCTAATTTTTAATTTTCTTTTCATTAAATCAAATGGATCATTGAAATCATGCATCATACAGTTACATTTACGATAAGCATATTATCATTACATCACATTCAGAAAAGATTGACTCCATAATAGTGTTCATAACTTTTTGGATTAAATATTTGGATTCTTCTCATAATATTTTATATATGATGTCAAAAGTAGGAGACAGTCCAAAGTGGCAGACAGGAAAATTGAAGCATATGATGCATAGCATATCAGTCGAATGTTTCTCACAAAGTGCTTTTGGCACATTGTGTCCAATTAGAAGATCCCAAAGGAGGTAAGTCATAAAAAGATTTCACCATATAATTACACACATCATATCCATTCACAGATTTCTAAATGAAATCAACTGAATCAGTTCAAAAATGTTAATATCATTTCATTTCAGTTCAAAAGTTAAGGGACAGAGATATGTTCTTGTAGAGCTGTGGGGCTTTGGACTGTGACCAGTCAGACCATATACACAATTCTCATTGCAATTCTTTCTCTATTAAATTTAACCCTCACAACTAGTTCAAGCCTATCAGAGTTAGAGTTTAAAAAATAAATGAAAATGAGATGTATATAATTCATACATATTTTTAAAAAATAGTTTATATAATAGTTTGATTTCTTTTCCAATTTGAATGCAAGTATTTTTTTCATCAATATGATGTTAACTATAATATTTATATAAAATAGTAATTATCAAATATAGTAATTATTAAATAGATGAAAAAGAGTAAATAGGTTATTTATTCATCTATTTATATGTTTTAGCAATGGTATAGTAATTTAGTACAAATATGAATATTATTATTATAGAATTGAAAAATAGTTAAAAAAAGAGGCCCATTCTTATTATGTGCATTAAAATGTGAATATAATAGAAAGAATAAAGAATAAATTGTTATATGAGTGAATTTTCTATTCTCAGTTTTATTTTTTTTAAACTATGAGATAATCCTTACCAAATTTATCAACCACATTCTTTAAACATGTATATTAAGAAAAATCTTAATAGAGGAACATCTAAGGTGTAAGACCAATCTTGCATCACCTAAATTTATTTCCAATAAGGCCTATCTTTGTGTGGAGTCACTATTTTGAACAAACTTACTATTTTTAAGAGGTTATTCATTTGACCACAAATTGTTTGAACTGATTCCCTAAAGATTCAATTTGGTTGTATAAGCCTATTAATGATGTTGCATGATAGGATGATGTCTGATTTTGAATTTATTGCATTTTTTTATTTTGATAGGGTGGTATAAAAAATTTGAACACAGTTTTGAAGACTTTAGAGGCTCCAATAATGGGCCAAACCTTTATGTGAGTGACACTTCACAATTAAAGGTTATAGAGCACTTTGGATTATTTCTAAAATGGGGTTATAATAGCCAATCGACTTCAAGAGTTTGTCGTCAAGACTTTAGTTCCAATATAAGTAAAAAAGGGGGGGAAATTAAACCACTTGGCTCCAAATTGGGAATATTTAACTTCCTAGAATATTTTAAGAGGGTTAATTGTGCTACTTATAAGGGCTCAAGGGGAGTTTTAGGGTTTAGTTTTAGAAGTGTAGACCACGGCTCTATCTTGTAGATTATTGTAATGAAAATGTTCATGTGGCTATAGCATGTTATTTTTGAATATTGTATGTAATGTCATTTCATTGAGCATAATAAAAAACATCTATTGTTGTTGTTGCCTATTCTTGTGATTTTTTGTTATTTCCTTGCTATATTTTGTGTACTTGGCCAAATGAGGAGAGTTCCTTCATGAGTTCTTAGTTTCTCTATATAGTCGAATAATTCAATTTTTGTTAGATTAGATGTCTCATTTGTTTTTTTTGGAAATGTAAGTTTGTATTTTGCAATCAGTCATTTTTTCTCTCATGTAGTGTCAATGAATTTTCACAAAACTACATAATTTATGTAGTGTCAAGGAATTTTTAACCAACTACATATTTTATGTATTGTCTAGGAATATCTCCAACTTTGCATTTTTCATGCAATTCAAAAAAAATTCTTAGAATTACATAATTCATGTAGTTCAAGATTTTTCCTTCAAATTACATATGTTTCATGCCATTTGAGATATCTTTTCCAAATAACATTTCACAATTCAAGGATTTTTTCTAATTTGCATTCTTGTTAATGTAATTTACACAATTTTTCCTCCATATTACATAGATGTAATCTAGAAAATTTCTCTAAATTGCAACTTTTTGGCTAACCTTGTGCAAGGTCAAAGAATTTATCTGCCTATGCATGATAAGATGAAATCTTCATGAAGATCAGAGAATTTAATCTAATTTGTGATACCAACATTCTAGAATGAAAAAATGGAGAATTTATCTGCAACTACATGAAACATGCCCATTTTTTTGAACTCTGAAAAATTCTTGAATTTGATGTTACAAATTTATTTCAAATGTTGGATTCAGGAAAGTACAAGTGATAAAAATATTTCTTCAATTGGTTCTAGAGTTTTTCAAGTGACTCTAGATAACTTGAATGTCATTTTGAGTAGCACAAACGGGATTTCTTGCATATAAGGGCTCCATCACATGAGTCTAAGGGTCATCTCTAGATAGATTTCAAGACTAGATCGATCTAAATTACAATTTTCATTTTAGAGATATAAATCCTTCTTGACAAAGAATGTTGATGATGATAATGTGCCTCTAGGCACTTATTCTATCTTTTATGCTTCATTATTATTATGTAGTTTTCTTATGACATTTCAGATTTAGTTTGTAAAGTTGTAATTACATTTAAGATCATCATAAGTTGAAAGTAAATAGGGCTCTACTATTTAAATAGTCAAAATAAGTTATGAATTTCCATTCTCTTTCTCATAAGCTCCCATCTACATATATGAGGGGATAATTTTGTTAATAAAATAATTTAGCATATGCAACAAGAATCTATTAGTTTTTAGAGTATTTTTTAATCTGTTATTTTGTAGTGCAAATAAGATTTCAATCATTACATTGAATTAAATTTTTATGCGGTGAGAGTGTTCTTATGTCATTATTGCTACATTATCTTGAGTTGATTTAGAGATATTTCAGTTTCTATCATTTTTCTAAGAGGATTTCAAATTAGGTCTTGAAGTCTTTGACTTGTATTATTGTGTTTGGAAATTGTGTTATGTTTTTAACTAGAGGTAACTTGGAGCCTTTGAGTTGCAATTTTCTTCTATTTTTGTGTGTTTCAAGTTGAAGTGTATGTTGAAGTCTATTAAAAATACAAACATACTTCATCTTCTTTCCAAAATTTGCATAAGAAATAATAAAATTCAGTGTACTTTTGTGAACTTATAGGTTAATTAATTTGTTTGGTATAGTCTTAGTTTTTTTGTTTAACTTAATGTATATCAAATTTATTGCTCAAAGTGGTCCTTTGAGGTGAGTTCTACCAATGCTATTAGATTATGTTTAAAGTTTACAATAAAAATAAGACATCTATCCTAAGAGAAGATAATATGATGAGTGTCTCACCCCATTGATCTAGCTTAGTATAAAAAATCTTAGTTGAGTGCTTAGTTATGTTTAGTAGCAATAAGAAGGGATCGTCATCTTTCCAAGAGGGGACATTTTATCCCATTAAAATGTGGGTGAAAGTACCATTGTTAACAAATGATAATAAAAAGAAACCAAAAAATCATTTGAGCAACCATTAGACATACAATGAACAACAATTTTCAATCTTACGATAGATGATTAAAGGGGGTGATTTTGAATTGGGTCTTAAAGCTACATGGTTCTATATTTGAGAATAGATTTGGTGAATATAAATGTCAACTATTTGTTCAAATATAAGAATAAACTACAATTCTATCTGCCCAAACTTCACAAAATGTGAAATGAAAGTATGTCAAAGTTCTATTTATTTCAATCTTGCATGAAGCAGAAGTTTCATAGTAATCATAATATTGTTACTATTATAATAATGAGTCATAATTGAATTTTCTTCTAACAAATATAGTTCCTTCAAATTTATTTTACAACTAATATTTTTTTTTCAACTATAGAGAAGATCATAGTTATTTATTTATTATTGCTCCAAGATAACTCTACATTCAAGTGAAATGTAATGCCACATCCAAAGATCCTTGGAACAAGGATAAATAGAAGACAATATAATTATTTTAAAAAATAAGTATGGATGCACATGACATACAACATACTAGGATCACATAGATCGCAATAGAAGACTAAATAAACAACCAACCACCAATGGATCTACAAACACCACTACCAAACTAACATGACCAACTGAAGGATCAAAACCAAGGATGACATCAAAACTCAAAATCTCTGATCTTTTGAAGCAAGGAAACACTAGAATTCCTAAAGGGTACTCAAAAGTCCAAATTGCATTCTTCAAAAAATAGCATAGATGCTCCCTATTTTTTGTGTGAGAGAATTTGCAACTCACATTCTCACATGAGGAACTACCTCTCCACACAAGAAAGTTTACAAAACCACGTGAGAAAGCACAAGGAAGTACTAGTTCCAGCAGCCAAGCAATACTACACTAGTGCTGAGGTTTGCATGAAGAAGTGCCAGGAACCACATGAGGAAATGCAAGGCCCTGAGCAAAATTTCCACAATCTCACGCAGGGAACCATAACAACACACCAAAGAATCAAAGAATAAAAATATAGAAAAGATGATTCCTCCACACCGAGGAGTACCAAATCTACAATCGAGGCATAAACACTTGAATCATAAGAGCTAAAAGACAAAAACTAAAACTAACCATCTAAACATAGCAGTGAGGGATATGAACTAAAAGAAATAGATCACAATGTACTAAAATAATAAGCTAAGTGAATGGTTCCTCCTAACCTTAATAACATCATGAAACCTTGAAGGTTCTAGCCATCCCCCATGCATAACATCCTAAACTGCCAACTAGATAGTCAAAGCTATCTTATAAGGACATCCCTACTAAAGTATAATAACATCATAAGAACAGAAAATCTAACATACTAAACCAAAAGTAATAGATACTGGACAACTAAACAAATAATCTAATCATATGCTAAACATCATAATAAGGGAATGCATCAATAAAGTAACATCCTCTAAACATGATAAAAAACAATCTAATGAAAGTATTTAAACCATAAGAAAGCATACTTTGGAACCTGAAGTACCAACTGAAAACATCCAACAATGGTCGCACTAGGACAATAGTTATCTTTGTACACTAGTCCCTAACATTGGTTTAGGTAGCTACACCTCCCAAGCATGTGAAATTAGTAGGTCCACTCATGTTGTGATGATCGAGATAATGATCCAACCAAAAACACAAATAAATCAAACGTCCATGGTTAACATTCACGCTAGATAGTAATGATGAATGAAATCACGGTCATGAGACAATGCAATACAATAGGTGCTAGTCAAAAACTCAATGGATAACTATGGAGGGGCTGACATCATGGAGAGTCACTTGGCATCAAAAAGCCCAAGCTAGTATTGGCAGTTGCTCTCCCCAATAGAAGGTGCACAATATAGATAACAACTCTTCCCAACGGAAGGTGCACAATCCACTTTAATTATCTTAAATTACTTACCATCCAGTATTTTTATTTAATTATCACTTATTTAAAACTTCCTCTGCCAACCCATAGGAAATAGTCGCCAGGCTACGCGATAGAAGCCCCACCATCTACTACCCTACCCTATCCATGCTCATCCAACGATGAGTTCCCATAGGCATGCATATTCCCAATGCAACCCCAAATGATCATAACTCCACCAAAGTACAAATTGGAGGTTAGGCCTCGTAATTCACCCAAGAATGTACACACACATACTCATATGTGGAAAACCACCATCACATAGATCATAAAATAAGGACTAGATGAGAACACAAGCAAAATATCACTCAATTGAAAACAAATTCAGGAGGATGGATGTGACACGCGTCCAAATACAACATAGAAGTGCAAAAATGGTTTAACTGACATCCAAATGGATGATCTAGGTCCACGACCAACATCATGCCAAGAAAACTTGAAAAAATAGGGCATCACGCAAAATGAGGTAAAAACCCCAAAACTAGAAAACTTTGAAATAAAAACTCTTTTGTTCTTAGGGCACAAAAGCCTCTAAAATCCAATAAAATTTGGGTTTGGACACTGTAGGCAAAAATGGCCAACATAATGGTGCAAAACTTGAAACCCTCATCCCAAAAAATGGGAAAACGTTCATACCCAACCAACTAGCCAGAACCAACAAACATAAACAGAGGGGAACACTAGTTCTCAGCCTCCAAACAAACAACTACCAGAAATAGATATAGAAATTGAGCTGAAACAAGGAAATGGGAAAGCCCTACTTGATAGTCAAAATGACTATAATGGAAAACAACTAGGTAAAATAAATAACTCATAGGTACTGCCAAAAATGTTAGCAAAACAAGGTCTCCTCGAGCTAGATCCAACGAGTCCATCCTTGTGAAGATCCCACACTTGTAGCTCTCACAATGAATAGAAATGTAATCCTTTAGAAAAAGCTCTCTATTTTCCAAATTGAAAAAGTGAGAAGTGAGGAATAAAATTCTTCTTTCAATACTTATTCACTTTTCAAGTGAATAATTATTAGGGTAGATAGCTAGTTAGACTAGCTAGACTCTGAATCAATCCAAATAAAAACAAGCTTCCTAGTAATAGGAATTCATCTATGGAAAAGCTACTAAAAATTAAAAATCAAATAAATAAAACCCAAAACCCCTGAAACCAAAATCACAGAAGGCCTTAAAAACTTCACAGCAATGTGAAACTCTAAATGCACAGACACACTCACTACTCTGATCACATAATACAAATGATTTTGGAATTAAAAAATCACCAAAGGGTTTAATTTAACATTTAAAAGATATGCCGACCATTTAGGGACCACATTGGTAAAATATGAATAGTTGAATCACTAAATCCATGTGCTGCTACGTGCTATATAAATCCTGCACATTAGAACACAATCAAGTGCAAGTGCATATAATAACATATCCAAAGCAATAAATGCATTAAATAACCAATTTAACCATGTATTAAGTTATATTGAAATAATCCATTTGTATCACTCACATTCGCATAAAGCATAATAAAACAAGAATGAAGTAAATCACCATAGCATAAATCCACATACAACCAATTCAGAGATATGTACAAAATACTAGATAACCTAATATCATCATAACACTTACTATCATCTCAAAATAGCATCAACATGAAAATATGATAAATTGAACATCATAGTAGTATAGCATCTATGATATTGTAATAAAAGTATAACATCCAACCCTCAGGTCATCTCAAATGTAACATAACAAGAGTATCAAGTATTCCACAGATTAAAATGTAACAAGGTACCAATTGCAAACATGAGAGACACTACTTCCTCCCCCACCAGCATAGGCTTACACTTGGAAGCTGACAAATAGATAGGGATACAATCCTCTAAATCGTGTAGCATCTTCCCAAGTCACAAAGGTCTCATCGATTGGGTCCCACTGGACCCTTACCTACTCTATATCCCAACCTTTCAAAATTTGTCTCCAATGCTAAAGGATACATATGGGCTCAAAAGTAAGTTGTCCATCCTCCACCTACAATGTATCCCAATCAAGAACATGGGTTACATCGGGGATATATTGTCTAAAAAAAAGACATGAAAAATATAATGGATGCATGATAGGCTAGGTGGAAATGATATTTGACAAGAAATAGGACCAATCCTCTTGAGGATCTTAAATGGTTTGAAAAAACATGGTGCCAACTTAGAGCAATTCCCATAATGGATGGGGCTCTTCCTTAACCACTCTCTCAAAAATACCCTATCACCAATAGAAAAGTGATGATCCAACCTAAGGGCATCTGAATACTTCTTTTGTCTGTCCTGAGAAGTAACCAAATGCTCCCTAATATGAACAACTTGCTACTCCATATCCTGAAGCATCTCTAGAACTAAAAGAACTCAATCCTCTAAACGATCCCAACTCAAAGGGGTATGACACGATCTATGGTATAAGGCCTTAAAAGGGGACATACCAAGAGAACTATGATATCCATTGTTGTATGAAAATTCAACAAGGTATAAATAATCCTCCCACTTCACTTGCCTATCCATAACATACATGTGAAGTATATCCTTGAGAACTTGATTCACTCTCTCAGTCTGACCATCAGTCTCTAGGTGATAAGTTGAACTAAAATTGAGTTGTGCACCCAAAGAATGTTGAAGATATGTCCATAGTTCTAAAGTAAACAATGCATCTCTATCCAAAATCATCTAATGAGGGATCCGATGAAAATGAACAATATCCTCCAAGAAAACATGCGCTATAGAAGAAGCTATGTAGGATGTCCTCATGGTGAAAAATGTGCTACCTTAGACAACTTTTCCACTATCACCATGATGTAATCATACCTTCTTGATGACATAGGAAACCGTGTGATAAAATCAATATTATTGTATCCCATTTCCACTCTGGGATAGCATGGGGCTACAAAAAATCCGCCAGATGTAGATGCTTTGTCTTCACTCTTTGGAACCTGAGACATTGAGCAATAAAATTAGCAACATCGTGCATCATCCCTACCCAAAATTACAACTATTTAAGATTGGCATGCATCTTCTTGGTGCTGGGATGTGTGGAATATGATGCACGATGCACTTCCAAAAAAACCAAGGTACAAAGATCACCCAAAAATGGCACATAGATACACCACAAGTGTCATAGTAGCCAATCAGACTCAAGAAAATAACCTAAAAATCTCCCCTCAAGGGTACGTCTAGACTCGATCTCCACCCTCACCTCTTGATACCATGTGTCACTAGGAAAAACCTCCAAGATATGCCCTCACAAATCCACTCCTAATGATAGCTCTAATATGTCATGTCACCTCCTACTCAAGACATCTGTGAAGACATTTTGCTTCCCCTTAATTTAGTGAAAATCAAAGTCATATTCACATAGGAACTCCATCCAATAATGCTATCTTGCATTCAAGTTTGATTGATTAAAGATATATTGCAAGCTCCTATGATCGCTATGCAACTCAAACTTGTGTCCCAAAAAAAAATGCCTCCAATGAACAAGAGCATGCATCACAGCCATGAGTTCCAAATCACAAGTGGGGTAGTTAAGTTCACGGTCATTGATTTTTCTAGACTCATATGCAATCGTTCGACTATCTTGGGTCAACACCGCACCCACACCTTCCAATGAAGCACTTGTGCAAACTATGAAATCATCTATAGGATTAGGCACTACAAGGATTGGTGCACTGGTCAAACACTTCTTAAGAGCATTAAATGCTACCTTACACTAGTCTAAAAAAACATACTTCTTCCCTTTTTGTCAAAGAGAAGTAATGGGATGAGCTACTTGTGAGAAGTCCTTCATGAAGCAATGGTAATAACTTGCTAATCGTATGAAACTACAAACCTCTGAAACATTAGTGGGTACCAACCAATCCATGATAACAAAAATTTTCTCTAGATCCACTGCAATACCATCACCAATGATGATATGCCCCAAATACTTCACCTCTGATTGGAAGGACCCACACTTACTCAAGTTTCCATACAACTGGTGGTCTGTCAAGCACTACAACACTTGATGTAAATGAACTTCATGCTCCTCAAAAGTCTTCAAACAGATCACTATGTCATCTAAGAATACAATGACACACTAATCAAGGTAAATGTGAAATACTCCATTCATCAAACTCATGAACACTAGTGGTGCAATGGTTAACCCAAAGGGTACAACCATGGACTCATAATGCCCATATTGTGTATGAAAACCTATTTGATGAATGTCAACCTCCTGGATATGAAGATGATGGCATCCTGACTTTAGATCTATCTTTGAGAACACTCATGGTCCCTTTATTTGATCAAACAAGTCATCTATCCTCAACAAGGGATATCGGTTCTTCACTGTTAGCTTATTAAACTATCAGTAATCAATGCATTAATGCAATGAACCATCTTTATTCTTTACAAAGGTGACTGGTGCACCCATGGGTAAACACTAGGGTGAATAAGGCCCTTGGTCAACAATTCCTTTAACTACAATCTAAGTTCACTCAATTTCTAAGTAGTCATGTGGTAAGGAGCTCATGAAATTAGTTATCCTCCTAGTATGAGATCAATCTAAAAATCAATGTCATGCTATGGTGGCATACCTAGTATCTCATTAGGAAATACATTTGCATACTCATGAAGGAGTGAGTGATCATCAAGTGTCATTGTATGGCTCTTAGATTCCTCAAGATCACTGACATAAATAATAAACACCTGATAACCCTTCTACAACTTCACTTCAGTTGATTAGCTAAGATCATTTGAAGTGAGACTCATCTCTAAACCCCTTAAAGTTCCACTTGCCCACCTATGTCATCAACACATTGTATTAACTTACAACAAAAATCTATATTCACCTGATGGGTGGCTAACCAATCCATTCCCAACACAATTTCATACAATCTTAGAGGTAGGATACAAAGATCCATTGTGGTGGTGAAGGTACCCAAATTCAAAATACAACCATCGACCAAAGAATCTACAACCACTTTGGATCTCGTCACTAACTCAATGTACCATCTATTGATCTAACATACTACCACTAGCCCACATCACTAAACAAGAGATGGTGAAATAAAATAATTTGAAGCACTTGAGTCAAACAATAGTAAAGCTGAAATACCATGCAACATACCTATAGCTTTGACTATTATACCTTGATGCTCAGCTTGGCAGTTATCAACTGCCACAAAAACTTGATGATTCCTATGAAAATCTATAGTAGGATTTAATTTGGCCACACCTTTGCTAGGTCCTATAGATTGTTTAATAGGACATCCCAAAGCTTTATGACTGGGATGGCCATAAGAATACAAGTTTCTTAGAATGTCAGAACTAGATCCATGACCACCCTAAGTAGCACTAGGATATGGTGCACTAACCCTACTAGAATTTTTTTGACCACTCTAAGGAGGGCAATCTTGCTAAGATTTTTGACCATGGCTCTAGTCATCTCCCTTCTTTTCTGAGTCATCTGTATTTTGTCCACCTTTAGACCATTTTCTCCTCTATCAAAAATGATGACTATAACTGCCTTGTGAGGGTACTGATTGAGCTTGGCATTTCCTTGAGGACTAGATAAACTATGCATCCTATCCTAAATTCTATACACTATGGTTGTGACAACTTGATCTACCACAGAAACCTCTATCCAAATTATTCTCTCAAATATATGCCTTCTTAATAACATGAATAAGAGTCCTAGGTTGATGCATACAAACTTCTCCAATAAGGGCCCCCTTAAGGCCTTAGATGAAATGATGAGCTAGGAGTAAATCATCATGGTTCTAACATGAGTACTACCCAAACTCAAAGAAATAGATCTCATACTAGTCCACTATCATGTTCCATTGTTTGATCTTGTAGAACTCATCAACATAAGCCACCTTGGACTAAGGAGATAAGAATATCTCTCAGAACCTCTCCTCAAAAATCTCCTAGGTGAGATCTAGGTAAACTATACATCTTTCCTTCTTGATAACATGAATAAAATCCTAGGTTGATGCATACAAACTTCTCCAATAAGGGTACGCTTAAGGCCTTAGATGAAATGATGAGTTAGGAGTAAATCATCATGGTTCTAACATGAGTACTACTCAAGTTCAAAGAAAAAAATCTCATATTGGTCCACTATCATGTTCCCTTGTTTCATCTCATAGAACTCATCAACATTAGCCACCTTGAACTAAGGAGATAAGAATATCTCTCAGAACCTCTCCTCAAAGATCTCTGAGGTGAGATCTGGGACATTGATGTTGAGCTTCTACCCCTTAATATTCCACCAAATCAATGTGTGGTCCCTCAACTATATAATTGCATAAGGGGCCCTCATATTGGTTGTATATGGGTACATGGCGAAGTAGTGCTCCAAATCCAATAACCAAGTTTCCACCTTGAGAACACCTCCATTGCCAGCATAGAATTCATAGAATGAAAGTTTGGATTGTTGAAGAGATTTCATGATATCCAAATGGATGGAATCTTCATTTTCATGGTCCCTACCACCCTGATGGTGCCTTCGAACACTCAATGCAGTACAAGAATGCTCACGCTCTTCCTCTCTACACTCAGACATGTGGGAATCTCCATGATGAGAGTCCTCCTCCCTACGTTTCCCTCATTGGTTTTCCTCTGCAGGAGGACCCAACCAA
This sequence comes from Cupressus sempervirens, assembly GCA_028749045.1. Taxonomy (NCBI): domain Eukaryota; kingdom Viridiplantae; phylum Streptophyta; class Pinopsida; order Cupressales; family Cupressaceae; genus Cupressus; species Cupressus sempervirens. The sequence goes on from CM053792.1 coordinate 718,113,324, forward strand.
GAAAGAATCTCTTGTAGCATCGACATCAATGCCCCAATGCCACCCTGATTGTTATTACCTTGTTCCCCCTACCCTTCTTGTCATTGCTCTTAACAATGTTCCTCTCCTTGAAACACTCATTGGTTACCACCCTAACCACCAGGTCTACATGTAGGAGGCATCATGATGGATTCACAACATAAGGGTCAAAAAGATGCCACACAACATAAGAGTCACAAGCAAGAACAAGAAAGATATCAAGATGCACAATACAAGATATCAATACACAAATGAAACACAAGAACTAGTGGAATCATAACATAGAGATCCCAATGTTGCAACATGGGCTCTGATACCAGATGAAATTCCCCACTCAGAGATCCTTGGAACAAGGATAAATATAAGCCAAGATAAATTTTAAAAAAAAAACATGTATGGATGCACACAATATAAAACATATTAGGATCACACAAATCACAATGAAAGACTATACAAACAACCAACCATCGACGAATCTCCAAACACTACTACTAGACTGGCATGATCAATTGAAGGACAAAAATCAAGGATAACATCAAAACTCAAAATCTCTGAGCTAACGAAGCAAGGAAACACTAGCATTCCTAAAGGGTACTCAAAAGTCCAAATTGCATTCTTCAAAAAATAATAGAGATGCCCCCTATTTTTTTTGTGAGAGAATTTGCAACTCATAGTCTGGCACAAGGAAGTACGTCTTTGCATGATAAAGTGCACTGAACCATGCAAGAAAATGCCCATTTTCATGAGGAAGTACTCATTCCAATAGCCAAACAATAATGCACTGGTGCCGAGGTTTGCATGAAGAAGTGCCAAGAGCCACGTGAGGAAATGCAAGGCCCTACATAAACCTTCTCCAATCTTGTGCAAGGTAGTATAATCTTGCATGAGGAACCATAATAGCACACTAGAAAACTAAGGAATATAAATCTAGACAAGATAATTCCTCCACACTGGGGAGTACCGAATCCATAATCAAGGGATAAACACTGAAATCATAAGAGCTAAAAGATAGAAACTAAAACTAACCAGCTAAACATAGTAGTGAAGGATATGAACTAAAAGCAACATCACAATGTACATACATAAAAAGCTAAGTGTGTGGTTCCTCCCAACCCTAACAACATCATGAAACCTGAAAGGTTCTAGCCATCCCCCACGTGTACATCCCAAACTACTAACTAGATAGTCAGAGTTTTCTTATAAGAACATCACTACTAAAGTGTAATAACATCATAAGACCATGAAATCTAACACACTAAACCAAAAGCAATAAATACTCCAACTAAATAGATAACATCATCTAAACATATGCTAAACATCATAATAAGGAATGCATCAATAAACTAACATCATCTAAACATCATAAACAAACATTCTAATGAGAACATAAATTACAAGAAAGGATACTCTAGAACATGAAGTACTAAGTGAAAACATCCAACAACTAGTCCCCATAAGTGTTATAGGTAGCTATGCCTCCCAACCACGTGAAACTTGTAGGTCCACTCCCGCCATGCTGATGGAGATAATGATCCAACTACAACAATAAATAAAGTAAACATCCACTAGCTAACACTCATGCTAGATACTAATGATAAATAAAACCAATATCATAAGACAATGCAAGTACAACAGGTCCTAGTTAGACACTCAATGGATAACTATATAGGGGTTGACATCATGGAGAGTCACTTGGCATTGAAAAGCCTAAGCTAGTATTGGTAGTTGCTCTCCCCAAGAGAAAGCACACAATCCAAGTAGTAACTCTTCCCAATGAAAGGTACACAATCCACTTTAATTATCTTAAATTAGTTACCACCTAGTATTTTTATTTAGTTATCATTTATTTAAAACTTCCTCTGCCAACCCACATGAAATACTCACTAGGTTGTGAGATAGAAGCCCCTCGATGTGCTACCCTACCCTACCCATGCTCATCTAATGATGAGTGTCGACAAGCATGCACATTCCCAACCCAACCCCAAATGATCATAACTCCACCAAAGTACAAATGGGAGATTAGGCCTGATAAGTCACCTGACAATGTACACACATGTGCTCGTGTGTAGAATACAACCATTACAAAGATCATAACATAAGGACTAGGTGAGAACACAAGAAAAACATCACTTAACCAAAAAAAAGCTTAGGAGGATGGATGTAGCATGCCTCCCAATGTAAACTAAAAGTACAGCAATGGCCTGATTGACATCAAAATGGGTGATCCAGGTCCATGACCAACATCATGCCAAGAAAACTTGAGAAAATAGGGTGATACAAAAAATGAGATAAAAACCCCAAAATGGAAAACTTCAAAATAAAAACTCATTTGATCTTAGGGAATAAAAGCCTTGAAAATTGAATAAAATTTGGGTTCCCACACTATATGAAAAAATGACCAGCACAACAGTGCAAAACTCTAAACCCTCATCCCAAAAAAAGGGAAAACATTCATACCTGACCAATTGGGCAAAACTAGCAAACTAAATCAGAGGGGGACACTAGTTCTCAACCTCTAAACAAACAACTACCAGAAATAGATATAGAAACTTAACTAAAACAAGAAAATGGGAAAACCCTACCTAATAGCCAAAAGGGCTAAAATGGAAAAGAGCTAGGTAAAATAAATAACCCATAGATACTACCAAAAATGTTGGCAAAGCAAGGTCTCCCTGTGCTGGATCCAACGAGTCCATCCTCATGACAATCTCATGCCCATAGCTCTTACAATGAATAGAAATGTGATCCTTCAGAATAGGATTTTAGAAAAAGCTCTCAATTTTCCAAATTGGAAAAGTGAGAAATTAGGAATTAAATCCCTCTTTCAATACTTATTCACTTTTCGAGTGAATAATAAATTAGGATAAATAGCTAGTTAGACTAGCTAGACTCTAAATTGAACCAAATGAAAATAAAGAATTCCTAGTAATAGAAATTCATCTATGGAAAAGCTACCAAAAATTTAAAATCAATTAAACAATGCCCATAAACCCTAAAACCAAAACCACAGAAGGCTTTAACAACTTTGCAACAATGTGAAACATTAAATGTATAGACACACTTATTGGTCTAATCACATAATGCAAATGAGTATGGATTTAACAAATCACTAGAGGGTTTAATTTAACATTTAAAAGATACATCGACCATACATGGATGACATTGGTAAAATATGAATAGTTGAATCACTAACTCCATATGCCACTACTAGTCAATATAAATCCTACACACTAAAATACATGATCAAGTGCAATTGTATATAATAACATAGCTAAAGAAAAAAATGCATTAAATGATGACTTTAACCATTTATTCAATTATATTGAAATAATATATTTACATCACTCACATTTACATAAAGCATAATGAAACAAGAATGATGTAAATCACCATAGCATAAATCCACGTATAAGCAAATCAAAGATATGTCTAAAATACTAGATATCATAATAACACATACTGTCATCTCAAAATGGCATCAACATGCAAATATGATAAACTAAAGAACATAGTAGTATAGCATTTATGATACTGTAATCAAAGTATAACATCAGATCCTCAGGTCATCTCAAAAGTAAGATAACAAGAGTATCAAGTATCTCAGGGATCAAAACATAACAAGGTACATATTGCAAACACAAGAGTCACTACATGAAACATAAGTAAATTTTGATTACGTATCATTTATTTATCCATCCAAATTAGAGTCTTTGTAACCAAATAGTTAACAATTTTCATTAGAAGAACAAAGCTTGTATCTTATTTCATTAATTGAGTACAAAATGCTAAGATAGTCACACGTATCATCAATGTTATCATTTTATAACTATTAAAAATTTTATCATACACATGGAATGAAAACTAAATGCATTATAGATTAGAATATAGATCTCACCCTTTGTTTATGGAATTGTGAAATTCTACGTAGAAACATATGTCATAGTAGATGACATCTAACTAGTTTTTGGTCAAAACTCATTTGTCCATCAAAGCTCAACTTTATTCAAAAACTAAAAATACAATTTTATAGATCTTGGAGTCAAAGATCATTGTCATATAAATTTCATAGTATTTTGATTAGTTATAAAAAGTTATAATTTCAAAATATTGCAAGTAGGTATTTTAACATTTGAGAATCTACACCAGTACAAAAAAGGGGAAAAAACAAAATCATATAAAAATAAATTTATATTTATATTTAGTACTAGAGGAGAGAGTCCTCTTCAAGAATATGTAAAAAAAATTCAAAAAGGTGTAGATTTGACAAGGAAATTTTGACAGGATAAAAAAACTATTGATTTCTAATATGTTTGACTTTAATTTCTTATACCAGAGAAAATATACATAAAAAACAAATCCTTTTTTTTTGCACTAGATATACATGTCATCTTGGGTTTAACGGCAATCTAACATCACCCGAAAAATTTCTATTTCTAGTTTTCCAGTTTTTGTATTTTTAATAGGGTCTATTCTTGTACAAAGTTTCTATTTGAGGGTGCTTTTTAATTTTAGTAATTTGGTATTATGTGCTCAAGTTGATCTAATATCATATGTGGTGGTTTAGCTTAGACATATCATCCTCCTAGTTGAGTTTTATTGTCATATCATATGTAAGTCATTGTAGATTTTTGGTATGAATTTAGGCTATCAAGACTTTAGGTCCAATGATGAAGTCCTAAATGGCTCCAAAACAAGGTGAAACATTAGCTAATGGATGCTTTCACAATAAACCATTGTAGATCACTAGCCAAGGATTTTGAAATGGGAATTTAATAGCCCATCAAGTCAATGGTTTGCTAGTTATGGTCTCCAAAAGTGGACCCATCCGAAAATGTAATTTGTAAATTGGCTTGAGTCAATCATATGTAATAAAGTGTAATAGAATAATTTGATATGAGGTTGGTTAGCCTGAAGGATTAGGGATTAGTGTCTAGAACCCTCATAGGTGGTTAAAAGTGACTATACAAGGAAGTACCTAAGATTGATTAGGGAAATTTTGGGTGATAGTCATAGTTTTGTCTTGCATATTATTGTAAGGATGACACACATGTAGGTTTTCATATTGTAATTTTGTAATTTTGCATTTTTAGTGATAATAAGAAACCCATATCTTGTTCTCTCAATTCACATTATTCTTTATTTCAATTGTTTTTTGTGTTATTAAGGGGAACACCCTTTATAAAGTGGTATTAGAGTAGGAGTTCTTGAGTTTGCAAACAGATTGCAGATTGGGAGATAGTTTACACTAGGACCTTAATTTGGGCTGAGTGTGTGGACAAATTTTCAATTATGAGGTATTTTGCATGAGGGTTTCAGCAAAAGTGTGAAAATGCCTCCATGAAGAAAGAATGGGGGAGAGTCATAGGTGTTATGCCTTAGGGTTTTAAAGCCCTCCAAAGATAGATGCAAGCATTGGAAGAACAAATGTGCAAAGGAATAAACCTTGTTGTAAGAGCTGAAAGTGAGGATGAAGAACAAGAATAAGAAAATGTTGAAGAAGAGCCCATTTTGAACCTAGAAGAAGAGAGGTTTCTAAAGGCCATTTCCAAGATTGGGAAAAGACCTAAGTTTGAGGTTCTCACATTTTTTTGAAAATCTTAACCATAACAAGTTGATCGATTGGAGGAATAATTTGAGTATAAAGATATTGAAGATTCAGATAGGGTCAAATTTGCAAAGGCCAAATTGAAGGGTCATGTGAAGATCTAGTGGAAGGAAATTCAATTGGAGTGAAATAGAAGGGGAAGGGAAAAATCACAAGATGGGACTAGATGAAAACCAAATTGAAGCAACAATTCATTCTCATATATTATGAGCTTGATCTATTGAAGAAAATGTAAGGGTTGAAGCAAGCAAGAAGATTTGTTCAAAATTATACTGAGGATTTCTATCAAGTTCTCATTAGAATAGGCCATGTAGAAGTTGACAAGGAGAAAGTTTCAAATTACCCTAATGGGTTAAGGCCAAGTATTCAAGAGGAATTAATTTTGGTTCGAATGAACAATATTGAAGATGTGTAAGAGCTGAGGAAAAAAGGAACAAAAAGTTTGATAATAAAAATAGTGGAAGGGGTCATGGTTGAAAATCTAGTGGATGGTCTTATGGAGGCTGAAATGATGATAAGAAGAAAAAAGATGAGGATAGTAGTAGGGTCAATGTAAGAAGTTGGGTCTCACTTTTGGCCAAAAAGTGGAAGTATATTTCCTATTTTTGGAATTTCTTGTCAATTGATGTCAAAATTTGATGCATTTAGAGATTGAATATAAAAAAAACTTCAGAAATAAAATTTGTAGTGTTTTGAATCTACTTTTTGAATATGTAATTTATTTGTGTACCCATATGATAGATTTTGTTTTTGGTATGGATCTTTAAAAACCACTTTTTCAAAATGTCTATTTCAAGACCATACCACACTCATGTATTGACACCATAATTTGACACAAATAAATGAATTTTCATAAATCATTTTAAAGGAAGTTACCTAATACACCTAAGATTGATGACAATATTTTTTCTTAATTTTTTATTGAATATTTTTAAAATTAATTATTAATTGGTTATAAAGGTAAATTTTAAAACCTCTCATGTACAAACACCATAATTTGATCAAAATTTCACTTTTTTCAAATTTAATTTTTTTTAAACTCAAAAGAATTATATTTAGATTGATGACATAAATTAATTTAAGAAAATTTATAAAATAAAAAAGTTATTAAAGTTTTAGTGAACTTCACTATTTTACATTTAGGTACCACCTTTCATTAAAAAATAATGCAAAAAGAGTAAATAAATTTGTGGCACTATAAAATTTATATTTCTAAAATTAGGACGGTGAGTGCTCTAATGGGTTTTTGTTTCATAAAAAAACTTGATCGGGAAGACCCTCTAAAAATTATGGCAAGGAGCGAATTTGTTAGTTTAATGCCTTAGCCAAATCTTGAGAGTTCAAGGCATAGGCTTGGTCTCACCAAGCCTATCCCAAACCAAAATCTGAGGTAGGAGAAAAAAATCTTGCCCGATGTTCTAAGAAATGGGCACTTGTTATTTAAATTCAAAAAATGGGTACCCATTTTGAAAATGTCAAATCGGTACATAAAATTCCCCCCCATTTTTTTTTTTTGAATTTTTAGCAACAGGTTCCCATTTTTTAGAAGTCAAAAATGGGTACCCATTTCTAAAAAATAAAAATGTTTTATGTTTTTAAAAACAAGTACTCGTTACTTGATTTTTTAAAAATCGAGTGCCCATTTTTTTAAATTTTGGATTGGGCCCCTGGACCAAAAATGGATACCCATTTTTTAAAAATGGGTACCTATTTTTAGAAGAGCACAATCACAATCCACAAACTTCCGTGGAATTGTGACCCAACTTTGTGCTCTTACCTAGTAGTAGCCATAACCATAGGCGAAATAATTCCAATCATTTCCATGATCAAAACAATAGAAATTAGAGAGGAAGAGGAAGACGGTAAGGATATGAAAGAAGAGGTTTCCATGGAAAATTTTTTCACTTTAGAGAAGAAGGGCATAGAGAATTTTAATGTTCCCAACACTGGAGAAGGACTGATAGAATACTTAAAGGCTAGGCTTGGTTGCGCATGTTGATGAAGATTCAAAATCATCATAGTTTGAAAATATTGAAGTATGAGAATTCCTAGTGAATACAAGAGTCGTGTTGAGTGGTGAGAATGAACTTGATAAAAGGAGGAGTTTTTTTTGCATGAGGTGCACATGTGAAGATAAGTGTTGTGATGTGATCATTGATGGTGGAAGTACTAATAATTTGGCATCAAAAAAGATGGTCACAAAGTTAAAGATGAAGAGGCAGAAACATCTGCATCCATACCATATTAATTCTTGGGTGTAGGATGAACACAAGGTCATGGTCAATGAGGAGTTCCTAGTGAAGTTCAAGATTGGAAGTTACTAGGATGAGATGCTTTATGATATCATACCTATGGATATATGTCATATGTTGTTGGAGAGGTCGTGGTAGTTTGACAAGCATGTTGTACATGATGGGTGAGAAAATACCTATGCTTTGAAAAAGGATGGAGTGGAATATATGGTGAAGCCATCTAAGGAGAAAGAAGAAAAGGTATGTAGTGCTACGAGAATCTATTTTTTATTTATGGAAAGGAGTTTCTCAAGGTTATGAGGCTTGAGCTTATGTGTTTTACTATAATCCCAAAAGATGGTAAAGAAGAAGTAGATAAGGTAACTACAAAAGTTACAATTTTTTTGGAAGAGGTTCTTGATATAATGTACTTGATGGATTACCACTAGTGGGGAAGATTAGTCACAAGATGGAATTGATTCCAAGAGCCAATTTGCCAAATAATACAAAACATAGAATGACACCAACAAAAAGAAAAGAGTTGAACAAATAAGTGCATGAGTTGTCGCAGAAGGGGTTGATTCAAGAGAGTCCATTTCCATGTGTTGTACCAACACTATTGGCACCTAAGAAGAATGGATAATGGAGGATGTACATAGATTCTTAAGCTATCAACAAGATCACAATTAAGTATAATTTTGCATTGCTACAGATGGATGGTATTATGGACTGTTTGAGTGGACCTATTTATTTCACAAATATAGATATGAGGAGTGGGTACAATCAGATTTTCATTAGAGAAGAAGATGAATGGAAGGCTTCTTTCAAGATAATTTAAGGATTGTACAAGTGGTTAGTTATGCCTTTCTAGCTAACTAGTGCACCAAGCACTTTATTGAGGCGCGTGAATGAGGCACTAAAGGAGATTCTAGGTAATATTGCCATTGTTTACATAGATGATATTTTGATCTTTAGTAAGAAAATAGAGGAGAATTAAATACAAATTCATAAGGTGTTTAATAAGTTGAGGGAATACAAGTTACTAATAAACTTGAAGAAGTGTATTTTTGTGAAGGAGTTGGTGTACTTGGGATTTGTGGTATCAATAGAAGGTTTATTAATAGACTGTGAGCAACTGAAGGCTATCCTTGAATGACCTACTCCAAGGATTGCAATAGAGGTAAGATATTTTCATGGACTAGTTCAACTTCTTAAGCTTCCTTTAGAATATATAGAGATGAAAATTTTAGGAGCTATAGGAAATAAGCTATGGATTTTATTGAAATGCTATCATCTCATTTCCTAGAGATTTTAAACCTTCCTTCTAGGGGATTCTCACTCATGTAAATAGGAAAAACCTCCCCTTCTTCACCAAATATTATCTTTGAAAATGGTATTGAAAGTATAGGAGACCCCTTTGAATTCTCCATCTCCATTAGTCCAATAGATTTTCCACAACCTACTCATTCCTTCTAGAAATTGATTCTTCTCTACTTGGGACAAAATAACAAGTTCTTTCCTTTTTGAACAAGTTTCTAAGTTTTTTACATCATTTTTTGAAAAAGTAGCTATTATTGGTAATTCAAGAAAGTATAGGAAAAAGAATATCAACCAAAATATAGAGAAGAATATTTTGAAGGAAGTTAAAAATCTTCTAATAAGGGTTTGCCAAAGTGATTATGAAATGAATAATGTGATATAGAATGAAAAAATCAGCATACTAAATGAGAAACTCATTTCTTTTCTCCCATAAGAACTTGTCAAAGCAATTGTGGTGATATTAATATATCAAAAGATGAGAACCCAGTCTCGATCAAATTATACTAGTAAGCAAAATGTTTTGTATATCAAAATTTCAAAAGGATATAAATGTAAATAATAATAAAGATAACTAAATAGTCCCATTAAGGGAGTTGAATAAATTTCCTACCAAAATGAAAAAAAAATGTATTCTCGACGCAGACGAATCTAATTCTAAAAAACCCAAAGAAATTCTACCATGATTACAATGGACCATTACTACAAGATTTGGCCACCGAATCTACACCCAAAAAATAAATCAAAATTTCCACAAAGGTGGGGTGAATTCCCCGAACTCATCAAATGTGTACTCACTAGTTAGAATTATGAAGACAAGGTTTTAAGGGAAACCATCATTTAGAGAAGATTAACCTTTTTAAAAAAGAAGTGATGGGCAATAATGATGTGTTAGGGATGATAATTACTAATGGGATAGATGGAACAAAGAAGTGGGTACTAGTGTTGAAAATAATTATTCAATTGTATATTATCATTGATGTTACACATATTTCACACCCTAACCAAGCATTGCTAGTAGTAATCGAGCTAAGAAGACTCCAATATCAGCTGAGAAAAAGCTTAGAAGAAGCCAAGTTCAGTGATCAAGTGTTAACAAAGCTCGGTCAATCAAAGCTAGGTCAGTCATTGAAGGATTCAACTGTTAATCGATTCAAGTTGGTTATCAAAGGGGTTCAGTGTAAAATGAGTCTGGTCAGTTACCAAGGAACTTAGTGGTAACTGAGTGACCCTGTTTTAATGTTAGGTGATTTGCAACAAAACAATTTTCTTTATTATTTTTGTTTGTGCAAGATGACTGAGTGGATAGTTATTTATTTGTATAGGTATTTAAGCCAACTTGACATTGGGTTTGATATATATGAAAGGTCAAGTCATGGAAGAAAACACACTGTGAATAAAGAAGGATATCCAATTAAGAAAAGAACATGCAAGTAGCTACAAAGAATATTTTGATCAGGGAGGATCTAGAGGTTAAGCTAGAATAATGATCTAAATATATAAAGTTAGTTGCTCCATCAATCAAGTCAATAATTGTTAGTCTCTAAAAATTTTAGCAGTGAAGAAGTCTCTTAACAGAGTTGACTTAATAGTCATTCTTGTAAATCCTCTAACAAGGTGGCATTTATAGATTGAAGTGTCTCAAGAATTCTAACAAGGCTACTCCTAACAATGTGATTCAAATTTTTTATAACACTGTGATTTTTAACCTTTAACTGAGTGGGCTGCTAATAGGGCTCACTTCAGAAGAGTGAAAAGTTGTAACTAGTTGCATTGGTTATTTTCCTAAATGAGTTTGCATGTTAAATATTGGTGTCTCATGTGTTCATGTTATTTTCTTACCACTTTATCTTTTTGCAACTAAGTTATTAAAGGTTAATATACATTAATATCTCAAGATTTCTTTCTTAATCGAGTTACTATGAATATCTAGTTCTAACCAAGATGTGCAAGAATTTCAGTTAGTAAGAAGTTTGTATTGACATCTAAGGGATTTGGAGTTGTTTTAGTGGTAACTGATTCACCCCTTCCCTCTCAGTTACTACTCTTATATTTCCAATAATTGGTATCATTGTTATTGGTGCTTACATGAAAGGTTTCAAGGTATTGACATCTAAGGGATTTGGAGTTGTTTTAGTGGTAACTGATTCACCCCTTCCCTCTCAGTTACTACTCTTATATTTCCAATAATTGGTATCATTGTTATTGGTGCTTACATGAAAGGTTTCAAGGACCTAAGCTAAAGATCAAGATGTATTATAGTAGAGAGATTCCTAAGTTGAACAGAGAAAACTTCAAAGCATGGTAGGAACTCATGAAACGACATTTGGGAACCATTGGAGATAGATGCATACACTTCTTGGAGAACCTTGGTATGTGGCACCTCCCAATCCTTTGACTGTGGATCAGTTGGTAGATAAAAAGAATCACAACACAATGATGATTGATATTGTTTCCTCTCTCAATTGCTCTAAATTTAATGAAGTCAAATATTGACATACTACTTATAATATGTGGAACAAGCTAGCAAAAATCTATGCAAGAGATAATATTGCAAAAAGAGCTAAAGTAAAGAGTCTAAGAGACTACATTGATCAGATGAAGATGAAAAAAATTGCAAAATACAATCAAGGAATCAAGCGACAAGTATCTACACTAGGTACACCTTAGCAGAATGGCATAGTAGAAAGAAGAAATAGATCCATCATGGATTGTGCAAGAATATTGATGATAGAGAAAAATGTTGCATCCAAATTCTAGAAAGAAGCAATCTATATAATAGTTCAAACCTTGAATCGAGTTAAACTCGAGAAAGGTATAGATCAAACACCTTATGAATTGTGGTATTGCTATAAACCTAATGTATTTTATTTCAAGGTATTTGGAAGAAAATGTTATATCTTAAAAGAGAAAAGGAAAGGAAAATTTGTGTAAAAAGTGATAAGGCATATTCCTAGACTACTCCAACAAGAGCAAAGCATATAAATGTTTGAATCTTCCTACTCACAAGGTTATACAAAGTATACATGTAAAAATTGATGAGTTTTTAAAAAAGAATGAAGTAAAAAGTAATAAGGAAATTTAAGACTACATTTACTTTGAGGTTGATACTTTACCAAAGGTAAAAATAAATGTGATTGGGCTACAAAAGATTTCTCCACCTCAACAAAGTTTTCTACCTGAGTCACCCAAGTCTATAGTGCAACCTGATTTGTAGAACCCGAGTTGGAGATAGTTTGAACTGAGTCCCTAAAAGAGGAACCTGAGTCACAATCAGAGGAAATTGAGCCTTAGACAGTGGGACTCGAGTAGAGTTACACTAAAAAATTTGGGGTCAAATTGGGATGACAATACGCGCTGGTAGTGTAATTTGTGGTCATTTTCATGTTTTTTTTTTAATTTGTCTCTGATGCCATTGCAATACTAACATTGGCATCATAATTGCATTGCCATCACAAGCATAAACAAAAAAAGAAAACATGACAAAAATTTTCTATTTGATTTTGATTATGGAGTGAGTTGGGTGCAAAAGAGGTGTAGCGTTGTGAATGTTGTCATGGCCCTTGCGAGTAATGCATTTTGTTACTTTGCCCTCATGATCTCTATATTTCATTGACATGCCCTTGCTCTACAATTTCATTTTTGTGTCATGTCCTTGTGATCTACATGCCCTTGCTCTGGGGTTTTCTTCTAGGGAGAGAAGAGGCACATATATAAATGTTCATTTCCTTTCCTTCTAAATATGTATGTCTTTATATTTCCTTCTAAAGATGTATCTCTTTATATATTTAGAGAGATATTTTAAAAGGTGCTTATTACATATTATCCACACAATAGAAAAATGATCTAGCTACATATATATTCCAAAATCCAAATAATAAAACAATAAAACTCACTCAACCCATGCTAAGTGACTTACCTCAAGATCATCCAAAAAAATAATGTAGACCATGAAAAATGGGCAGACTTCACAATAAATTTTAGAGAAATATGTCATAGTAGATATCTTTATATATTTATAGAGATCATTTTTAAGGTGCTTATTACATATTATCCATACAACAGAAAAAAATGATCTAGTTGTATACATATTCCAAAATCCAAATATTAAAACAATAAAACTCACTCAACCCATGCTAGGTGACTTACCTCAAGATCTTGCACAAAAATAATGCAGACCACAAAAAATGGGTAGAGTTTGCAAGAAATTTTACAAAAACATATAATAACATATATTACAAAATATACATAATGACTTTTTTACTATACAAAATCTTCCTATTTTTTTGAATAGAAAAATAAATTGAGTTGAAAGCATGAACTATGCAACATTAGTTCAATTTTATCAACCCTAGACTCTTTTCTTAGCTCCACCAAATGCTAGGTGATCTTCTACTTCTAAGATATACTCTATTTTTTGTTTTCTTAAGCCTTTGATTTCCTATGTCATTTCGGGGTATGGATGATTTTTTACTCTCTAGCTTATTGATGATGATCAAGAAACACATTCACTCCAATAGTTTCCTTTGTAATCATAGAAACTAAATTCCACCATTAATAAAAATAATTAAAATGATCTCAAAGAGGAATGTAATTGATTCTTGAAAAGCATGTGGGGATTAAGTATTTTTTTTGATTTAATCAAAGGAGAAATATAATGTACTTGGCTAACATTCGAGATAAGATAAGGCTTAGAATGCTCATAGGTTGAGCACCATAACCCAAATTCATATATGATTATTTGAAACAGAGAGATATAATGGTCACAAATTTTGAATTGGATGTGCATAAATATCCATTGGGTCTATGAACAACAAATTTATGAGTTGTTTGTGCTTGTCCTGATACTTCATGGATAGAAAACATGGTATGCCCAATTCAAGGGGATTACTTCCCAAATTAAAAAAAGAAAAAGGTTATTGACTAACAAAAAGTTTGTATAGTAAAAACAAGGTTATTGATTTTGGTGTGGACTAACAAAATACACAGAATTGTATTACATTGTAAACAAGGTTGTATTTGATATTATGTTTAATTCATAATTATAGTTAGATACTATATGACTCCATATTTGAATTTTTTTTCCTCTATTTTTTGCTGAAATTTTATTTACTGCGATCTTACTTTGTGCATACTTTGATCATTATAAGCAATGATGATTAGCTAGTTTAGTAGATCATTAAATAGCATTAGACACACAAATTATTTGTTTAATTAAACTCCTTTTTGAGTTATTTATTCATATATTTTCAACCACTTTCCTTAGTGTTATCCTAAGATGATATGGGCTTTTCTATGCATCATAAAAACATGGAGAAAGAAATTGAAAATCTATTATATAATATATAACAATAGAGAAACAATATAGCTGGGAGAAGCAAGGATTTAGGTTACTTGAAGATGGAGAAGTAATTTGTCAATTGAATATAATTTAAACAATCAATTTTTCCTAGCTAGTAGGATCAAATATAGTTTTTCAAGGTGATAAAATTGCATATGCAAATGCATCACTTACATGCTAGGCATGAAATGAATTCTCCAAATTATAAGGAATGGTTGGATATAAAGGCTCCATTAGCTCACCCAATAATGGAAACCAAGGATTTAACCATGCATGTATTGGCACAGTCTCCCTGTGAGGATCCCAAGTATCTATTGCTACTATTAATTTGGGCATCACTATATGATCCAAAATGTTATGAAGTATTGAATCCCATAGTAACTTCTCCCATCACTCTAGAAAATGTAGCATAGGTTCAGGGTCCCTTGGCTTCCAATAATTTGTAGTAACTATTCTCACTGCTGGAAGAATATCTTTAGTGAAAAGTCGACTGAAAGGAGTTGAAGAAGAAATTTCTACTTCTGTGTAAATGCCATAATCACGAGGCTCATTCCCTTGCAAAACCTTTTTCCACAATGACATTACCTCTAAACCATGAAAAGGATGTTGAAGTGGTAATAAACCTTGAAACACTCTTATAAGAAATGGAAAAGAAAATGTAGATGCAATACATGAAAAATTCCAAGGTGATCATGAAAAATCCTAATATCTTAATATCTTAAATGCAATAAATTGGATAAACCAATAGATGGCTAAGTTCAAGGAAAAAACAATTTGATTGAAATATGAAATAACGAGGAATCATGTGAACAACTCCTTGAATATTCTAGAAAACAAGAAGGATAAAATAAGAAGAATGGAGGGATTGAGAAGGAGTTACTACCAAGAGGAATGAAGAGGAAGGGGATAGAGGAAAAGGGGCATAGGTGTTTTATCCTCGATAATTTTCAACCTCACATTGTGTTGTAACTTTGGCATAGGTGTTTGATCCTCGATAGCTTTCATTTCAACATTCAAGTTTTCAAGATTGGTCAACACCCTCACTTGCAAACTTCTCATGTCAAGCACTTTCTATACTATTTCAACACCATGTTCTTGTTTTTGCACTAATAGTTCTTCTGTTGCATTTTCTTGTAAAACATTAATTTTGTAAAACTTTTTTACTATTTCAATGGCAAATGTTTCTTTCAAAACCATATGTGCAGATATAAACATTAAGTAAAACATGTACAATATTTTTACAGATAGACACATGAATTACACCAAATGTTTCTTTCAAAGCCATATGCACAGATATAAATATTAAGTACAACACGTGCAATATTTTTGTAGATATACACATTAATTACACCAAATGTTTATTTCAAAACCATATGTGTAGATATAAAGATTAAGTACAACATGTCCAATATTTTTGCAGATACACACATTAATTACACCAAATATATCTTTCAAAAACATATGTGTAGATATAAACATTAAGTACAACATTCCAATATTTTTACATATATACACATTAATTACACCAAATGTTTCTTTCAAAAACATATGTGCAAATATAAACATTAAGTACAACAAACTCAATAAGGGTACACAAATAAGTTATTCATGTGAAGAAGGATCATGTTAGATAATACAAGGGAGTTTGATCAAAATAGGAAGACAATTGCTAAATTGTTGTCTAACTTTCAAAGACCAGGTGATGATAAATGTTATTGTCCTTGTAGTCATTGTAATGACTTAAAGACAAGAAGAATCAAAATAAAAATAGCTAAGAGATATTGTTGGGAGAATTATCACACTGAAGGGGGGTTTGTTTATCATCAATTGGTAAGTTGTTTGTTATGTCATTTTTAAAAAATATTTATGAACTACATAACGAGGAATTGATTATCATCATTTTTATATAGGTCGATCTCCTCAAGGTAGTATGTGATATAGACCAACACATCTCAAAGGAATACGAAGGTGTGAATATGGAGGAACATGGAGGTGTGAGTATTGAAGGAGAAGATTGTGATGATCATGCACCAAAAAACACATTTAAAGATGATGGTACAAATGCATTGATCCATGGACATTTGGTACTAGTGTTATTGTTGTTGTTGTTGATGATGATGATGATGAGATGACATTGAGGTTCTCCATGATATACCTCTAGTTGAGAAGGCAAAAATGACCCTTTATGAAGGATCCCAATCAAATCTTCTCTCTATTCTATTGTTGTTGGTAAATTTAAAGGTTATGACTGGTTTATCCAATATAACAATCTCACGTATGCTAAGGTTTGTGATACACCTCATTATAGTCTATAAAAGGTGAAATATGTACCATTAAAATTGTTTATACTAAAAACTAACTTTTTTTGTAGATTAATAGATGACTATTTGTTACCATCATGAAATGTTCTCCCTCGCTCGTACTGAGAATTATGTGTCACTATGAAACATATTGGAATGAAGTATCAAACAATAGATGCTTGTCCTCAAGATCATTTAATTCATCATAAAGAACAAAAAAATGCAGTATAATGCCATAAATTCCATACAAGTAGATATCAAGATGATCAAATGACAAAAAAGGTGCCTTGCAAGGTTCTTTTTTACATCCCCATTATTCAGCATCTTAAATGATTATTCAGGTGCATTAGTTTTGCACAATTTTGGGATTATCATGCATGCAATAGAAGTCGAGATGACATTATTTGAATTCATGTGGATGATTCAACATTTAAGGAAATAGAGGAAAAGTGACCACACTTTAAAGAAAAACCTCAAAATCTTAGGCTTTCTTTGGTAACAGATGGTGTCAATCCATATGGAGAGATGATAACCATTTACTTAGTCTAGCCTATTTTTGTAATCAACAATAACATTCCTCCATGGATATCAATAAAGAGGGAGCACATTATGTTGGAAATAATTGTTCCAAGTATTTAATTATTTTATTGTTACCTATGTGTAATTATAAGTCTTGGAGTGAAATGGCCACAATCATTATCTAATGTTGTTCATTCAACTAGGTAAGTACCAAGTGAAAGATATGAATGTATATACTACACCTCTTATCAATGAGTTGTTAGTGTTATGAAATGGTTTAACTATGTATGATGTGATGGTGGATGGAAAAGATGAAATTCATTTGGACAACTAAAGATCTCGTTCAATATAGTGAACATGACAAAGATCATAGCTACTATATATACATTTAGAATAGTCATTCTACTATATATCAAACTTCCATAATAGATATTAACACACTAAATATTATTGATCACTAAAACATGACTATTCAACATAAATATTGATGCAAGGAGGAGGTGTTATACTTGTTATAACCAAAACTCTATAACTAGGCTTCTTCCAAACCTACCAAACACATTATGTCAGTCCCTTAGGACTCTTCCAAGGCCAGAGACCTGGTGGTTGGCCTATTCTTCATGCCACACTAGCATATTCCAAATGTCTCTACCTAAACCTTCACTAACTTCAACCAACTATCTCTCAGAACACACAACACCTCCACTACCTTAGACCCTTTAGGATCTTTCACAACAACATACCTCAAAACTGCTTCAATGGCTTAACTCATTGCCAATAAAGAGATTTAAAGCATGCATAAGGTTCTACACACCTTGGTGGGCTTCATACTTTGATTCTCACAAACAAACCTAATGAGGGCTCTTCCTTGTAGCCCTACCTTGGGATTGAGGTAATAAATCAAACTCTTCCAAACATCTACCAAAACTAAGGATAGATTCAAACACACATTATTAAACTCTCTCCAATTCCAAAATCTTAGGGTTCATTAAGGTACATAACTTGTAGGCCCTAATCTAGGGTGATAGTCCTAAAACCCATATTCAAGCTACTAGCTCACCAAACTCTCAAAGAATCTTAATAAATGAGATTTCATATGCATTTAATTTACCAAAAGATTTCCAACTTCCAACTTATGGACTCCTAGCTGTTGAGGAGATAATCAAACCTTCAAACCCTTGTCTTCAATGAGGGTTTCATGGTTATTTTAAGAAATCAATCTCAAACCTCAATCATCTTGACTACCAACCCTTCCATTAGATTCTTCGACATCCCATGAATGGATACAAACCTTCCTTCTCACATGCAACTCTAAACAACTTCTGTCACATTTTTCCATTATGTTGTTTTACTGTATTACACATGTAATGACAAATACCTACCAATTCTTGGCCACCTCCAATACAAGAAACAAGGTTTGGTGTTAAACTATTAGATGGAAATAAAAAGAAACCAAGACACATTCTCAACTCCCTTAACTCCATTTAGTGGTAATATGCAATTAAAGAGGTATTTCACTTTGACAAAGTACAAAATTTATTGTCTAAAATAGTAAAAAGTGAGAACTTTAGCACAACCCAATGATGTTATACACACCTATAACATTAGCAATAAATCTAAAATTCATTACTACATATAAGGAGCTTAATAATTACCATAGACATGAGATATGAGGGAAGATACAAGGACTTCAATTCAAACACTAGTAGATCTACATAATTTCACAAAATAACTGGTTTATTATACAAGACTACACACCATATTTTTTTCATCTTTATTCTCCACATCTCATCTCTCTATATCTTCTACCTGAGATTACATTTTTTATACAAAAAAATGACCTTTCACCTCCTCCAATGGATCATTGAAGATGGATGACCTTTGATCTCCCCAAAACTTGTCATTTTGCCAAAATCCTCACAACTTTTTTTGACAATTTTACATTTTTTTTTTGTACATTTTGCATTTCATGTTTTCACATGCTTTTTTGGCACCCTAAATAGATCCAACAGCTTATAAAGACATTTTAATACTACACCTATGGCCTTACATGGCATTTTCCACATTTAGACTCTCTTTGATCCACATCGCTTAAAACATGAAATAGGTCAACAAGATCTTAATTGAACACTTAATAACATGAATTGAAACAACTAATACACTAACATATGAAGATTAAAAATTATACTAATTAGTGCACAGATCTTATGAGACATGCTAAATGCAATTCGTATCTTCCACTAAAGAAAGAATCTATTCATACCCTATTGTATATTGTCTTTGTATATGTATATATTGTCTTTGTACTGCATTTTGATTAATTTTTGTGATCTGATTTCAATCAACCTCTATTGAATATTAGTTTGATCTATGTTTTGTTAAATGAACCTTGTCACAACATACTAATTCAGAGATGGAATATACATGCCTATAGAGTTCAAATCTTACCAACTGCAGGGATAGCCCATTAGGAATAAGGTGTCTCAACCTTGGATAATTCCTATTCTTTTTTTTTTTTTTGTAAATGTTTTTTTTGAAAATAATGTAATTAAGTGTGAGTGTACATGTTTATTTGGCATGTTGATGTGTCACTCCACTTGTATGTGTTGGCATCTTGAATTTTGTGTAAGGAGATCATGGTTGAAATGGGTATGACAAATTCCTATGATGTGTAAGAATTATCTTTGGAAGATTTGATGATGGGTGAAGACGTGAAGACATGTGGAAATTGATCATTGAGTATTGTACACTCAACTCTCCATCTAGCATGCGAGATTTGGGGCATCACCCTAAATTTTTTTTTTGGGTTCCTACTTTTTTGGTGAATGGTAAAACAATAATATAGTTCTTCTTTAGAAGTTTCCCTAAAAATGGAAAGTGCATGATATAAGAATTTTTAGGTTTGCGAATAAGAGAGTGAAAGTGTATTGGTGGTATGATATGTTGTGACTAGATTTTTCTTCCATGTCTTGAAAGAACTTGCATTGCAAGAGTGTTGTAACCTTTGTGTTGAAGATAATACATTGTGCAAGTTTTGGAGGGGCGAGGTTGTTTTACCGAAAGGTTTGTCCCCACCAACATATCTTTGTGTTTATGTATTTTATTTCTCTATCTATTTTTTGTATTCATGGTTTACTACAATCTTATTGTTTACATAACATCAAATCTGAAATTGTAAGGATTTAATAGAAATTTGTGCAATACTTTCCTTAAGGGATTAGTGTAGGAAACTATTTCCTTACTTGAGTTTCCTTACAAGTGGTATTAGAGCTTGATCAACTTTTGATCCTAGTTGTTGGGTAGGGTTTTTTGAGCTAATTTCAAGTTGAGTGGGAGTTTTGTGTAGAGCATTCTAAATCTTATTTATAGATTAGATGACTAGTTCATCATATAGAAAAATGGAGGTGGAGAAATTTAATGCCGATAATTTGAGTTGTGGAAACTCAAGATGGAAGACTTTCTTGAAGAGTGTGATCTATGGGAGGAGGCTTCACTTAATGTGAGACCTACAATAGTATCTCAAGTATATTAGTATATTAAGGATCAAAAAGCTAAGGGTCTCATTAGACTCTATCTAACTGATTGAGTTCTCTTGAACATTCTTGATGAGAAGATTGCAAACAGTTTGTGGACATGGCTTAGGTCTATGTATTAGGCCAAATCTTTGGTGAACAAGTTGTTCCTAAGGAAGAAGTTGTATTCTATAAGAATGGAGGAATGAGGATATATTATAGATCATCTAAATTTGTGTAATTTATTAAATGTACAGTTGACATTATCTGGTGTCAAGATAGAGGAGGAGGATTGACATATGACCCTACTATGTTCCTTGTTGGATTCATGGGACCATCTTATGATGACTCTTAGAAATACTTTAGTCACTTTTAGAATGGATGATGTGGTGTCTTCACTGTTATCTGAAGAGACGAGGAGAAAGTTGTCAGATTTAGCTAAGGAAGCTCTTGATGTTCATAGGAGATCCAATGACAGAGGGAAGCAAAATGACAAGAAGTTTGGAAAGGGTAGATCCAAACCCCATTGAAAATCAAAGACTCCTAGAAAGTCCAAGGAAAAATATGAGAACTGTGATAAGACTAGGCACTTTAGTAAAGATTATAAAGAACCAAAGAAGAAGAAGAAGGCCTTAGATTCAGGTTCAAAAAAATATCAAGGAGATGGCGATGTTTTCATTGTAGCTTTGGTAGTGCATGCATCTGATGATGTGTGGTTGATAAACCTGGGTGCTTCTTTCTAGAAGAGCTCTCATCAAAGCTAGTTCTCAAAGTATGAAGTTTTTAATGGTGGAAAGGTGTACTTGGGTGATGATTCTTACATAAAGATAGTTGGACAAGGATGGCTCACTATCAGATTCCCTGATGGATGAGCAAAGTGGATCAATGGGGTAATGCACATCCCTATTTTGGTACAAAATTTATTATCTATAAGTATGCTAAATGATGTAGGTGTGCAAGCTATTTTTTTCTAAAGATGGATGCAAGATGATGAGAGGAGCTATGGTGCTTGCTAAGGGTACTAGGAGAGGTACTCCATTTTAGCTTGATGCATGCATTTCTCAGTGCAATAGTTCTTCTATTTCAAAGAAGAGAGTAGCTATCACTTCATCCCCACCATCTGAATGAGAAGTAAAGAAGATTGTGGTTATTTGTTCTAATGGCAGTATATCATGTGTACCTAAGGGTGCAAACACATTAGAAGGAAAGCTTCCTACAGAAAAGACAATTTTGAGGCATATAAGATTTGGCCACATTGGTGAGAAGGGTCTTAGAACCTTGAAAAACAAGAACCTCATTGAGGGGTTAAATGATTTTAATCTTGATTTTGACTTCTGTGAACATTGTGTCTATGGTAAACAAAATCATGTTTAATTTTACTCTAGTTCTCACAAATCTTTTGATGTTTTTGATCTTATTCATTCTGATATATTTGGTCTTGTAAAATTTTCTTCAATCTCCAAGTCTATATTTTTTGTATATTTCATAGATGATTACAGTAGAAGGACATGGATTTATTTCCTAAAAAGTAAGACTTACAATTCTTTAGTTGGTTTAAGGAATTTAAAGACATTGTAGAAAATCAAACTAGTAAGAAGATTAATTGTGTGAGAACTAACAATGGTGGTGATTTTTTCTTAGAAAATTTCAAATAGTTTTGTAAAGAACAAGGTGTCAAGAGGCATACGAAAACTCCTTATATCCCATAGAAAAATGGAGTTGCAAGAAATTTGAATAGGACACTAACGGAGAAGGATAGGAGTATGCTTAGTGGAGCTGGTCTTAAACAAAGGTTTTGCGCTGAAGCTATGGCCACTATTTTCTATTTGGTTATAAGATCTTCTACATCATCCCTTGTTGGTTAGACACCCATGGAGGTGTGTCGGGTAAGAAGCCTTCAATTAGACATCTTCATATTTTTGGTTGTGAATCTTATACACATGTTCCAAAGGAGAAAAGATCTAAGTTGGAAAACAAAGCTATCAAATGTATTTTCATTGGATATAGTGTTGGTGTGAAAGGATACAAGCTTTGGGACTCTATGAATAGTAAGGTGTTGTATAGAAAAAATGTTATTTTTAGAGAGCTAACATCTTCTCCTATTGTGCTACAACCAAATGAAAAAGAAAAGAAAGGAGATATTGTTCAGTTGCCTCCTACCCCTGAGAAGATTGAACAGAAAGACCATGTTGGGTCTAATGATTAGGAGAGCTCTAAAAGCTCTGATAGTTCAAAAGAAAAGGAAGAAAATCCTCAACCTTATCCCTTGAGGAGATCCACAAGAGTAAGAAAGCAGCCAGAAAGGTTTGGTTATTCTATTTTAGATTCTAGTTGTGCCTTTTCTTTGATCACTAACGTTAATGAGCCTAGATCTGTGAAAGAGGCTTTGGATATGGAAGATGTAGGTTCCTATATTGAGGCCATGGGTGATGAGATGGCTTCATTAGATTAAAGAAAAAAAAACTTGGGACCTTGTACCTTTGCCTAAAGGATACAAACTTGTTGGTAGAAAATGGGTGTTCAAGAAGAAATTTTGTGCAAATGGTAGTGTTGCAAGGTACAAAGCTAGATTGGTTACAAGGGGGTACTCACTGGTAGAGAGAATAGATTATGGTGAAATATTCTCTCCTATTGCAAAGTTGGCATCCATTAGATTTTTTATATCTCTTGCTACATCACATGATCTAGAGATAGAACAGATGGATGTGGAGACAACTTTCCTTCATGGTAATTTGGAGGATGAGATTTATATGTCATATCCTAAGGACTACATTATTAAAGGTAAAGAATCTTTGGTTTGCAAATTAAATAAGTCTCAATATCATTTGAAACAATATCCTAGGATGTGGTACCTTAATTTTGATGCCTTTGTGTTGTCAATTGGATTGGTAGGATCAAAATTAGATCATTGTGTTTGTTTCACAGTTGAAAATGATTTCCTTCTTATTGCTGCATAATATGTTGATGATATGTTCTTATTTGGGAAGGGTAAGGGTATGATTTCTAATTTTAAATCTCAATTTTCAGCATAGTTTGAGATGAAAGATCTTGGGGAAGAAAGGTACATCTTGGGTATGAAATCAGTAGAGATATGTCTAACAGAAAACTTTGGTTGAGTCAAAGTAAGTATGTGAAGTTTGTGTTGGATAGGTTCAACATGGCAGATTGTAGACCACTATCTATTCCTATTTCTATGGGAACAATGTTATTTGTAGATGATTGTCTAAAATCTCCTAGTGACATGGAGGACATGAGTAGAGTACCTTATGCTAGTGCAATTGGCAGTCTTATGTATGTTATGGTCTTTACCAAACCAAACATTACCCAAGTAGTGGGAGTTCCGAGCCAGTTTATGGCTAATCCTGGATGAGTACATTGGGATGCAGTTAAGTGAGTAATCAAATATTTGAGGGATACATTAGATTACTCCATTTTTTGTCATGGTAACTCTTCTAGAGCTCTGCATTCATTTTGTATTCATGGGTTTGTGGATTCATATTGGGCAGGTGATATTGATAGCAGGAGATCCACCAGTGCTTATGAGTTTATTATTTTTGGTGGTGCCATTAGTTGGATGAGTGAGTGACAACCTATGGTTTCTTTTTCCACTATAGAAGCTTAGTACATGGTTACTACTCATGTTTGTAAGGAAGCCATTTGCCTTAGGAGATTGTGCTCTGATATTGGTGTTGATGTAGGATATATTATTATTTGGTGTGACAATCAGAATGCTATTTTCCTTGCAAAGAATCCAACTTTCCATGCCAAAATGAAGAACATTGATGTGCAATTTCACTTTGTGAGAGATATGGTGGAAGATAAAAAGGAAAATTTGGAGAAGGTAGATACTATAATAAATGTTGTAGATGCATTTATGAAACCAGTAGGCATAGAGAAGTTTAGATGGTGTTTAGAGTTTATGGGCCTTTCGGCCTATAGCAGTTAGTTCTTGTTCTGTTCCTGTTGTTCTTATAAGGTGTTTGACAAGTGGGAGAATGTTAGGAATAAGGTGTCCCAACCTTGGATAATCCTATTCTTATTTTTTTTTTTGTAAATTTATTTTTCACAAATAATGTAATAAAGTGTGAGTGTAAATGTCTAATTGGCATGTTGATATGTCACTCCACTTGTATGTCTCGGCTTCTTGAATTGTCTGTAAGGAGATCATGGATAAAATGGTTATGATAGATACCTATGATGCATAAGAGCTATCTTTGGAAGATTTGATAATGGGTGAAGATGCAAAGACATGTGGCAATTGATCATTGAGTACTATACACTCTAGTCTCCATTTAGCTCACGAGGTTTAGGGCATCGCCCGAAAAAATATTTTGGGTTCCTAATTTTTTGAGAAATGGTAAAACCCTAATATGGTTGTTCTTTGGAAGTTTCCCTAAAAATGGAAAGTGCATGATATAAGCATTTTTTGGGTTGTATATAAGAGAGTAAAAGTGTATTGTTGGTATGATATGTTGTAACTAGATTTGTCTTCTGTGTCCTGAAAGAAATTACATTGCAAGTGTGTTGTAACCATTGTGTTGAAGATAATACATTGTGTAGGTTTTGGAGGGGTGGGGTTATTTTACCGAAAGGTTTTTCCCCACTGGCATATCTTTGTGTTTATGTATTTTCTTTCTCTATTTTTTTTCTGTATTCATGGTTGACTACAATATTATTGTTTGCATAATATAGAATTTTAAATTGTAAGGATTAAATAAGAATTTACACAATACTTTCCTTAACGGATTAGTGTAGGAAGCTATTTTTACACCTGAGTTTCCCTACACAACCACACCAATAGAAGTTGTGACACACATCCCACATTGAAAAACCAATAGGGAGAGTGGATCAACAAAAGAAAAGGAGCTCTAGAAACACCATCAATAACAAGAGGAACTCAAATCGTGATAGAAGCAACTAGAACCATCACAATAGGTTCTTGAGTCACGTGAGAGTCACTAAGCATGATTTTAAGATCATACTCACAATATGTTAGTATATATTTTTTAGAGGCAAGTGATTCTTGGAAAATACTCCACAAAATCATATTCATTGCTCATTGATTTTAGGTGATACTTATATAATGCTATGTGTTAAATATTTTCTATTGAAATTAGCTATTATAAAAATAATAATAAAATAAAAATAGATTTAGAAGAAAATAGTTAAAGTAGACCTTGTGCAATTGAGGATGTTTACAATATTAGGTAGACCTGCAGGAGAGCAAATGGAGTGTGCTTCAGATGGAGGAAATTTGTGCTACATGAATGAAGATGCACCACATTGAATGAAGCAATGTTAAAAAATAAAAAGGGTCCCTTGGGAGATGTGTAGATAAGTAAATACAACAAAATATGTCATCATGTGTCAAGACATGAAATATAACATTGAATGATAACACAAGGAAAACATATGAAGAACATGTTAAAAAATTAAATTTGTTCTTCTTTGTTAAAAATACATTTTACTATGTTGAGCACATGTACATTATATAACACAGGTCATGCAGTTTCCTCTTTGATCCCTCTCACAGAGATTGTTTTTCACATTGTTTCTAAGTTGTTTGATTGGTACAATTTCTACTTAAATATTTCATAGATAGTGTTGCATTTATATTTTTATGCAGTGCAAGGTAGGATAATCCCCAAAGGATATTTCCTAGCCCCCAACAAATAACCATAATGGAAGATAAAAAAACAATTTAATATTTGAAGCCAAGTCACAATAATTTATTCATAGATATAACTGATTACATGAAATGTTTTGGGCTATAA
The DNA here is from genome assembly GCA_028749045.1 of Cupressus sempervirens. Taxonomy (NCBI): domain Eukaryota; kingdom Viridiplantae; phylum Streptophyta; class Pinopsida; order Cupressales; family Cupressaceae; genus Cupressus; species Cupressus sempervirens. The sequence goes on from CM053792.1 coordinate 718,139,941, forward strand.
TGCTTTCTTGGTTATGGCCAAATACAAAGAAAGTAATAGTTTTGAAAGATCCCTCAAGATGAAATCCAAACCCTAGCTAGTCTAGATCCACACTCTAGTATAAACCTCCAAGGAAGATCCAATTGGTACTTGCAAGTCCACCAAGCAATCTCCTTGTTTCCCAAGCTTTTCTCAAAGTTCACTCCTCTACCACCTCCTCTTCTCTAAGATGGATGAATAATGACTAAAGGCTTCACCAAAACCCTTACTTATACCCAACTAAGCCACAAGTCAACCTTGTAAGCTACAAATTCAATATCAATTACATTAACTACTTGAAGAGCCACAAGTCAACCTCCAATAGAAATTAAATACCAAATGCCTTTAAAGGATTACAATATGATGGAGACACAACCCAAGCACAGAATGGACACAATAGGAAAGGGAAAATTTTATTAACTGTAAAAATATGCTAATACACTTAGTGCAAAGAAAATAGACTTCAAAACAGGCCCTATGGCCTTACAATAGCATAAAACTGGAGATAATTTCTTCTCCCAGTACCTTCTCTCAAACTCCACTCCGAACTGCCTTTTACAATGCCAGAAATGTTCTTAAATAGACCCCAAAGGGTTAAGGATTAGGAATACATTCTAGAAAGTGCTAGTTGGCATCCACTGACCAAATAGAAGGCTCTAGAAGTCACATTATAAGTCGGCACAAAAATAGAAGAATCTAGAAATGGTAACCGAACTTTCAAGAGGCATAACTTTTGAACCATAGCTCTGATTGACGAATCGTTTACATTTCGGAAAGCTCTTGAAGCACTCTATAGCCCTATGGACCAGCTTCCCTCATCCCCCATTTTTTTGGCTCTATTCAAGGTCATTTAATGCCCCTAACCTGACTTTGAAGCATTCTTAAAAGGTCTCTAGAAACTGAAAAACTGCGAGAACTTTCAAACTGTGGGGCCTTTTGACCTGATTCTTTTTTTGGAATGCTCTAAATTGTAATTACAATCATCTAACCAATTTACACCTTCTATTTCACCAAAATGATGGCTCAATTACATACTCCTATTTTTTTGGCATTTATATGTATCCCAAGGTGTTCAAATACTCTATCCTAGAACACTGATAGTGGAACTGTGAGAGTTGGAACCTTTATTTGACCCAAATGGGTATCCAAAAATGAAAACATATGAAATAGAAACTAAGTCTAAGTACATTTTTTTGGGTGACACAGGATTGCCCTTACACCTCTGGATGCTCCTACATCACAATACTTCACCACAACATAAAAATTACTTAGCCAAGACCCAAATAGGTCCACTCAACCCCATCAAAATACCTTAATCATGCAAGATATCTAACTACCCCAAGATGCTCCTACATCAGACACCCCAAGTGTGAAAAGATGTTCTCTGTAGCTAGAAGAACATGATTCAACACAAAAATCCCAATCAGATTTTTCACATACATGTCCTCCATGTCTTCAACTTGTAAACTCTTTCCCTTATTGTGCTTATGCTTATTTACCTCAATCCTTGGTGTTGCATGGGTTTTTTGTCCACACTGACCACTAACCCTTTTAGAAACTATCAACTAAACTTGAATGCCAATACTCAGGTTCATTTTATTGACCTCTTCATTATGAAAAGGAATTAGGGAATGCTTCCTGATGCCTTTATCAATTGTAAACACATTCTTGACATAATGATGCACAACCTTGCAATTATATTGCCAAGGTCTACCAAGCAACACATGACAACTATTCATGTCCACAATATCACACAACACTTGATCCTTATATTGCCCAATCCGGAAATCAACAAGGCATTACTCCCTGACTTCCAAAGCATGCTCACCTCACAACCAACCAATCCTACAAGGATATTGATGTCTCACTCTCTTCAAACTAAGTTTCTAAACAATCTCCCTAGCAACAAGGTTATCAATACTACTACCATCCACAACCACATTGTAAAATTTACCACTAGCCTTACAATGAGTCTTGAACAAATCACTCCTCTAATAAGATTCTAGTGTCCTCTGACCAACTATTACTCACTAAACTAGAAAAATCTCTCCTTTCTTAGGTTCATTGTCTTCAACCTCATTCACAACAAAAAATCTTCTATCACTAGCCTTTTGTGAACACTCATATGATCTATGACCTTCTACATGACATATAAAACAAGTACCCTTAAACTCACCTCTACCTGTCCTTCTCTTCTAATCAACAAGTTTAGGTTCATCTTCTGCACTTGATTTAGCCTTTGTCAAGTATTCTTGATTCTCCTTCCCTTGGGAACTACCTTGATTCTTCCTCTTCAAATTTTCTTCTACTCTCTAAGAATGTTGATAAGAATCCTTAACTAAAGAAATATTCAACATACCAACCTCATCCTAAATATTGAATTTTAAACCATTAATGTACTAAGCTACCTTCTCCTTTGATAATTCTCTATGCCTAGACTAAATAGTCAACTTGTAGAACTCCACTATACAATCTTTCATAGTCATATTTTTTTACTTCAAATGTTGCAACCTCTTAAACAAATGAAGTTCATAATAAGAAGGAATGAACTTAGCCTTCAATTTAGTCACCATTAAGCTCCATCTAATGATCTTCATTTCACCTTCTTCTTCTCTATCTCTTTAAAGTTCCTTCCAACAAAGAGTAGCATGTCCCTTCATCTTAGTTTTTGTCAAACTTACTTTGAGTGGATCTCCAACATCCTCAAGATTAAAGTAGTCTTCTAATTCACCAATCCAATCAATCATGTCTTTAGGATTTAAAGTACCCAAGAAATTAGAAACCTGCATCTTATGCTTCAACTTCAACTGATATCTAAGTCTAGCAAACTAACCGACCCCATTTCCCATAGGTCTCTCCACACCATCAATTCTTGCCCTACCACTTGATCCAAAAACTTCAATGTCTTCAACAACTTCCTCATAACCATATTTAGTACCCATATGATGAGGTACACCACCTATAGCACTTATGATCTCAATGATCATATCACTCTTCATCAATCCCATCTCAGATCTACAACTAGCTTTAACCTCCTCTATTTAAGATCTAAAACCTTCTTTAACCTTCTCTGAGATCCTTTCCTCTTCAAAATCACTAAGATCATCAATTGCTCTAGGGTCTAATCTTCTCAGAGGAATCTTCCAAGATTTTTGTAAAAACCTAATAAATCTACTTCACAAGACCTTGGTGCATACTACCTCAACTTCAATGCTTGGTATACACACTTAGGAATAACCTACACTCTGATACCACTTGATTTAGTGCAAGTTAGGAGAATCCCCAAAGGAGATGTAGTAGCCCCCTAAAAATAACTACACAATGGAAGATAAATAATAATGCAATATTTGAGGCCATGTCACAATAATTTATTCATAGATATAATTGATTACATGCAATGTGTCAGGCTATAAGGCCTTGTCAGTTATGGCCAAATCCAAAGCAAGTAATAGTTCTGCAAGATCCCTCAAGATCCAATCCAAACCCTAGCTAGTCCAAATCCACACTCTTGTAGAAACCTCCAAGGAAGATCCAATTGGTACTCGCAAGCCTACCAAGTAATCTCCATGTTTCCCAAGCCTCATCTACTAGCCTTTCTCAAAATTTTCTCCTCTACCACCTCCTCTTCTCCAAGATGGATGAATAATGACTAAAGACTTCACCACAACCCCTACTTATACCTAACTAAACCCCAATTCAGCCTAGTAAGATACAAATTAAATATCCCTTTCATTAACTACTTAAAGAGCCACGAGTCAACCTCCAACATAAATTAAATACCAAATGCCTTTAAAGGCTTACAATAATTCACCATAACATCAAAATTAATTACCTAATACACAAATAGGTCTACTCAAATCCAAAAAAATCCCTTAATCATGCAAGATAGCCAACTACCCTAGGATGCTCCTACATCACATTTCTTTTTTATATTAGTGTAGATAAGAAGCCCAACATTGCGATTATTTCTCCATGCAGGAAGCCATGGATTCAACGTAAATTTTGTGTGTAACATTATTTTATTGAGGAATTGACTTGAAAATAAGAAGAAAACTGCCAAAAGGCCACTTGGAAACATTTGGCGGTGGTTTTCCTATTTTCATGTGAAGTACTCAATAAACTAATGATGCACACAAAATGTATCTTGAATCCATGACTTCCTACATTGAGAAATAATCATGACATTGGGCTCCTTATCTATAGTAATATAAAAAGGAAATGAAAATGTAACACTATCTATGAAATGCTTGAGTAGAAGTAATTTAATTGGATAACTTAGAAGAATGTCAAACACAATCTCCATGAGAGGGGCCAAAGAGGAAAATGCATGAACTGTGCTAAATAGCATACGTGTGTGATCAACATAGTAAAATTAATTTCTAACAAATAAGAACAAATGTTTTTTTTTTAATATATCAAAAGGTTGTCACAATTGTGACGATCAAGTCCAATGGAAGACCTTTGCAACAGGAGCATTGTCATTGCATATTTATCATACTTGTAATAGACAAAGATGACAGAGAGTCATTGCACCCACATCACTATTGTTGCATATTTTCATGGTTACAATACCATTCCAATGCTTGACTATCATCCATACAGTGTGATTTTTGCTATTAGGATGGCAAAGTGAAATTTTTTGATGTCATAATTGTGATGTTGGCCTATTGTAATTATGACAATGTCATGGTGACCTATTGGCCATGCCTTCTACCAAATTGTGATGAATTTTGGCATTGTAATTGTGATGGACAAGGTTGCCATCATAATGACCAACACCAAAAATATGACACCTATTTGACAAGAGCCGATTCTTCACACTGTCACTTGGGTGATGGTTAGCCATCGCAATTACAACATCTTGTCATCATAATTTGGGTGCAAATGTAGTAGTGTTAAGAGTTTCATAGAACCTTTGAGCATGGTGAACAAGGTGAAACAAGTCTAGAATCTAGAAGAAAGGAACTTGTACTTGCTAGATATGTCAGAAGGCATCATGCACCTAAACAAATAATTGGAAATCAAATAGGAGGTAGAATGACAAGAAACAAACAAAAAGGTACATGTATGCTTACTGAATTTCAAACTAGAAGAATTAATGATGCATTGAACAATGAAAGTTGGATAGAGACAATGAATGAAGAGATTAATAAAATTGAAAGGAGCAATACCTAGACTCTTAGTCCTACACCCAAAGACAAAAACATAATTGGTAGAAAGTGGGTATCTAGAAAAAAATTGAATGAAAATGGTGAAGTATCAAGGAATAAGGCAAGGCGAGTGTATAAAAGATATACTCAAGAAAAAGGAATAGACTATGGAGAAATATTGCTCCTATTGCTAGGCTTGAAGGGGTTAGAATACTTCTTGCATATGTTGCATTTAAAAGATTCAAAGTGTATCAAATGGATGTAAAATAAACTTTATTGGATGGAATTCTAGAGGAACAATTTTATATTGATAAGCTTGAAAGTTTCATTTATCCAAATAAAAGAGACATGGCTTGTAAGTTACACAAAGCTTTATATGGTCTAAAACAATCTCATAGAGCATGGTATGAGAGGAAACATGGATACCTAGTAAAGATTAGTTTTCAGAGAACCAATGATAACAATAGTTTGTATATTAAAGAAGGAACACAAACTAAGATATTATTAGAAGAAATATTTTTGGATGATATATTATTCATAGGTCATGATGACTTATTAAAATAATTCTCTGAAAAAATGAGGAAAGAATTTGAAATGTCAATGTTTGGAGAGATAAAATTCTTTGTTGGATTGCAAGTTCATCAAATGAAGGATGACATTTACCTTAATCAAAATATATCAAGGAGATATTGAAGACCTTTGGAATGGAAGATTCCAAACTAGTTGGAACACCTATGTCTACTAGATATAAACTATCAAAGAGTGATGATCCAAAAGAAGTAACTTAGACTACCTACAGATCTATGATTCTGAAACTTTAATATGTTATTCACACAAGACCTGATATTGCATTAGTAGTTGGAATGGTTGTAAGGTTTTCTACAAATCCTAAAGAAAATCATATGATGGCATTAAAAATAATTACGATATATCTAAAAAGGCACTAAAGACTATGGTCTATGGTACAAGAAAGAAGAAATCCTTGAGTTAAAAGTATTTACTAATGTAGATTGGGCTAGAAGTATTGATGATAGAAAAGCACCAGTGAAGGAGAATTCTTTCTTCAAAAGAGGCTAGTTTCATGGACCAATAAGAAGCAAAATTGCATCTCTCAGTCTATAGTAGAGGTAGAATATGTTGTTGCAGCAATTAATCATTCCAACACAATCCAAATCAAGAAACTATTGTTAGGAATAAAGGATGAAATCAAGGACCAAGTGGTTATCTATTGTGATAACACAAGTGTAATCAACATATCCAAAAATCCTATGATGCACTCTGAGACAAAACACATTGCAATCATTATCATTTTCTGAGAGAATTCATTCAAGATAAATAGGTTCTATTGGAATATGTGAATAGAAAGGATTCGGTTGCTAACATATTTACCAAACCATTACCTAACAATGCATTTTTGTATCTCAAGGGAAAGCTAGGGGTCATTCCCCTATCTGATGCTCACTAGAGTATAGATTAGTGATGTATCAACATAGCTACATTGAAGATCTATCAAGTTTATGCAAAGAAGTTAGAGCTCATTTTATATGAATCAATACATCAGGTACATTATAAACTCATTGTATCAAGTCTTTGGCATTTGACATCAAAGAGGGAGAGATTGAATATGTCATACCAAAAGAATTGAAGGATAGTTTGGTGAATCAGAGGAATAAATATGTATAAGCAAGAGAGATAATTTGATTAGATGGAGTCTAAAGATAAGATGTCAGAGGGAGAATCTCAAAGAAAGTTCTCATGGATGATGAATTAGAATGAAACTAAGGATATTATAAACCATTTTGATTTCTCTAAGTTTCATTTTTATATGACAAGTTGTGTTGTCATCAATGCCAAAGAGGGAGATTGTTGAAAAAAATTATTCAATTGTATATTGTCATTTATGTTACACAAATGTCACACTCTAACTGATAACTTCTAGTAGTAACCAAGCTCATAAGACTCCATTATCAGCCAAGAAAAATTTCATAAGAAACCAAGTTTTTTGATCAAGTGTTATCCAAGCTAGGTCAATCATTGAAGGATTCAAGTGTTAACTGAGTCAGGTTGGTTACCAAAGGAATTCACTATATATTTAGTCAGGTCAGTTACCAAGGAATTCAGTGGTAACTGAGTGACCCAATTTTAGTGGCAGCTAACCTGCAGCAAAAAAGTTTTGATTATTATTTTTATTTGTGTAAGCCAACTTAGTGGATGTTAATTATTTATTTGTAAAGGTCTTCAAGCTGACTTCACATTAGGTTTCATATATATGAAAGGTCAAGTTTTGGATTGACATATGAAGTTGTGGAAGAAAATAAGATGAAAATAAAGAAGGATACCTGATTAAGGATAGAACATCAAAGGATATGCAAAGAATATTTTGATTAGGGAGGATATAAAGGTTAATCTAGAACAATGATCTAAATTTTTTAATTCAGTTGCTTCATCAATTAGGTCAATCATTGTTAGTCTCTAACAATTGTAGTGGCAAAGAAATCTCTTAACAGAGTTGACCTAACAGTTATTCTTATAAATCCTCTAACAAGGTCACTCCTAATAGGGTGATTCAAATCCTTTAACAAGGTCACACCTCACAGTGTGTTTTGTAACCTTTAACAGTCTGCTAATAGGTCTCACTATAGAAGAGTGAAAAGTTGTAACTAGTTGTATTGGTGGTTTTCTCAAATTGGGTTTCCACATTAAATTTTGGCATCTCATGTGTTCATTTTATTTTCTTACTGCTTTATCTTTCAACAACTAAGTTAATAAAGTTCAATACAAATTAATATCTCAAGATTGCTTTGTTAACCAAGTTAAAGTGAATATCTAGTTCTAACCAAGTTGTAGAAGGATTTATGTTTATAAGAAGTTTGCATTAACATCTAAGGAATTTGAAATTTTTTTATTGGTAACTGATTCACCCCTCCCCTCTTAGCTACTCCTCTTATATTTCCAACAATTGGACTATAACCATGGAGAGAATATTGAGGGCATGGTTAGTGTGAATCCTTTTGAGGGAGAAGAAGCGGGAGATGAAGAAAATAAAGAAGATGATGGAAGGATGCAATTTAATTTTTACATTAAATTTGATGGATACTTTTGTATGTGTGCATTCATAGGAAACTAGTTATTTTTTTATGTCTATACTCAACAAAATATATTGGTACACTTTTTTTGGTGGAAATTAGTTGGTCATTTTTCCTTGGATTTCATAGCCCATTGTAGTTATTGAAAGAATTTGGATTTTGATCACATAACATTACTCTATGTTGCCAATATTCTAGTTATTTGAGGGAAAAAAATCATATGAAAAAAAAATTAAAATTTATATTCAGCACTAGAGAGCCCTCTTTAAGAATATGTAAAATATTTTTAAAAAGGTTTAGATTTGACAAGGAAATTTTGACAAGAGAAAGAAAGTATTGATTTCTAATAAGTGTGACTTCAAGTACTTATACTGGAGAGAAAATATACATTGAAAATAAATCTATTTTTTTCACTAGTTATACATGTCATGTATAACATATTTTAAAATTAGAGAAAAAAAGATGTTTTACATATAGTTTTTTGGTAAGAACTACACCCTATTTTTTTAGCAAATAAGAATTAAAAAAATACATAAACTATTGCTAAATGTTTAAAAAATAATTATAGTAATAAAAAAACTCAATTTTACACATTTCACCAGTTAACAATATCTTCAAATTCTAAATACAAATTCCACTTTTATGCCATTTAAGTTTAACAATTTGTGTGTTGTCGAACTTTTAATTTATAAAAGTGTGACACTGGCTTGCACTTTTACCCATACATATATATCTAATTTATAATTATATATTTTTTACTTCATCCATATCCTTTTTTATTATCCTAAAACCATTATTCACTCGTTCTCACTTGACTCCTTGTACACCTTTTGACCTCATCCTATTCATTTACAAGTGTATCTTATAATCATGTCAATAGGTATAATACCAAAATTCACAATGTCTACAACCATGCTATGAATCATGATGTCACACCCAAACCATATTCATGTAGGATGAAGATACAACCTCTTTAGCAATTTAAGAAATGATTGGGATACCAAAGCCTATAGACCATAGTCAATTCTTTGACCTAATTGTGTAATAGTGAGAGTGTGCACGCACATTTGTGCACGTGCACACACACACACACACACATTATTATATGGAACATATATATGCTTACAGGTAAATCCACCTCATTTCCTAAAAATAACACAAAGTACCAATGTTTTAGTTAAAGTAAAAAGTAAATAGTAAGTCCCCTTTAATATTATATCACCTTAAAATGAAATCACTTCTAGGTTAAACATGTTTATCCCTCCAAGTAAGTGGTTTGGGTCATGTCAAGCACCTTGAATGGGTCTTTGCATGGATCTAGTAGTTTTCCCCCCATTATGCTTCTCTCTTTCTATTTCCATCCTATTTCTGATAAACTACTTTGTGAAACTGAGGACTTTGACCTCTAGGTTAAGGAAACACTTTTGGGCTAAGGTTGACCTTGACCCTAACCTAGGGCATGGTCAACCTTGTCCCTAACCCTAGTTCCCATTTTCAATTTTTGGGAGTTTTAGGATCTTGGGCTTTGGAAAGTTTATTTTCCCTCTTCAAGGTCATTTGTTTTGGGCTTTAGAATGGTAGATTCTTAAATTACATTTAATCTAGGTCTATTCCTAGGGGTTAAGTTTAAATGGGATCTAATGCTTCTATGTTAGCCTTCCCTAGGAGTTAGTGTCCTAGATCTCTATATAAGGAAGCCTTATTCCCTCATTTTGACATCTACATTTTTATACACAAGTTAGCCATATATTTCATGAGTGTGTCCACAATCTATATGAAACTACCTACTTTTGATAAGGAGATATTATCAAGCATTCTATCATTAAGGGATTCAATTTTTCCATTGAAGATCAAGGATTGAAGCATTCAAGATTTTGAAGGAATTTGGTTCAAGAATTCAAGATTCATCATTCAAAACCCTAGATCTAGCCATCATGGTGGTGTGGTCTTCCTTCAAGATCATTTTTTCATCTTAAAGATCTATTCAGACTTCTTTCAAGGTGGAATCTAAGCATACACTCATGGAGGTTTTTATTTACATTTGTTAATGTTATGTTCAAGCTTTCATATCAATATATTTGTTTACACTTCAAACACAATTTCATATCTATTGAGTATTATAGCTTCATTGTTATATTTACATCTACTACTTGCTAGCATTCTTTGTTTCAATTCCATATCTAAGGTTGATTCAAACTAGAGTTTAACTAAGACAAACCCCTCATCCAACAAAAAGGCCATTTTTCTTACAAATACAGGTGTAGAACAACGAATTGGAGAGCAAATTTGGATACCCTTTTCGTCAAACTTGTGAGGTTCGTGAATAGAAATTTTGTTGGAGTAGTGCATGTCAAGGTTGAGTTTTTGGGCTACAATTATGCCCTGAGGTAAGATTGTACCCCATCAACAAGGTCAAGGTTGACCTCCCTTCAAAAAGAAAAAACATTTTTGGGTCTTCTCCATCTCAAAATTTCTAGTCCAAAACAGGTTACAAATTTTCCAAAAACTACATACAGACATCAGAAAACAACATTTTCCAAATTCAAGGTTAGTATTTGTCTTTTATTTATTTTAGGATTTAGGGGCATACTCCCCCACAATAAAAAGATCATATAACCTCTTTTCTCTCTTGTTTCTATCACTTGATCCATTTTTGCATTGACAATCTCCTGTAGTTAATCAATTTAGATCATTCCTTTTGGAAATTAGGGTTGGAAGAGGGTTTTCATTTTCTTTCTATTCAACTATAAAACCTATTAAATGTGTATGACTAAAAGATAAGATTCTCAAAATACTACTACTTTCACAAGTTATAAGTGTTCTCTCAAGTTACATCCAACATTATAATTATTAATATCTAATAGAAAGACGACATTTTTAGAAGTGTGAATATCATAAGGTTGTTCTCCCCTTCATACACATTGTGGCCCAGTTTTTAATATATGTGGGTGACCATGATTTGACCCCATGTTAAAAATATATTTATCTCCATCATTTTAATGGTATCAACATAGCTATTAGGTTGAGTGGATCATCAATCATGTGGAATACCCGATTAGGCTTGGTATTTACCAAACCACTTTGGTCAACTCAAAAAACCTGTTTGAGTGTTTTCTTGACATTCAGACTTCGATTGACCATCTGCCAATATATTTTTTCATCCAAATTCAATGAAACAAAATGGGTTTTTTGAGAACACTCTCAAGATTCCATCCATATACTTGTTGTCAAATAAAGAGTTTGATAAGTATTTATTAGTTAATTTCTAATGAAGATGTTTATAAACTACTGAATGACATACTAATTGGAAAATAGCTATAACTTTTGAATGGTATAACATTTTTGAAATCCAAAATTTGTGTCACATTCTATACTTCTCCTACTCTAAGAAAAGAAAAGAAAAAATTAATTTCATATAGGGTGACTGCAAGAAGTTGGGTTGCAATTCCGCCAAAGTCAGATCTAGGGAATTGTACTTCTCAAAAATGGGTACCCCATTTTTAAAAAATCAAGTACTTGTTTCTAAAATTAAGCTTCAAGCACCTGAGCCAAATTTCAAAAATTAGGTACTCGATATTTAACAGCAGATCGGGTGCCTGAGGCACTCAAATATTGAGCGCCCAATTTTTTAAAAATTGGGTACCCGATTACTTATAAATTGGGTACCTGATTTGTAAGACTTTATTTAAAGTCTTTTTTGGCATTTTTGAGGTCATTTTCATGACCTCAAAAAAAGGAGCCCGATTAGAGACACATACGGGAGCCCGATTTTCAGCCCTACCGACCACCCCCTTGCTGCTAGTTTTTGATACACGAGGTATTTTTATATGTTTTATACTATTTTACTTTATTTTTAAAAAAATTTCAATTTAATATGTATGTTAATTTATTATTTTTTTCATTTTTAATATACGTAAAATTGTACAAATTTACATTGTTAATGAGTAGATGTTTAATTTTTTGTATTTGTTAATTAAAATATAGTTTCGTAAATGTTTATTTAAAAGTTTATTATTTTAGATATTTTCAAATGTATTTAATTTATGTATTTATTACAATGTTGAATGATTAGATTAGATGTAAATTCATTGTTTAAACATGTAATTTTACGAATAAATATAACCTCGACCTAAATTCATTGGTTAAACTACAATCTCGATCTAACCATATAAATAAAACCCTAAACATATATAATTAAGTACTTAATCACATAATAGCCCCCGCCAAGGGATCCAACCAAAAAACTTCTAGTATTTAAAATGATTTTACTTAAATTGTATTGTACTTTGTTTCATGGATTGAAAATGGATGATGTAAACTATTTTATAAATGTATATTCTTTTAGCCTTTCATACCCTGTGACATGTACAGTGGATGATTGTGCATTTTGAATTAATTTTCCAAGTGGCATTCGAAACAAATGTATATATAAATTATTTAAATAGATTGAACTGAAGTTGTTAATATTCTTTCATGTGGATGTGTTATTTATTTTACTTTTAGTGTACTTATAATTATTTAAAAATGAAATGTAAATGTGCTCATTAAAGAATGAAATCTCTTATATTTTTATAAATGTAAATTATTGTATGTATGTTATTGCTTGCTTAGTAAAACTTTTGATTATTCTTTGGATCCCTTGGCTGGGTGTCATTTATGATTAACTATAATGTCAATTTGTATTGAATTTAACTCTAATCATAACCCTTACTATCATCCTAACCTTAATCTTAATTTGCTAAAACCTACACCAGGGAATATATAAATAATTAAATAACTTTCTTATCTTACCTTGAGTACTAATTTTATATTTATGTGTATGACATGTGTGTGTGTGTGTGTGTGTGTGTGTGTGTGTGTGTGTGTGTGTGTGTGTGTGTGTGTGTGTGTTTCTTTTTAAATGTATTCACATACTACATGTACATGTTTAAATTTAAATATTGTTAATGTATTTAAATGTGTATTACTATCCATAATTGATTTTATGTAAACATGTGTTTGTAGTAAATATATTAATTTTAAATAACCACACATGTACACACACCCACATATGTATGTTAAAATCGAAACATATGTATTAGTTTTTAATAAATTTGATAACTGTCCATGATATTTAAACTAGACTTTAATCCTACAAACATAACCTTAAATTGCTAATATTCTAAACCCTAAGCATTGATAAGCTCTAACCCTAAATTTCAAACTAGAATCCTAACTAGATCAACCTAAATACTAACTTGCCAATACTTGAACCCTACTCCTAACTATATTAAGTTAGTTCCATAATCTAAACTAGTTCCCTAATTATAACCATAACCATAACTTTAATTTCTTGATATTAAGCCCTAGTCCTTAATGTTAAACCACATTCCTAAATACTAGATATAGGCTAATCCTAATCCAAACTTGCAAGCTCTTTAATATTAAAATCTATCAACCCTAAATTTAAATCCTATGATCTTAAATCCAAAACCTAATCCTATATATAATTCTAGAGTTCTCCTAAGATTTAATAATTTTAACTCTAATTTCAGGTAGATATCTAGAACTTGATGTAAATTTGTGTGCCCTAACCCTAATAAGGTGAATAATCAAATGTCTAAATTAAATTATAAGCCTAATCCTAAATGATAAACCCTAATTAGACCTAGTAAAGTTAAACTTAGTGAACCCAAAGATCCTAAAAATTCATGTAATATACAAAATCCAAAATCGCAAGGTCTAAGTCAAGGACATAATCTTGAATTTCTAAGTAAATCCTTAAATTATTTAAACATGTTATCCCATAGGTCATACTATAGGTCCTAGTCCTATTATCCTAATTGCTAAACTCCAATCCAAATAGGTAAACTCTAATATTAAAAGCTCTCAACCCCATTTAAATCTTAATCCTAATTCCATTTAAATCCTTACTCCTAAGCTCATTATTTACTTAACTATATAATCCTAGAACCATGATGTACTAACACATGTATGAAAATTATCTAGACATGTGACTATTTAAGTTTAAAAAATTACAATCCCTATTAAGGCTTGATTTTAGGAATCATGTAATATCTAATTAGGAGGGTATTGAAGCACTCTAACACCCCAATCCCTAACTAGATAATTATGTTACAGTGGACTAATTTCTATTTATCTTGGGTTGGAAGTGCCTAATTTTACTATCAATTTTTTTGGTTAGAAGACGATGATAGTTCAAAATGATTTAGAAGATAGGGATAAAATGAGAACCATCATTCCTAGAATGAAGATGCATTATTCCAAGTGATAAACCCATTTCTATCATAAATCAGCTCCTCCATCCAAAAAATTAGTAATGAGAAATCCCTACATCAAGTAATCAATGGAGGGCTCATAAAATTGATCCCCAAGGGGAGATAAGAATCTCATTAAAAATTAGAGACAGGACACTCCTAAATACATATCATACAAAATTATTACCAAGGTCTTAGCCTCTAGACTAGAAGATATCCTACCCAAGATCATTAACCCTACACAAAAGTGTTTTGTTAAGGATATTTATGCATATTCGAGAACTTGATAACCTATTGGAAGACTTTGGATTGGGAAACATTTCTAGGATAGAGTGTAGGCATGCTCAAGTAATTGATTATGAAAATGTCTACAAAAGGGTGGAATGGAGTTTCACTATGATGATGTTGCAAGCCCTCCATCCAATATTATGTCAAATGGTGTCCTCTCTTATGATTGGTGTCAGGGTTTTAGTAAAGAAATTAATGGGTTTAGATCATAATTAATAAGTATCTAACATACATAGTTTTTTGATAATTTATTTGTATTCTTTTTAAGCTACAAGAGTGCAACACGAGTCACTTAATGATCAAATTGGACCTCTTTTCTTTGTATCGGGTAGTAAGATTTATGTCTCTACATCTATCTTATTGGGGCTAAATATTGAGTCCCCTACCTTGTGTAGTAAATATGGTATTGGATGGAGATTTCATAATTAAGTGGTTAGGTACCTAGGGATTCCATTTGTAGTAAACTCTAACATATAAATGAAATGTGTCTTTATATCAACAAGAAAATCTTTGGAAAACTCAACAACTGGAACTCTAATTATCTCACTTTGGTTGGTAGAATTTAAGTACGTTAAAAAATTCTCTCCTCATATTGGGTGTAAGTTTCTCTTCTTCTTGCTCATTTTATTTAAATCAGTTTGGTCTTCTATATAAATCTATTAGGAACATTTTGTGGATAGCCAAGGGATTACTCTAGCAATAAAATGGATAGCCAAAGCTTCATAAGGTAATGAATTATCGATTATGATTAGAATTAGGATTATTATATGGTTAGGGATAGGGTTCACATGTATTAGTTCATTATCTGACATGATCTACACTTATAGTTTGCATTAAAAAGCGGATAATAGTTAAGATTCAAACCACAATCATAAATATTTTTTAATCAAATCATGTAATTCTATCTCTAAGCTTTCATTAGATAATTGTAACTTTAACTCTCATCCTAACGGCATCTATTATATATCCTATAAACAATAGGACCATGTAATAAATGTCTGAAACCTAAATATAATTCTAACTAAAACCATAATCCTAGGTAAGTTCCCTAACATTAAAGGACCATAATCATTATAATAATCTTAAGCTTAGCCATCATTAAAACCATTAACATAACAAAATTGTAAACCATAACCTTGTCATAATCTTAACTTTGTTTCATCCTGAGATGAACATGTATAATCCATAATGAGTTCATACAATCCCCCAGTGTCACAAAATAAGTGTACATGAAAGAAAAATTAGCCTGGTGGGTCCTATTTTAAGAAAAGAAACCTTGAAATAACCTAGATATATTTTTTTGGACTATTATTTTATGATTAGACTTAAAAATTTGGTATTTAATGTTAAATTTTACTTAAGTGTTTAAATTTATTTATTTAATTGATATGATTTAAATAAAGATATGCACATTTATATAGATCTAGTTGATAAATTTTAGATTTAAATTTTATTAAATAGTAATTTTGTCATGTTTTATGTTGTGATGTATTTTTGTCATGTTTTAAATGTTTTATGTTTTTTAAACATATATGCAAATTATATTTGATGGACCCACCACCACCCCCACCCCCTACCATACCCCCACCTCCACCCCCTCCATCTCTACCTTCACCTCCACCTCCACCCACAACTCCACCATCCATCGCAAATGACCTCCACAAGACCATGAGGCGTAACCTCAATGACCTCATGCGTGATATAGAGGCTATCTGACATGAGAGGAACCCCCCCTCACCTACTACGTCTTGTAGATAGCATGCAAGGCATTGTTAACTCCATCCATCATTTTGATTCAGACATTGATTCATTTAGATCATGGATGAAAAGCATGCATGCCTTCTACTCTAATAGCTTATCATACAGTTTTATAACCTACATATAGGTAAAGGGAATTTTCAACATTATTTTGTAAACCTTAAGATGGGTGAACCAATTAGTGATAAGAAGCCTTGCATTTCTATTAGGTGGTGTACACATCCATGTATAGCATCACATTTTTGGGAGTGGTGGTGGATGGTATTTGACCATCCACGACACGCTAACCATGAGGTGATCATGTACTTCCTTAGGAATTTATGGGCTGAGTTTGAGTTGGGTTTGAAACCCAACTATTTTGATATGAACGCATTTCAGGGGGTTGGTAGAGAGATGCCTCAAGATAGGCCTGGGGCAAAGCTGAGTGATAGAATGAGAAACCGCAGGCGAGCTGAGCCCCTTGTACCTCTTCTTGCACCTGTTGTGCCTGCTCCTCACCATCATCAAGCAGTTACATCTGCTTTTACCCATTTGAGTGCCCTTTCGGGCAATTTAGTACAGTAGTGGATGCAGGTGGTACATGCTCCTCCACTTGGACATGTTTGTACTAGCTGTGGACGCATATGCACAGGCCCCCAGAGCGATCTTGGTGTAGCACACGATGACCATTATGCTGAGGGTGTAGATTTTGATGATGATGTATGCACTGCCCATGGTGATGGTAGTGATGAGATAGACGTGTCATCATTTGTTGACCTCATACAACAGGGAGAGCCTGGAGAGAGTCAAGAGCAGCAGGTAAAATTTTAATTTCAATATATAAATATAAAGTACACATAATTATTTACTTTCTACATACATGTGTAATTGTATTAACTATATTAATTTGTACTTTTGAAATAATAGAGGATGGATGATACTGTTCCTCCTAGGAGGCAATATAGTCTTTTTTTGAGACCTACAAACATTGGCTTCCCTTATACGGTATGCACTTTGAATTACACTATAAAAATGTACTTTCAATTTCAAATTTATTTAACATGTGCTCATATGTTCTTTTTATCTAATTTTGTAGGGATTGTCTGCATCTACACAGATTGATGTTAGTACAAGTCCTACTCCAGTTACCACCGAGGCACAGCCTCAAATACATGTGGTATGAACTTTTGACTGAAGACAAATAATTTGTATTATTTTTATGTATGTACATTAATATTAACTTATAATCTAAACAATTTTGACTCACATGTATATATATTTTATGTGTTTTGATTTTACAAACAGGAGCCATATCATACTCATCTATACAGGCCTCGGTATAGTCTATTTTCAACTCCATCTTATGATTATCATGCCAGCATACCTATAGACACATCTATGAAATTGGCTATAGGTATGATATATATATTATATATACATGTTAAATTTAAAGTGTATAAAAAATGTAGTGTACAAATTATGTACTTTGTAATTATTCATGTATATTTAATTTTGACTAAATGTTTATGTATCCATAATTTTAGGACTACATCACCACAAGTGTTGCTGAGAGCATAGGACTTAGCCAGATGGAGGTACCTACATCATCATTTGAGGTCTGTATTGTGATTTATGTACATAATTTATAGTTCATTATGCTCTAAAATCAAATTTAAAAAATGTATGTATTGTAAATTATAGGACCTCACCACTGCTACATTTGGTAGTTTTGATAGTGTGCCTCCTCCCATTAGTGATGGACACCCATCTCATGTGGTATAATTTATTTTATTATGTAGTGAATATTTAATTTATTTGCAAGCTAGATTTTGAGACCCATTTCAACTAAGCATGTACATGATGAGACGTGCCTCATGTTACACAAGGTGATACATCTACCTCACAGGGTGTCTGACATGATGAGATGACTCATCTTACACATGATGATCCATTTGAGTCCTCTTCACATGGAGTAAAGAGGACATTTTATTAGATAGATTAGGTCTTGTTGTCACCTATAGATTGTGTTTTTATGTTGTATATTAGTTATGATGTATACACTTTGTGTTAGGATAGTTAAAACTATATGTTAGACCATGTATTTTTTCACTTCATAGATCATGTTATGATGTATGTTACACCATGTACTATTTTTTTACAACTTCTTATCATGCTTGTGTATGTAGTATATATTATTATGTTTCACCATGTTTTAAGTATATTCAAACCATTTTCTTTATTCTGACATATTTTGTTCATGAACATATGACACATTTTGTAAGTATATATGCAAGATGAACAATAATTTTAACTATCTATAGAGTATTATTGGATAAATATCACATCAAATTTATGCATTGACATTCATACAAATAAAATTGACCTACTAGATTAAAAAATGTATTGATAACGTACCTAACAATGTATCATAAGTGATCTTAATGTGGTGTTTGGTAATGTAAGACTCATTGTCACTTAATAAGACCTATTATGTGGTAGTAAACATATGAATACCTATCATAACCTATAACAGACATAACATTACCTATTAGGACTCCTATGTCCCCTTAAGAAACACATGTATGGATAACATACCTAACAATGTATCATAAGTGATCTTAATGTGTTGTTTGGTAATGTAAGACTCATTATCACCTAATAAGACCTATTATGTGGTAGTAAACATATGAATACCTATCATAACATATAATAGACATAATGACCTATTAGGACTCCCATGTCCCCTTAAGACACACATGTATGGATAACGTAGCTAACAATGTATCATAAGTGATCTTAATGTGTTGTTTGGTAATGTAAGATATAATCAATACAATGAATACAATGAGTAATGATCTAACAAATAATCAATACAATGAGTAATGATCTTTAAATTATCATGTGCAAGTGACTTGTTTTTAATATTACAATCAATAGTAATTTGAAACTTCAAACAAACATTAATTTAAACATGCTTGAATGTAAAAGTAATGGAACAAAATAGGAGGTCATTACTTAAATTGACAATTAATTTATAATTTATCAAGTGCATACCTTTAACTTTCAAATAGAAGTAAACTATCATTTTTGAATTAGTTTGTACAGTTACATATTTTCACAATATATGTAAGACAATGTCAATGATATATTTATAGTTCAGTGAACTCATTTGAAACATAAAATTGGTTCAACACATCTCTTCAAATGAGGTCCTGTAAAATGAAAATGTAAAACAAAAACATACATGTTAATAAACACATAAATTAATATTCAAGGTATCTGAACTATGTAAATATATGTGTAATTTGTATGTACTTACTATGTGAAATTGCACAAGATGTTGATGTTTGATCCACTTTAACATTTAAATTTGCATAAATTGTAATTAAGACCTGAATAAGAGGTATATAAGTTCTCTAAATTGGTATTGACAACACAAACATACATGTAATTAAATTATATAAGTACATACATATAAAAATAATACAATAATGAAAAAACTTACATGTGTTTGATTTAAATGTAGTCATCCCACTGTACCATCTACATCCTCTCTCTTTTGCAATGCATCTATGATTGTCTCGTGCTCGTCCATTTAAATTGTCCATAATACCTTATTGGCAGGTCTCCCTTTGTATCTTTCTAATTTGATAATTGTTGCCACAACCAAATGAGAATAGTGTAAAATCTTCCTTTCAGTTTGGTAGTCTTCAAATGCTGGCAAACCATTTGTTCTTGTTAGGTATCTACATAGCCAGGTGCTAGCTACAATGACAGACCCGATTGGATACTCAAAACCATCATCATCTACTTGATGACATGTCAATTTTTTCTTAGGTTCCACACATCTAGCTAGCCAATACTCAGTTTGTTCATCATTATCACTAGGTGCAATAACAACATAAACAAGTCCTACAAGATAAGATAAAGTATAGAAACACTTTAATCACATGAGTGTACATATGAAAATTATATAAATTGAAGCATGAGATCACAAAAAAATCTAATTAAATTGTGCATACTAGGTTCTATGAGGTATGAAATACGATCATAGTATTCTGATGCAAAAGTAACATTTTGGCCTTCATGTACTATATCATCTTCAAAATGCATGTCAGTAGGTGCTAATGATCTTTGTTGCCAATCTTCAACCCATTCTGTATTCTCACATTCTTCCCATTCACCTACAAGACAAAATTGACAAAAACAAGCAAGCTCCCTAGTCCATATAGTCCAAGTGTTAGAATCTGAACTCCTAAATGAATGCCATTTAGCTAACCCACTAATTGTATCACAATCATATCTTGAAGGGATATTATTTTCTTCAACTAGGTAGAAGAAACATTTGATTGTAGAGTTCTGACTTGATATCGTGTATAAATATTTGTTATACCATTTGACAATCTCATGTGCATTTTGGAATTTAGCTTTGTCCTCAAATTTTAATTGTTCTCTACTAAGGGCTCTTCATGCATGCACCAGCACCATCATGTTCTCCTTTACCATGTCTAGCCTCAAAAAAACTCCACACATGTTGGATGTTATTTCGCCTATGTGTCCTACTCAACCAATAGAACATTCTAGCATTCTTGAATTGTCTTGTACAATTATCTGACCATATCCAATGTTGTGTCTTTTGAATTTGTCTCTCTTTTAAATTATCATAAAAGACCTTGAAAAAATATTGGACAAACTTAGATGAATGGATTTTATTATCACTTAAATAAAAATGGTACTCTTTCAATATTTTTCGATCCTCCTCTGTACTATCAGGTGCATGCCTATAAACTATATGAACATAAATTATTACTTGCACTGAATTGTAATATTGTGGTTGTACCTCTTCTTGTGGTGCAAGTGTGTAGTTCTTTGCAAAGTCAACAACAAAAAGCATAGTACCAATTGGAAATGTATTCTTACATATGTGAAATTGTCCATCAAGCCATCTAGAATATTGCAAGTGTTTAACATATTTTGGTATGATCACACTCTTAAACTCATCCATAAATGCATGAAAACTAACTTTATTTGTAACTAGACCACACCTTCTTCCAATATTCTCATCCTTCAATGGATATTCAATAGTTTTGAATCTTTTTACCTCAACTAATTGTTGTCCAAAAGTATTCAAAGCATTTTCATGCAAACATTCATCTAACAAAGAAAGATTGCTGCCCATATCACATGTACTAGAAAGACATGCATTGAAAATAAAGTATTGATCATTAGGTGGCTTAAAAAACAAACCTAATATGAAATATTTTATAGTTTGAGGTGGTATTTTTATACCACATTCTTGTAACATTTCTTTACTATGCATGGTACCACGTATAGATCAAAATACATCATAATGGTAACGAAATTGAATACGAGTTTTACAACAACATGTGATTCTTTCCTTGTTAATCCTTACATACCATGGTTTACACTTTTCAAAATATCTTTGACTAATGGTAATATTTAATGCCTTACCATCTACAAAAATTTTAAACAATTCAGTTTGAGTCATGTCCAAAAGGTGTTTAGGATGTGGATCACGTATTTTTGACCCAATTCTCAATATAAGAACATCTCTTGAATTAGGTGATTCTCTTGAATTAGGTGATACTCTTGTATTATCATGCCAAAGATTTTCAATCAAACTTTTGACTTCACTAGTAAGTTTCATATCACATCTCAGGAGTCTACCACTAGAACTCCATAAAATATTTGTTGGATCACATTCAAAGTTAACCCTTCTCTTTACAGCTCTTTCTAAAGTCGTATGATTCACATTAAGATATCCACGTATGTTGCTAATAAATCTTTTGTTAGATGTTGATTTGTTAACTAAAGTTGTTGTTATTGCTCGTAGTGCTGCATTCTTATCTTTAGACTGACTTCTCTTTCTAATAACATCAAAGGCACTAGCAACAATGGATACAACTTGTTTTAAAGACTCATTTTTATTCTTGAGTTTTGCATACATTCCCAACCTTCTCATTACTTTTCACATTTTAGACATTTTAATTAGTTGCAACATTAGCTAACATTGAAACCCAAATTTCTTATTATTGATGGGGACACAACCCAAGCACAGAATGGACACAATAGGCAAAGGGAAATTGTATTTAACTATGAAAATAAGCTAGTACATTCAATACAGAGAAAATAAACTTCAAAACATGCCCTAAGGGCTTACAATAGCACAAAACTGGAGATAATTTCTCCTTTTGGTACCTCCTCTCAAATTCCACTTCGAACTGCCTTTTACAATGCAAAAAATGTCCTTGAATAGACCTCGAAGGGTTAAGGACTAGGAGTACATTTTAGAAAGTGCTAGTAGGCATCCACCAACCAAGTAGAAGGCTCCAGAAGCTACGTTAGAAGTTGGTGCAAATCTAGAAGAATCCAAAAATGGTAACCGAACTTTTGGGAGGCATAACTTTTGAACCGTAGCTCCGATTGATGAATCGTTTACATTTCTGAAAAGCTCTCAAAGCGCTCTATAGGCATATGGATAGATTCACTCGTCCCCCTTTTTTGGTCCTTTTTGAGGTCATTTAATGCCCCTAACCTGACTTTGAAGCATTCTTAGGAGGTCTCCAAAAATTGGAAAATTGCGATAACTTTCAAACCATGGGGCCTTTTGACCTGATTCTTTTTTTGGAATGCTCTAAATCGCAATTACATTCATCTACCCAATTTAAACCTCCTAGTTCACCAAAATGATGGCTCAATTACATACTCCTATTTTTTTGGCATTTACACGTATCCCAAGGTGTTCAAATACTCTATCCTAGAACACTGATAGTGGAACTGTGAGAGTTGGAACCTTTATTTGACCCAAATGGGTATCTAGAAATGAAAACACATGAAATAGAAACTAAGTCTAAGTACATTTTTTTGGGTGACACAAGATTGCCCTTATACCTCTGGATGCTCCTGCATCAGACACCCAGGGTAGATTGAAAAGTGACCCTGTCACTTTATGAATGGTAGAGGAAATCCCAAATGGAAAACCTCAGTTGCTGAAATCCAAGTTGAGTCCTCTATCGGCCGTCCTTTCCACTTGATCAAATACTCTTCATACTACCTATTTCTAGTACTCCTACTCACACGATGATCTAGAATGTCTTCTATCTCCTCCTTTTTAGAAGTAGGAATTGGATATGGCTCTAACATCAGTTCCTCATCTGCACCATCATCATGATACTTTGTTAAGTCTACAATGTTGAAAATAGGAGAAATGTGAATACCATCTAGAAACTCCACCTCATATGCATTTCATGAGTCATGTTTCTTTAGAATTTTACAAGGGCCAAATTTCTTCATTTTCAATTTGTTGTAAGTACCGGCTAGAAATCTTTCTTTTTGTAAGTGTACCATGACTAGATCCCCTACTTGGAATTCTTTATGTCTTCTCCTTTGATTAGCCCCAGCTTTATACTCTTGATTCATCTTGGTAATGTGTGCTTGAACCTCCTCATGTAGATGCTTGATATGTTCAGCGAATTCTTTAGCTTCAGCACTTGTCCTCTCCCCTTGCTCTATCTTCCTCAATTCTGGTGCAGTCCTTGGGCTACTTCCATATACAATTTGGAATGGTGATCTACCAGTACTCTTATTTACGAAGTTATTTTAAGCAAACTCGGCTTGTGGTAGAATCAAATCCCACCCCTTGGGCTTATCCCCAACTAAACATCTCAGCAAATTGCCTAGACTTCTATTTACCACTTATGTTTGGCCGTCAGTCTGTGGGTGATGTGTGGAGCTGAATTTCAAGTCTATTCTCAACTTTTTCCACAATGTTCTCTAGAAATATCCCACAAATTTAGTGTCTCTGTCAGAAACTATACTCCTTAGAAGACCATGTAGTCTTACCACCTCTCTGAAAAACAAGTGTACAATATGGACAGCATCATGAGTTTTGTGGCATGGAATGAAATGTGCCATTTTGGAGAACCTATCAACCACCACAAATACTGAGACACTACCCCTTTATGTCCTTGGAAATCCAAGAACAAAATCCATACTTATGTCCTCCCATGGCTTTGATGGAATAGGCAATGGCTGATATAGTCTAGTATTGTGGCTAAATCCCTTGGCAACTTGACAAACCTGACAACTCTGTAAAAACTTCTTCACATCTTGTGAAATCTGAGGCCAAAAATAATGTTCTCTAAGAATGGAAATGGTCTTATCTTGACCAAAATATCCTGCCATCTCTCCACTATGTTTCTCTTTAATCAGATTTTCCCTCATGGAACTCCTTGGAATGTACAATTGGCTGCCCTTGAATAACATACCATCCTGAATCAGATAGTCTAACCATTTAATTCTTTCTACAACAACAGGCTCTTTACAAGCTTTCCATGCTTCAGCAAAATTAGGATCTTCAAGGTACAGATTCTTGAGTTCATCAAACCCAACTACTTCAACCTGCATTACTGTAAGCAACAACTGTCTCTTGCTTAGTGCATCTGCAACCCTGTTAGATTTTCCACTTCTATGTTTCAACACAAATGTATAGCTCTGCAAGAACTCTACCCACTTCATATGGCTCTAATTCAATTTACCTTGGCTACTTAGGTATTGTAATGCCTGGTGATCAGTATAGAAAACAAATTCCTTTGGCAATAAATAATGCGTCCATTTCTTTAAGGCCTGAACTATTGCATAGAACTCTTGATCATAAACAGAATACTTCTTCTTTGCACCATTCAATTTTTCACTAAAATATGCAACAGGCTTACCTTCTTGGCTCAATACAGCCCCAATAGCGCTGCCACTAGCATCACAATCCACCTGAAACACCTTTCTAAAATTTGGAAGTGCTAACACAGGCTATTTTGTCACCTTCTTCTTCAGCAATTCAAAACTTCTCGTAGCTACTGCAGTCCATTTGAACTCTTTTCTATCCCCTCTTATTGTGTCAATTAGGGGTGCACATATGCCACTAAAATTATTAATAAACTTCCTATAAAAACTAACCAAACCATGAAATGATCTTACCTCAGTAGCAGACCTTGAAGTAGGCCATTCCAAGATGGCTTTTGCCTTCTCTGGATCCATTTTAAGACCTTCAGGTGATATAACAAACTCCAAATAGACTAACTCCCTTTTTGCAAAGACACACTTCTTCAAATTAACTAACAGTTTCTCTTCCCTTAACCTTTCAAGGACACTACGAATATGCAATAAATGTTCTTCCAAAGTCTTGCTGAAAATTAAAATATCATCCAAATAGACCATAAAAAATTTTCCCAAGAACTTCTTAAGTACCTCATTCATAAGCCACATGAAGGTGCTTGGGGCGTTCGTCAATCCAAAGGCCATGACTAACCGCTCATAAAGACCCTCCTTGGTCTTGAAGGTTGTTTTCCACTCATCTCCTTCTCAAATCTATATCTGGTGATAACCACTCTTGAGATCTATCTTTTTGAAGTACTGAGCTCCACTCAAGTAGTCCATAAGATCATCCATTCTTGGCAAAAGAAATCAATATTTGATGGTTATCCTATTTATAGCTCAAGAGTCTATACGCATCCTCCACTCTCCATCCTTCTTTGGTGCCAATACTACAGGTACTACACATGGACTCAGGCTCTCCCAAATCAAGCCCTTCCTCAATAGTTCCTGAACCTGTCTATTTAGCTCCTCAATTTCAGTAGGAGTCATCCTGTGAGTAGCCTTGTTAGGAAAACTACCTCCTGGGATTAAATATACCTGATGATTGATTTTCCTTACTAGTGGCAATCCTTCTAGAACATTATCAGAGATAATATCTCCAAACTCTCCTAGTAAATCTGAAATTTCAAGTGGTACTTCACTACTACCTTCTTTATCTTTCCTAGGAATCAAAGCATAGCACATATGCTGATGTTTCATTCCATCTAAAAACTTTCTTCCATCAACAAGACAAATCCTAGCACTGCTACATACCTTTTCACCTTCCTTTTTCATGGGCTTCAATTTTTGGCGAACTCCATCCTTTGTTAGAGAGTATGTGTTTGCATGACCATCATGTACTGCATGTCTATCAAACTGCCATGGTCTACCTAACAATAGATGGCAAACATCCATTGGAATAACATCATAGAGAACTTCATCATGGTAACTCCCAATTTTGAATTTCATGAGACATTGTTCACTTACCAGGACCTTATGATCATCTTTCACCCAAGCAATCCGATAGGGTTGGGGATGTTTCTCCCTCTTGAGCTTCAACTTAGAGACCATCTCCTCTGACACCAAGTTGTCAATGCTACCACCATCAATGATCACATCACAACATTTTTCCTCACATTTGCACCTGGTACAGAACAAACTCCTCCTTTTTCCTAGTTCAATCTCACCACTTAGTAGGACCCTTTCATTTACCAAGGTCTCTCCTCTTTCTACATCCTCTGAATGTGATGACTGTGCATCCTCATCCACATGAGCAACCCTAGCTTGACCCTCAGCTCTCCTATCTGTCCTTCCTTATCGTTGAGGGAATTCAAAGGCACAATGACCTTCTTCATTGCAATGGAAATAGGTACCATGAAATCCTCCTCTTCCTTGTCCACATCCTCTACCTCTTCCTCTCTGATTTCCAAAGTCTTGATCACACGAGTGGTTGAAACCCTCATTCCTCTAGTTCCTGCTAATACCCACATCTTCATTTTTCTTTTAGGTTTCATTTCGACCTCCAGATGACCTACCGCTTCCCCTTCCTCCTTGACCATGCCCTCTTTGTCTCCCTTCAAATCTTTTATTCAGCTTCTCTTTGACTCATAGGGCAAATTGGTATGCCTCTTCAACGCTGGTCATTCTTACCAGACTTAATTCGTCCTGGATGCTAGGTCACAACCCATTCATATAACGATAAACCTTCTCCTTATTTGCTTCTGCATTCCCTACTCTAATCAAAAGTTGATAAAACTCCTCTCTATATTCTTGGACTAATCTTCTTGCTTGCTTTAGCCCATGCATCTTCTTAAACAAATCAAGCTCATAATCCACAGGAATGAACTGCTTCTTCAATTTGTCCACCATGCGATCCCACCTTGTGATCTTCTCCTTTCCTGTTCTGTTTCTTTCCAATTGAACCTCTTGCCACCAAATTTTTGCATGGCCTTTCAATTTGGCCTTTGTAAACTTAACCCTATCTAGGTCCCTGATATCCTCATACTCAAAGTATTCTTCCAGTTCATTGATCCAGTCGATCAACTCATCTGGTTTCAAATTTCCTAAAAATACACCCACATCAATTGTAGGTCTTTTCCCAAACTTAGTAATGGCCCTAAAAAGCCTTTCCTCTGCCTAATTCAGAACTTCCCCTTCAAATTCCACTTCTGGTCCAATTTCTTCTTCTTCATTGTCATCCTCACTGTCATCACTTGCGGCAACATTTGTTCCTCTATGGAGCTCCTCCTGTAATGCTTGTACTTGCCTTTGGAGGTCTCTAACCTCCTCAAGATTAACAGCTCCAGCCCTTCCACCATGCTCTCTTCGTGGAAGCATCTTCTTAACTCAAACCCACAACCACACAGTCCTGGTGCAAACTACCTCACAGTTGACGCTCTGTCTACACACTCAGGAAAAACCAGCTCTGATACCACTTGATGGGGACACAACCCAAGCACAAAATGGACACAATAGGAAAAGGAAAATTGTATTTAACTGTGAAAATAAGCTAGTGCATTCAGTACAAAGAAAATAGACTTCAAAACATGCCCTAAGGGCTTACAATAGCACAAAACTGGAGATAATTTCTCCTTTTGGTACCTCCTCTCAAATTCCACCCCGAACTGCCTTTTACAATGCCAAAAATATCCTTAAATAGACCCTGGAGGGTTAAGGACTAGGAGTACATTCTAGAAAGTCCTAGTAGGCATCCACCGACCAAGTAGAAGGCTCCAAAAGTTGCATTAGAAGTTGGTGCAAATCTAGAAGAATCCAAAAATGGTAACCGAACTTTTGAGAGGCATAACTTTTGAACCGTAGCTCTGATTGACGAACCGTTTACAATTTCGAAAAGCTCTCAAAGTGCTCTATAGCCCTATGGACTAGCTTCACTCATTCCCCATTTTTTGGCCCTTTTTGAGGTCATTTAATGACCCTAACCTGACTTTGAAGGATTCTTAGGAGGTCTCCAAAAACTGAAAAACTGCGATAACTTTCAAACCGTGGGGCCTTTTGACCTAATTCTTTTTTTGGAATGCTCTAAATTGCAATTACATTCATCTGGCCAGTTTACACCCCCTAGTTCACCAAAATGATGGCTCAATTACATACTCCTATTTTTTTGACATTTACACGTACCCCAAGGTGTTCAAATACTCTATCCTAGAACATTGATAGTGGAACTATGAGAGTTGGAACATTTATTTGACCCAAATGGGTATCCAAAAATGAAAACTAATGAAATAGAAACTAAGTCTAAGTACATTTTTTTGGGTGACATAGGATTGCCCTTATACCTCTGGATGCTTTTGCATCAATTATAAAAAAAAATGCCTGTACAATCTATTAGCATGTGTCCTAATTTGTCTCCATGAAACCAATCCCTCAAGATTATCTAACACATCATTAGGAATATGAAATTTATGTTCAGACACTTTACTATCATCCTGACATGTTTGTTCAATAGTTGGTGTTTCTATGTCTACATTCATGCAATTTTTATTTTTAGACACTTTACTATTTTCACTGTTATTTGGGATTTGAATATCATTTTCAAATTTTCTTGGCATTTCTTTCGGGGCAAGCATTTCAATTGGAGTGTTTTGTGCATGATCATTTGACAATTTCTTCTCATGAAGAAAATCTAAATCGTTTAAATCATAACTTGCTTCAAAAAAATCACCAATTTCATCACGAGAGAAAATTCGAGGGTTTGGAGACACACCTATATTGAATGCATGATTAGAATGTGCACCTGAATTTTCTTGTATTGGGTTCTCTTCTTTGACCTCTTCATCCATTGTGGTATCCTCAATGTCTTTCTCCTTTGAAAAATTGTTCAAGTCTCTAATTCTCTATCTTCTCTCTCATTGATGTTGTGCTTCATTCTCTTTATTTGCTGCAATCTCCTCATCTGTCAAAACTTTTTCTTTCTTCTTTCTTCGTTGTTTTGATCCCATGTTTGTACCAATTTTGAATTTGAATCAGTAGCTTGCAAATTGTATAAGAGCACAAGAAAATAGAATAAACATGATAAAATTCACTATTGCAGATCGAAATTGTTATTCAATCATTTCAATCATTGAAATTTGATCAGTGGTACAACTTTTGGGGCCCAATGGGTACGTTAGAAACGGGTACTTGATTGCTTAAAAATCAGGCACCCGATTCTTTAAAAATTGGGTACCCAATTTAAAAAAGAATCAGGTACCCAATTTCTAAACAGTTGGGTACTACGGTTCATAGAAATCGGGCACCCAATTTTTGAATTACAAATCGGGTGCCCGATTCTTGAGACATGAGTAGGAATTTGGTATGGCTTTTGACTTTTGCATGGGGTTTTGCCTTGGGGAAAGGCATCGCATAGGCTTGCTCCCACCAAGCCATGCCTTTATGATCATTTTTTTTCTAGGGTATTTAATCGACAATTTTTGGTATTGTTGTAATTTTTTTATAGTCATTCCCATTGAATTTTTTGACGAGACAAAAACCCATTATAGGTCTTACTATTTTGATTTCAAAAATGTAAATTTTATATTGTTATTAGTTTATTTTCTATTTTTCCATTATTTATTAATCAAAACTATCTCCTAAACGTTGAAAAGTGACATTCACTAAAACTTTAATAACTTTTTTATTTTATAATTTTTCTTAAATTAATTTATATGTCATCAATCTAAATACAATTCTTTTGATGTTTAAAAAAAATATTTGAAAAAAGTGAGATTTTGATCAAATTATGTGGTCTGTACACGAGAGGTTTTAAAATTTACCTTTATAGCCAACTAATAATTAATAATAATAAAATTATTCAATAAAAAATTAAGAAATTTTTTTTTTCATCAATCTTAGGTGTATTAGGTAACTCCTTTTAAAAGGATTTGCAAAAATTCATTTATTTGTGTCAAATTATGGTGTCCGTACACGAGTGTGGTATGGTCCTGAAACAGGCACTTTGAAAAAGTGGTTTTTAAAGATCCATACCAAAAAAATAATCTATCATATGGGTATACAAATAAATTACATATTCAAAAACTAGATTTTGAACACTAAAAAATTTATTTCTGGAGTTTTTTTATATTCAATCTCCAAATACCTCAAATTTTGACATCAATTGACAAAATATTTCAAAAATAGGAAAAACACTTCCACTTTTTGGCCAAAAGTGAGACCCAACTTCTTGCACTTACCCTATAGTTTTCAATTAGTTATGGTGGTTAGACACTAGAGTTTTTTAATTTTTAAAAATTTATAATAAAAAATTCATATTTAATTATTTATTTTGAATAAAATTACCCAAAAATATGTGTCACATTCGGGCATGGGTCTACTTTTTTATCTATAATTATATTGAAAAATACTATCATTTGATTTTGATTAAGGTGGTCAGGCATACACCTAATTTTCATTTTCCCCCTAATTTTTTTGTAGTACTACATTAAAATCCAATATTTTGACCATTCTCCAAATAAGGCCTATTAATTTATAAACTTCATTCAATTTCTTACAGATTCTTTTCTTACAACACCCTGATTTGTTGGTTTTCCACTACCACTCAAGGGCATATTTTGGTTGACCATGATCCCGCACATACCCATCCACAAATATTTACTACTACAACATTAAAGTTTTCCTATTAGGGATTCAATTTGATCACTTATGATGATCTACCTTGTGAGGGTTATAACTTATTAACAGCTTACAAGACTTATTCAATCTACCTTGATTAAAGGATTTAAAAATCACAACTAAGTAAGCACTCTATTAGGTGTTTTACACAAGTTTCTTAGGACCACTTTGTTAAGATATTTACACTAAGACAATTGCTAGAATGTGTCAATACTTGATCTTTTGATTTGCACTTAACATGTTGATTATGGATCTTCTCTTTCTAATCTGTAATCTAGTATATCTATATTTTTCCCTTCACTACTCTGCTCAGTTTCTCTATCTAATTCTCCTTCAAACTTCACTTCTAGCATCCAACCTTCACTTCTCTCACACATTCATGAAATTAGGGCTTGGATCCTTCTTTTATAACCAATTGGAGAAGTTTCTAGATCAAAATCAATGATCTAGATCTCTCCCTTTTTCAGCGTAGTCCTTCCATTTTTCTAATTGCCTGATCACATTGCTTAGGGATTAATGATCCATAAAAAAATGTTTCATCATCTCCTTGAATGACTCCATGATGATTAAATCATGCATTAATTCAGCTAAGATGGTTTACCTCAGTGCTTGTGACATCCAAAAATAATATGTCAAAAATGGTTTACTTAGCACACGAATACTTTGATGCTTGGTCAAAACTAATATTCATGGTGTACCTCAACTTCTATATGCTTGGCACAAACTATATGACTCGACATGAACTAACTCAGAATAGCTTAGCTTATATTGTATTCTGATCAGCTCGATATGTATAGGAGTACTCAATGATCATATAATTTCTTGGCAATATCTTACAATATTTGGCTTCAAGTGAAATATGAATCAGTCCTATATACAATATTTGACCTTCATAGGATGGCCTAGTCACACTGATGACTGACCAACTCTACCATAGGAATAACTAAGTGTTTGATACTAATAGACAACATATCTTAGGGATCAAAAATCTCCCTCTTTGAGATTAGTGGCAAAAACACTTTGTCTTGATCCAACATTACATCCAAAACTGAAAATAGCACTCCCCCTTGGACTATGACTTGATCTTCATAAATACCTCAATATATATATAAAACATATATACATGGCTTCTAACATATTCTTGACTTTAAAAATGAGTATACAAAATTTTCAAGGAATTACATACATACTTTGCATTCCTTACATGCATACCTTGAATCATATTGATGTTCAATTCCATTACCCCCTTTGTGTTCATCTCCCCCTTGTTTTTGGCATGCATGGCTACTAGAGTGATTGGGTAAAACCATATTTGTCCAAAAATGGTTTGTGAATCTATATAATCCTTACTAATGCATTATCACAACTTGATCTAACAGATTCCAAAATTTAAATTGTGATTTCTAGCTGAGTAGCTAGATCAACCAAACTATTAATAGTTGAAAGATTTGGATTCTTTTGGACTACTTCCTTTACTGATTGAAGCTCTCTCTACATAACCTCTAGGTGAGGTGTCAACATTGTTTTTATAGAAATGAGCTTAGACCTTATTCTTCCATCATTAGCCATCAACTTGACTAACCTAGCTTAGGAAAATAATAATCTATGAAAATGAAATGAACTTGAACTTGTGTCCATGTTCAAAGAATGCCTTATGGAGTTTAAATTCTTGTTTCCTATCTATAAGCTCTTGATTTTCTTTGGTAAAGAATTCAACATCACACAACTTTTTATACAAAGAAAGAATATTCTTGAAAACTACTTCTATATTATTGACAAGATTTGATAGATGGACTTGCCTAATTGCAATTTCTGTAGAAACTTTTGATGAGAGAAATTTATGTCCTAGATTATGCCATAGTTTATCTTCATATAAGCCTTCATGTTCATTTCAATATCTATTTTAATATTCCATTTTCTCCTTCTATGTTGCATATGATTTAGTATTTATGAGTAATATTTAATATAGTTATTACATAGAATATGTGAATAAACAAATGAAATTGTATTTTCTATCAAGTTGATAATATGTTATGGTTCTTCCTATCACTCACTATGCATCTTCCTATATCTCTTTCATCAATATAAAACTCTATCAACTTTGAAATAAGATGCATTTTCTGCACATATCATCTACCCTATGTAAATATGTGGAAAGGGCATTGAAGATTGGTGGAGGATGCATTTTCCAACTGTATAGGTTTTAATGCGCATATTAATTATAATATTTGTTGTATACTTCATACATATGACATGAATATGAAGGAGAGTTATGTGCCAAAGGATGGGAATAAAGCTGGAGGAATGGCTATTAGAAAATGAATAAAAAATACTGTAGTTCATGAATCACATGAACAACATACCCATGAGCCAAATTTGCTCCATATTCATACTTTATTACAACTAAAACATTTTCAAAACCATGGCTTGAAATGGTGGATGGAAATGAGTCTTTAAATAATATCAATCACTGTAGTTGCTACAAGTAATATTAATCCATTTTTCACAGTTCCATTTCTACAAGCAAGATTTATGGTGAAGATAATGTTGT
Organism: Cupressus sempervirens; assembly: GCA_028749045.1. Classification (NCBI taxonomy): domain Eukaryota; kingdom Viridiplantae; phylum Streptophyta; class Pinopsida; order Cupressales; family Cupressaceae; genus Cupressus; species Cupressus sempervirens. The sequence continues at coordinate 718,173,806 of CM053792.1, forward strand.
TTTGATAACAATAACCTACCTATTATTGGCATGCAAAAAAATTCTATTCTATTGCTGCATATTACTTATTGTATGTATTTTAAAAATATATCAAAACCTATTATAAGATCTACATATAAAGGCAATGTAAGCATATAGGAGAGCCAAATTGGTAATATAAAACATTCTATAGGAAAAGATTATTGTATGTAGGTCTAAACTATACTACTTTGGAATAAATAACAACATCCATTTTGGCATAGTTATAGTAGCATAGAGTTTGTCTTCTCTACCCATCGTGCAAACTAAGGAGTTTGGACTTGCTCTTTGGTAAAGCATGATGACTTTTTATTTAGTATAATTTGTTTTTTATATAGTGTTAACAATTTTATTATGCATTTATACCTTTTAATAAATTAGATGTTCAGGTTTTCATCATTTTATTGATTTCTAGATTAGTTGATTTATATTCCAGATTACTTAATACTTTAAATAATTATTGATATTATTTTAGTATATATTGATGTTTTTGAGTTTGTTTTATTTCTAATGTTCCTGTCACCAATAAGTGATAGTTCCTATCACTTGGGTTTACTTGGCCTTTCATAGATTCAATTTTGTGCATTGTAGATGCATTCATAAACCCTCATCTCACAACTACCATCCCTTGATAGCATATTGCTCGAACACCTTTTGCAAGCTTACACTCTCGGATTGAAATGTATAGACCAGCCAAATTCTATCATAAATCATTAATTATTTATTATTATTTGCCCTAGTGTTGGCCTATCAACTTTCTCCATCACTTTCTGTTCAAACTTTCTTGTTGTCCATTACATTAGCTTCTCATTTTATTCAATATAAGTATCATTGAAATTTTCCATAGTTTTTACTAACCAAGTAATAATTGGAGCTTTCTCATCCAGATTTTCAATATCAAATGCATCGGTAAAAATATCATTGATTTCATGCAACACGTATTTTGTCATCACTCCTGATGTAGCTCTTCTTGTCTTGTCTTCCTTGCTAATAGTTCTTGCAAGGTTTATATATGTTTGTAAGCTAAATTTTTAGTGCCATATTTTTGAATCAATATTAATTTGTCAACTATCACTAGCTTCCCAGGTGACCTTGCTTTCTTCTTCAACATCTTCTTCTTCTTGGATTTAGGGGCGTTGTAACTCGACAATGCTAACTATAGAGAGTGTGATTGGACATCCACACTCTAATAGCATGAATGATGATGATATTACTTTAGGGTAGTATCCTAAGCATTGGAGAGTATTGACATCTTGTATTTATGACTATGTTTGTCATTGATGTCAACATAGCATAGTTTCTGTACAGACTATCGGAGTAGCAAACATAGATCTAAATGGTACAGAAAATGGTTGGATTGTCTAGTGATGCATAGTCATGGACATGTTTTACATAGTATCCTGATGACGTGGTAAAGTGCACAAGGTCTAAGTTAAAGACGTATGAAAAATTTACCTAATGTATAGAGAGTAGTTCAGAGACAAAGTATTGGAAAAGCAATTCATGATGCTTGTTCACTATCCTACATCTAAGGTGAAATGAGAAGATGTGTAGTTAGGAAGTGACAAAGGATAGTTTATTGATGATGTCAACAAGTGTGTAAGCCCTAGTATTGCACATATGATTTTTTGTATAAACAATTGTAATTAATTAATTATCTTATTATAATTAATTGGGAATGCCTCAAGGATGACTCAAGGACTTATTATGAAGATATGGTATAAAGGAAAAAAAGTTTCCTTGTTTTTAATATGAGTATGAGTGTTGTGATTTTTGTATGAAGGGAAAAGTGTGAAGAGGAGAAGAGTGCTTACTGAATGCGACTAAGGAATACAAGGGATTATTGGATGTGATATTTGTGATTCGATTACAAGATTAGAAGGAGTACTGTTAGATTATGGTGACTGATCAGGAAAGTACTGTACATACTACATAATTAGTGGGAAAAAAATTAATTTGGGCCCTATTTTATCGAGATTCATAGATTCAGGCCGACATGTTAAACCCCAAAGTGGTTTAATACTTGTATAAAAGGGCTTAGGGTTAGGGATTGTTTTATAGTGTGATGCGAAATTGGTTCTTGCAGTAGTATTGAGCTATAAGGGATTACAAATTGTAGTTAGGTTGTAATCACTGGATTGTAATAAGATCAAACTTTCTATTTGGTGAACGTAGCCCAGGGATTGGGTGAACCACGTTAAATCTTGGTGCCTTGTGTTCATTTCTGTGTGATTTATTATTGTATATTATTGGTTATATTTACATGTAGTTTTTATTTCTGTCCATGGTTTTATCCTAACAAGTGGTATCAGAGCGAGGTTTTCTTTCAGTTATCCTCTATAGAAAAGTCTCACGATTAAGTGGGAGTCTCATGGTTGAGTGGGAGTGATGGTAGATGAGGGTAAGCTGAGGGTTGACAAGTTTAATGGGCAGAACTTCCAGTTATGGAAGATGCAAATGGGAGATTATCTTTATCAAAAGGATTTATGGAAGTCGTTGGAAGGCAAAGCCAAGAATCAGGGATCTATGTCAGATGCTAAATGGGATCTTTTGGATAGAAAGGCACTTGGAAGTATTCGGTTATGCCTAGCACCATCAGTGGTATTTAATATTACAAAAGAAAAGATGACAAAAGAGTTGATGAAAACCCTAGCGACACTGTATGAAAAGCACTCCACTTCAAACAAGTTATTTCTCATGAAGCATTTATTTAATATGAAAATGGCAGAAGGTGGATCTATTGCAGATCATTTAAATGAGTTTAATACTATTAATAGTAAATTATCTTCTGTGGGTATCAATTTTGATGAAGAAATTAGGGCTCTCTTGATTTTGTGTTCTTTGCCTAAAAGCTGGAATGGCTTGGTAATGGCTATGAGTAATTCTGTTCCTGGATCTAGAACCTTAAAATGTGAAGATGTGATCGGTGTTGTTTTGAGTGAGGAAACTCATAGGAAATCCTCAGGTGGATCTACATCAAGAAGTGTTTTGAATGCACAAAGCAAGGGCAGAATGACTGAGAGGAAGTAACTCTAGAAATCGTGGGAAATAAAGAGGAAAGTCAAAGGGGAAAAGGTCTCAATCGAGAGGACTAAATGATTGTTGGTACTGTGGGAAACCAGGTCATAAAAAGAAAGATTGCTGGAATCGAAAGAAAAATGAAGGAGATAATCCAAATGGAGACAAGGAGGAAAATGTGGTAAGTAACAAATCCAAAAAGGATGCTTTGCTTTTATCTTTGGAAAGTGTTGATGATTCATGGGTTTTAGATTCTGGTGCTTCATTTCATGCTACACCTCATAGAGGTTATTGCATTGATTATGTCCAAGGAGATTTTGGGCTTGTTTATTTGGGGGATAATAAACCCTGTCAGATTGTTGGAAAGGGAAAAATTAAGATTAAGTTGCAAAATGGGAATCATTGGCTACTACATGAGGTAAAACATGTTCCAAGGCTGAGTAGGAATTTAATTTCAGCCGGGCAACTCGGTGATGAGGGTGGTGTAGTTACTTTTAATGATAAAAATTGGAAGGTTTCAAAAGGTTCCCTTGTAGTAGCAAAAGGTGTGAAAGTAGGCACCTTATATCTTTGTACAGGTCATATTGTTCCTTCTACTTTGATTGTTTCAAAGAAAAATAAATGTTTAGGAACAATTGCTGCAGTTGAGCAGGGAGAACAAATAGTTGTTGTAGATTCTGATACAACGTTGTGGCAAAACAGACTTAGGCACATAAGTGAAAAAGGTATGAAAGTACTTCATTCAAAGAAAGTTTTACTAGGTCTGAAATGTGTTAATATGGATTTCTATGAAAGTTGTGTGTATTGAAAACAAAAGAGAGTGAGTTTTGTAAAGACTAGGAAGGAAAAGGAGAAATTAGAGTTTGTGCATACAGATGTATGGGGACTAGCTCAGGTATCTTCCCTTGGTGGCTCTCATTATTATGTTACATTTATTGATGATGCAACTAAAAAAGTATGGATTTATTTCCTTAGATAGAAATCTAATGTATTTCAAACTTTTAAGAAATAGAAATGCTTGGTTGAAAATGAGACTGGTAAGAAATTAAAATTTCTCAAATCTGATAATGGTGGTGAGTATTGCAGTCATGAATTTGAAGATTATTACTCCACTAATGGTATTCGTAGACACAAAATAGTTCCAAGGACTCTACAAGAAAATGGAGTGGCTAAACACATGAACAAGACTATAATGGAGTGTGCAAGGAGCATGAGGTTGCATGTTGGGTTGCCCTTACACATGTGGGGGAAGCTTGTCAATACTATTGTATATTTGATTAATAGAGGTCCCTCTACTCCTTTGGGCTATGGTATTCTAGAGGAGGCATGGACTGGTAAGAAGGTGAGTTATTCTTTTCTCAATACCTTCGGTTGTGAAGCTTTTGCTCATATAGACTCTAAAAATAGAACCAAGCTAGAAGCTAAATCAAAGAAATGTTTCTTTGTTGGATATGGCATTAATTAATTTGGTTATAGGCTTTGGGATTTTGAAAATCATAAAATTGTAAGAAGTTGGGATGTCATATTCAATGAGAAAGTGTTGTACAAAGATCTGTTGCAGCAACATGAGAAGAAAGAAGATGATTATGTAGTGCTGGATGATACTCCAAAAACTGATGTTCTAGCCATTCCTCATGATGTGCAACAATCGAAACAACAAATACCACACACCAGTGAATGTTAGATGGTCAACGAGGAAAATTATAACTCCACAAAGATTTTCTCCCTCTTTGTATTCTATTTTACTTACTGATGTTGGTGAGCCTGAAAGTTATGATGAAGTTGTGCAGGTGGATACTAAGATTTAGTGGGAGTCTGCAATGAAAGATGAAATGGACTCTTTGCTAAAGAATAAGACATGGGATTTGTGCAAGTTGTCTGTAGGTAAAAAGGCTTTACAGAATAAGTGGGTTTATAGGTTGAAAGAAGAGGAAGGAGGTAAGAAAATATTTAAGGCCCGGTTAGTTGTAAAAGGATTTGCACAGGAAAAGGGAATTGATTTTGATGAGATATTTTCTCCTGTTGTTAAAATGACTTCTATTCGTATTGTTTTAAGTCTTGTGGCTATTGAAGATTTGCATTTAGAGCAGCTGGATGTTAAAATAGACTTCCTTCATGGTGATTTGGATGAAGAAATATATATGGCTCAACCATGGGGATTTGAGGTCAAAGGTAAGGAGAACTTAGTGTGCAAATTGAAGAAAAGTTTGCATGGCTTGAAGCAAGCACCTCGGCAATGGTATCTAAAATTTGACAGGTTTATGCATGAGCATGGCTATAACAGGTGTCATTCAGATTATTGTGTTTATTTTAAGAGGTTGGATGATGATAGCTACATTATTTTATGTTTATATGTTGATGATATGCTTGTAGTTGGGTGTAACATGGATCATATTAAGGGGCTAAAATGCCAATTAGCACATGCATTTTCTATGAAGGATTTGGGAGCAAAAAAACAAATCCTTGGTATGAAGATTTGCAGAGATAGGAAGAAAAGAACATTGACGCTATCTCAGGCTGATTATGTTGAGAAGGTGTTGCAACATTTCTCTATGGAGCATGCTAAAGCTGTCAGCACACCTTTACCTAGTCATTTGAAATTGACTAAGGAGATGTGTCCTAAGACACAGGAAGAGGAGGATAACATGTCCAAGGTACCCTATGCTTCAGCTATAGGAAGCTTGATGTATGCTATGGTATGCACTAGGCCAGATATTGCCCATGTAGTGGGAGTCATTAGCAGGTATATGAGTTATCCAAGATTTGAGCATTGGAATGTTGTCAAGTGGATTCTCAGATATTTGAGAGGAACATCCAATAAGTGTTTACACTTTGAGGGCTCTACTACTGATTTATAGGGCTATGTTGACTCAGATTTGGCAAGGGATATTGATACTAGGTAGAGTACTACAGGTTATGTCTTTACTATTGGTGGGGCAGTCGTGAGCTAGGTTTCTAGGTTATAGAAGATTAATGCTCTATCCACTACAGAGGTAGAGTATGTTGTTGCTACAGAGGCAGCCAAAGAGATGATATGGCTTCAGTTCTTCTTTGAAGAATTGGGACATCCTTAGAAGGATAATTATTTGTTCATAGATAGTTAGAGTGTGATTCATCTTGCAAAGGATTCAACTCTACATTCTAAGACCAAACACATACAGTTGTGGTACCATTTCATTCGGTCAGTTTTGGAGGATGGACAGTTAAAGCTGGAGAAGATACATACAAATGACAATCCAACAAATATGTTGACAAAGGTTGTAACAAGGGAGAAGCTAAACTCCTCTTCAACTTTGGTTGGTCTTCTAGACTGACCATAAATAAAAGAATAGCGGAGTCTAGGGTGGCTTGATCTAGTGGGAGCCCCATGTGGTAGTGGTATTGCTACAAGATTAGTCTTCAAGGGGGAGATTGTTGTTTAGTGTGGAGATTGATCAGTCCCCAAGCAGGAGATTGTTAGATTATGGTGACTGATTAGGAAAGTAATGTACATACTCCATAAAAAAAAAATTAGGCCCTATTTTATCAAGATTCATAGTTTCATCATTCATAGATTCGGGCTGACATGTTATAACCCTAAAGTGGTTTAATACTTGTATAAAAGGGCTTAGGGTTAGGGATTTTTTATAGAGTGATGTGAAATTGGTTCTTGCAGCAGTATTGAGCTATAAGGGATTACAGATTGTAATCAGGTTGTAATCACTGGATTGTAATAAGATCAGACTTGTTGTTTGGTGAATGTAGCCTAGGGATTGGGTGAACCACGTTAAATCTTGGTGCTTTGTGTTCATTTTTGTGTGATCTATTATTTTATGTTATTGGTTATATTTTCATGTAGTTTTTATTTTTGTTCGTGGTTTTATCCTAACAAGTAGAGGTCTGGTTGATAGGACAGAAGAAGAGGAAGTAAGTACATTTCATTTCTATTATTCTACAAGGAATAATATTGAGATCATTTGGATAGTGGGTTCATTGGTCTTTCCCTTCAAACTATTTGGGCAATGGGTCCATCTATCTTCCACGACACCTAATAGGGTTGGCACAAATCCTAATAGGGTTGAAATCTCCTAACAAGGATTTAAAGTCTCTTAATAGGGACTCTACATACTGAATGTATTCATAGACTCCTAACTAGGTTCATCCTCTAATAAGGAATATTTATATTAGTACACCATCTTTTGGGTACCATCCCCACTGGGGTTTTCCCTCTGATCAAGGGTTTCCCTAGTTAAAATACCTAGTGTTATTATGTATGAGTATCTTATTATGGTTTCATTTTATGTTTCTCATATGGTTAAGTTTTTTTAAGGTTGATAATTGTTATAATAGTTGGATAACTGATTCACACACACCACCCCCCCCACACCCCCCCGCCCCCCCCCCCCACTCTCTTAGTAATATCAGTGGACTAGATATTCTAATAGTTGGTATCAGAGCATTAGGTCCTTGAAGGATAAGCATAATAGCTTTGGGGGATTGATGGAAAATCTTTTCAAAAAGGATAGTCCTAGATTTAATGGGGCCAACTATGACAGCTAGAAGGATAAGATTAAGAATCATCTATTGTGCATGGGTCTAGATTATTGGATCTTGACAAAGAGTGAGAAGATAATTGTGGAAGAAGAACAAATTGAACAATGTATTAAGACAAAAAGATATTTACTCATGTGTTACATGAGAGCTAGAGAAGCTTTACTATCAACTCTTCTAGAGAATGAATATAGTCAAATAAAGCTACTTCAAACATCTAATGAAGTTTGGAAAGCATTAGAACATACTTTTGAAGGTGATACACATGCAAAAAAAAATGAGATTGAAAAATTGGATATGTGCATTTGAAGATGCTAAGATGATGGAAGATGAATCTTAAGAAGCTATATTCGTATAATATAATAAATTGTTGTGGGAATTCGGTATCTTGGTGGAAACAAGGAAGATCATGAAGTAATATGGAAGGTTTTGAAAAGATTGACACCACCATTCAACAAAGTAACTTAGATTATTTAGCTAGTAATGCCCTACACTAAAGATTTCACAAAGGAAACATTTCTTGGAAGAATAGAATCTATAAAAGTAGATCTGAGATAGTCTAGAGATCTAGCTAGAATTGAAACAACTTTCATTTCCTTGAACATTCAACCTAATCTAACAAGGAGTGCAAGAACACATGGAGATTTTTTTGGTAGCAATAGATTTGATGAAGACAAAAAAATTGAGAAAGGAATAACCCTTCTCATGAGAAGAGAAAAGGATGGTAAGAAAATATTTAACTATTGGACTTGTGATGAGTTTGGTCATTATGCATCTAAATGTCCTAAAAGAGAGAAAAGAACATAAGGGAAAATTTAATCCTAGAAGAGATAGAGACACAAATTGTTTGCCTACAAATGAAGATGAAGAATCCAATGAGAAAGGTCAAAGTGAAAGTGATGATGAATTGAGATTTGTGGCTATCAAGGAAGATGATCTTGATAGCGAAATTAAATAAGAAAGAGCTCTAATTTCCAAAGTGGACAATAAATTTGATTGGATAATTGATAGTGGTTGTTCACATCACATGACTCATGATATGAATAAATTTGTTAAGTATCATGATGGAGATATTGTTAGAGTTGGTAACAATGCAACTTGCCATATTACAGTCATTGGATCCATTACCCTTGATGGTAAAACTAACACTGATGATATTCATTTTATTGATGGATTAAAGAATAACTTCTTGAGTGTTGGACAATTGGTGGAAAAGGGTTATTAGTTGCAATTCACTGAGAAGAGTTTCATTATCAATGACAAAAATGGTAAGCTGATTGGAATCAGCACAAGATCCAAAGGTAATGTATTGTAGTTGAATCCTACTAAAATGACATGTTTGATAGCTAACGTGGACAAAGATTGGTTGTGGCATAGAAGGTTCCGTCAAATGAACTTTGATAGTACTATAAAGGGTAGTAGCACATGTACAATTAGAGACTTGCCTAAGATTGCGAAGCTTACTAATGTTGTGTGTAAAGAGTTTATTTTGGCTAAACAAAAGAAAGTTTCATTTCTTAGCAATAAGTTCACTACTACAGAGAAGCTGGAGATCATTCACACAGATCTGAGTGGTCCTTCTAGAATAAGAGGATTCTATGGTGAAAGATCTACTTTATGATTTTTGTTGATGATTTTACTAGAATGATGTGGGTAGCATTTATTAAAGAGAAATCTGAAGCTTTTGAGAAATTTAAGATATTTAAGAATAGAGTTGAGAATGAATCTGGTGTTAAGATAAAGTGTTTGAGATGTGATAGAGGAGGATAATTCACCTCTAGAGAGTTTAACATATTTTGTGAGAAGAATGGAATCAAAAGAAAACTATCTTCACCTAGAACACTTGAGTAGAATGAGATTAATGAAAGAAGAAATAAGTTAGTAGCAGAAGCAACAAGAGTGATGTTGTTTGAGAATGATATTTCTAAGACATTTTGGAGAGAATTAGTCATTAGAGTATATTACATTCTGAATAGAGTATATATCAGAAAAGGTATGAAAAAGACACCTTATGAATTATGGTTTGGTCATTCACCATCAATTAAATATTTCAGAATATTTGAATCACATGGGTCAATGAATTTGACTCAAAATCACATAATTAAATTCTAATAGAAATATCATAATTTGACTTGTTGCAAAAATTATCTCCTACTTATCAACAAATATTATATTAAGAGAGATGATGATATTGGTAAGTTTGACCCCAAAAGTAATGAAGGTATGTTTCTTGGTTATTCATTGAAATGAAAGGCATACAGATGTTACAACTATAGAACTAAGACAATAGTTGAATGCATAAATGTAAGGATTGATGAAAAGTTTGGAACTTCAAAAAACATGGTAGAGTATAATTAAGATGAAGAAGAAGATAATTCTAGAATTGTTAGACAAAATGTTGAAGTTTTCCTTGAGCAGAATGATGTGTTAATTGTTAAGAAAAGGGGTGAGTAGAGATCTTAACCTTGAGAAGAGGTAAGAGTTGAGAGGTCAAATCCTACCTCTAATAAGAATTTGACAAAGAATCACCCTCCTAAATAGATATTTGGAAGAAAAGACAAAGGTGTGATGACATGAAACAAAGTAAATGAGGAGATATGTTTGATATCTCAAGTTGAACCTAAGAGAGCAGATGAAGCATGTAAAGATGATTATTAGATTCAAGCAATGGAGGAAGAATTAGATCATATTGTGACGAATGATACATGGGAGTTAATTTCCAGACCTAAAGACAAGAATGTGTTAGTAACCAAATGAGTATTTAGAAACAAGATGAATGAGAAATACGAAGTTGTGAGGAACAAGGATAGATTTGTATGCAAGAGATATTCACAACAAGAATGCATAGATTATGACGAGAGCCTATAGCTAGAATTGAAGTATAAGGATGTTCTTAGCTTATGTAGAAAATAAGAAATTCAAGGTTTATTAGATGGATGTTAAATTAGCCTTCCTAAATTGAGAACTTAAAGAAGAGGTATATATTGAGTAGCCTAAATTTTTTCCTTTGTCAGAACACAAAGTCATGGTATGTAGACTAAAGAAATCTATATATAGTCTAAAGAAAGAACCTAGAACCTAGTATGTGATGTTGGACAATTATTTGGAAAAGCTTGGATTTGTTAAAGGTATGATAGATAGTAACATGTATTTGAAAGAAGTTGAGTATGGTTTGCTGATAATAGTATTATTTTTTGATGACATCATTCTTGGAGGTAATGATGAAGCAAGTGATAAGTTTTCTTAAGAGATGAAAAATGAGTTTGAAATGAGCATGATAGGAGAAATGAAGTTTTTCCTAGGATTGCAGATTGTACAGAACAGTGATGCTATTTTCATTTCACAAGCTAAGTACTTGAATGACTTGTTAAAAAGGTTTGGTTTAGAAATTTGTAAACTTTTTGGTACACCTAAAATAACTGGTTACAAGTTATCCAACAAAGATGAGACACCTGTAGTAGAGGAGAAGAAGTACAGATCCATGATTAGAGGTTTGCAGTATTTGATTCACACCAGATTAGATATAGCAAATGCAGTTGGAATTGTAGCTAGATTTCAAGTTGATCCCAAGGAGTATCATTTTATAGTAGTAAAGAGAATATTCAAATATTTGAAAGGAACATCTGACTATGGAATTGGGTATGATATGTCAAGTGATTGCACTCTATGTACATATATTGATGCAGATTGGGTAGGCAATATGGATGACAGAAAGAGCACCAATGGTGGAGCATTTTTTCTTGAAGGAAGATTGGTTTCTTGGCTAAGAAGGGAGAAAGATTGTATTTCTTAGAGTATAGCTGAGATAGAGTCTATTGCAACAAAAAATAATTGTAATCAAGTTATGTGGATGAAGAAGATGCTGAAGGATATGCATTGAGTTTGAAGAACCTATTATTATTTACTGTGATAGCACAAGTATAGTGAGTATGTCTAAGAATCATGTATTGTATTCTAAGACTAAGAATATATCTTTTAAGTATCATGTGTTGAGAGAGAAAGTAGTAGAAAAAGATATCAGATTAGAGTATGTGAGTAGTAAAGATCAAATTATATCTACATCTTTACGAAGCCTTTGACTAAAGATACATTTGAGTACCTTAGAGGTATGCTTGGGGTTATGCCCCTAACTACTTCTGAGTAGATGATCTAGAGAGTGCATTAGTACATTGGTACAAAGCACTATTGTCATCCTAGACTAAATGTTGATGCTTCCTATATGGGGGAGTATCTTGACAAGCAGAGCTATTAAGGACTCTATGTATTTGGTTTTCAATAGTGGCTTTGGACACTTGAGCCAGTTGAAGTCTTCGAGTAGCATATTAATAATTGGTATGTAACAATTGGTATGTTGTAACATTGAGGCCTTTGACATTGATGTCAATTGGGGAGAGAAAAAATCCTAAGTATAGGGGAGAGAATATGCATGAATAACTCCTAAGTATGAATGAGGGAGAGATATCTCTTGAGAGAGATTTAAAAATAATCATGTAAGCAAGCAAGAATATGCACCTAATGTATTGTGAATTTTTTAGTATGAAGTAAACAATTGTTGTCAAAGAAGTAGGGGACCTACGACCCCCTTTGACCAATATGATTGATTACGATATGTTCCTAGGTGTCTTAGGACCCCTAGGGACACATGCCATAATGGAATGGGTTGAAGGGGATCTTAGGTTACCCTAAAACTCAATATGACCTATATGATTGATTGCAATATGTCCCTAGGAATCCTAAGACCCTGAGGGACACATGTCATGATGCAATGGGTCAAAGGGGGTCATAGGTTATCCTACAACCCCTTTTGATCCATATGATAGATTACGATATGTCCCTAGTATCCTAGGACCCATAGGGATACATGTCATGATGAAATGGATTTAAGGGTGTCATAGGTTAGGCTACAACCCCATTCAACCAATATGATTGATTAGGATATGTCCTTAGGGGTCCTAGAACCCTGAGCGACACATATCATGATGAAATGGGTTGAAGGGGGTCATAGGTTAGCTTAGTAGCCTAGTCAACCCATATGATAGATTATGATATGTCCCTAGGGGTAAAACATGTCATGATGAAATTGGTCAAAGGTGGGTGTAGGTTGGCCTATGACACCCTTCAACTCATATGTTTGATTATGATATGTCCCTAGGGGTCCTAGGACCCCTAGGGACGTGTTGTGGTGAAATGTGTTAAAGGCGGTTGTAGGTTAGCCCATGACTCCTTTTGACCCATATGATTGATTATGATATGTCCCTAGGGTCCTAGGACCCCTAAGGACCCATGTCATGATGAAATGGGTCAAAGGGGGTTGTGGGTTAAAGCTTATGACCCCCTTTGACTATATGATCCATTACAATATGTCCCTAGGGGTCCTAGGACCCCTAGGGACACATGTTGTGATGAAATGAGTTGAAGGGGATTGTAGGCTAGCCTATGACCCCCTTTGACCCATATGATCAATTATGATATGTCCCTAGGGGTCCTAAGGGTCAGACCCCTAAGGACACATGTTGTAATGACATGGATCGAAGGGGGTCGTAAGTAAGCCTATGATCCCCTTTGACCTATATGATCTATTACAATATATCCTACAACCCATAGGGACACATGTTGTGATGAAATGGGTCGAAGGGGGTTGTGGGTTAGCTTATGACCCCCTTCGACCCATACGACTGATTACAAAATAATATGTAATAAATGCATGTAATAATATAATATATAATAACTAAATTATATAATAAAATATAATAAGTAAATTCTATATATTTATTTAGTTGTTCTCAACTATATATATGATTATATAATAAATAATATGTATAATTATAAATACTATATTATATAATAATACTAATAATGATATATTACTCTTATTATATAATAATAATAATATATTACTATATAAAAAATAAATATAATTTTTCTCAAGTAAATAATATATATGATTATAAATACCCTATATTATTGTCCCCACTTGATTTCCATCCAAATTTTGAGCGCAGATTTTGGGTACCTGATATCATGATCCATGATAAATTGAACAATACTATACTAAATTAATGTATATCCTTGTGCACATAAATGATAAAAATATATATCAAAATACATGTATTCATTGACAAATTACACAAATATATATCAAAATACATAGATCCATATACAAAATGTGGCTGATCATGCCATCAGAATGTGTATAATATCAATATTACTATATATAATGTGGCATATGCCATCTCAAAATATCTCATGATGCATCCTATGATAACTATACTATCTTATGCTACTGGTGGATCATCAAAATGTAGCCTCTTCACTAAACTAGGTGGATTGAATGCCTCCTACATAAACAAAAAAGAAAAACCCAAAGTTAGACTACTAAATTTATATAATTCTATGTATCTAACATTGAATTACTCAAATGCATAATGATCCTTTTTTTAATGGAGATTTGTAGTTTTAAACTTTCATCATAATTATATCTCTCATCAACCTCTTGCAGTGGTTAGGAGTACTCTCATATGTCCTTGACAATGCTTGAATCTCATTTATTATGGCCCATATATGTTCAAGTATGGTTTTCATATGGATATACAACTTAAACTATAACATTATAATTCATAGAATATTAAATTTATAACATAAAATCGAGAATTCAAACTAAAACTTACCTTTGTCGACTCCTCCTCTAGATATAATGGTTGTGTGGTCAATGATACAAAACTTTGATGTCCAACCTCTTGTGCATTAGGTGTTTCCTATGGGATACAAAATCCTAGTTCTTAATATCATGGAAATAAATTTTGAATTTTTTTATGAAAATAAAGAAAATAAAAAATAAATGATACTTTTATATATACAATGGGGATCTCATTACGAATGGAAATGCAGAGGGTCTGTAATGCCGAATCTGCCTGGACTCATCACAAGTAGCCACACCCTATACAATAAAGAATGTAATTAAATTTCATTAGCACAAATATTTTACAAGAATGCATCAATATTTAATCACTTTAAAATCACCTAATTACCTTTCCCTTGTCAATGGGACGTGCCTCACCCCTTGCACTTTGCCCCCCACTGACAGGTGATACTTGCAAGAGAAAAGAAATATTAGAAACCATATATGTTTCAATATCAAATAGAAAAACAATGAGAAAAAAACATAATGCACCATAGATGTCTAAAGGCCAGATGAAATAGCCAAGAGTGTGCCATCATCAACCTATCTAAGCTCCTCCTCAATCATCAACTAAACATGAATTAAGATCATATACATGTATAAGTCAGTATGGGTCAAAATTATTCTATTATAAAGATTAACTTTAAATCACATATGTTGTAACAAAAAAATGTATGCACATGTACTGACATAGAAGGATCCCATGGCTCTATGTGCCCCTCCTCTCTCATGTTAGGGTGTGTAATCTCTGTAGGCATGTTTGATATATCATCCTCCTCAAATAGAAAATTATAATCAAAATGATCACCAATGTTATGCAAGTATGGGGTACACAAACATGTGATGAGCTCATCAATGATGAACTTGCACTGACATCATCAACACAAGGAGGCAATATTGACCTAGCATATGATATCAATAGGCTACTCAATCTATCGATGGTTCTAATAGTCTAAGAGCTAGCCTCTATAATGATATTAGGATGTTGTACTAAGGGGGGGGAGACATCAGTAGGGGAGACAAAAGTGCTAGCTTTCTTCCACTAGAAAAAGAATCTATCCTAAGGAGCTCCTCCTCCTACACCTGTGTTGTGCCTCATGCTCCATTTGTTCACCTTGAGGGCCAAAAAAAATTCAGCATATGGATTCTAATGAAATAGAATGGGACCTCTAAATTGCTATGTCAAGGCTTGTCAAAAACCATCCACCAAAAACCCCAAAAATTTTCATGCATAGTCTCATTTGTGCACCATTTAATTGATAATTTGGGCTTTGTGTGGTCTACTTTTTTACCAATTTTTGTGTTTGCAAAAAGGTTAACTATATCATCTTTACTTATGTTTAGAGTTGCAACCTCATCATAGTACAACCCATGATCTGTTAGGAACCTGTGTGTTCCTTCTGTTTATTTTGTCAGAGTAGTGTTGTTGGACGCATATGCTTTGTAAGTCATCCCGTGAGTATATTTTATTATCCCACATGCATAGGTAGTATTACTTTTCTAGATCGTACTCAGTATATAAGAATAGGTTGAGGCCCTTGATGGGCACGGACGAATTTATTGTATTGAGCTTGCTCAAAGGAGGTTACCCCCTCGAAGTGGCCTGCGATCAGTAGATTCATTCTGAGTTCTGCTATCACTTTGTATTCTGTTATTTCGAGCATTCTCACGATATTGCTATAAGGAGGTTCTTCACATCTGGTATCAGAGCACTCTCTTGGGCTCGCTGGGTGGAAATTACATCAAATTTTTTTTTCTGTCGTGGCCTTCAGGTTCCTCTCACTTCCAATATCTCTTGTTATTGCAATAACTCTTTTCAGTTGTTCTGTCTGTGAGTGAATTTTTCTAAGTCGACTGTTCAAAAAAAAAAAAAAAAAAGAGTAAAAATTTTTCTGTTTTTTAGTCGTAGCTTCCTTGTTTGCTTTCTGTTTCTGCTCATACTTCCGCAGAACGTCTGCAATATCATTTCGCATACTTCCTTCCTTGGCGACCCAACCCCAAATTTTACATATCAAAGCCCTAAATCCCTCATTTATCTAATTTTAGGGTTTGCCCTATCTTTTTCACCTCTCATCCAATCGCCACCAAACTGAGCCACAAGATTCAATTCCTCATTTTGCTCCCTTATCCCTCTTGGACTGTTCGTCTCATTTCGCCTCCCTACCCTTGAAACCCTCATTTTTCTGTTTCCCTTGTCCCCAGATAGTCTCCCACCACCCGTCGAACACCCATTTCCTATCTGAGTTTTACCCAAATCCAAGTTTGCCGTAACTAAAAAAGTTTTTGTTTCTCATCTTCTACCCATTCCAAAAAAAAAAAAAAAAAAAAAAACCTTGCTTTATGGTTGTTACGCGTACAGGAGCAAAAATCATGGAAGAAGAAATGGCATCCCTCAAAACCAAACTTCAAGATCTGGATGACAAAATTCTGGGTCTTAACTTTCAGCAGTCAGCCATGAGCCGAAACCATTCAGGAGATACTGGGTCCTCTTCTGGCAATTTTCGTGGACCAAAGCTTGATTTTCCACGCTTCGATGGTTCTGATCCGACTGGATGGATCTATAGGGCAGAGCAGTATTTCAGCTTGCATAATACTTTGGATAACCACAAAGTCCCCCTTGCATCTTTTCATTTGGAACATGAAGCTCTTCAATGGTTCCGTTGGTACATCAAGGCTAATGTAGGCCCAACATGGACAGAATTGTGCACCCTCATTTTGGAGCGCTTTGGCCCTAGTTCCTTTGATGATTTCACAGGAGCACTTACTAAACTGCGTCAAACAGGCACTGTAAGAGAATACCAGACAGAGTTTGAAAAATTAGCTAATCACATAGAGGGCTTGTCTGATGAATTCTTCCGTAGTTGTTTTGTCAGTGGTCTGAAGGATGCACTTCGCTCAGAAGTCAAAATGTTTCGACCTACTACAATGATGGAAGCCCTTGGGTTGGCTAAGTTAGCGGAAGACAAGATTAGTGCTCTACAACGCTCCAGATCTAATTTTGTTCCATTCAGAAATACAGGTTCTCACAACCCTCCAGTCATACCAGCTCCCAGAACTACTCCGATCAAGCACTTGTCTGAAACAAAGATGCGAGTCAGGCGAGACAAAGGGCTTTGTTATAATTGTGATGAGAAATGGTCTCGGGGCCATAGATGTGTTCAGCAAAAGCTCTATCTCTTGGATGTGGATTCTCCACCGGAACTGGAAGAATATGTAGATGCTCAGGAAACAGTGGATGATGCGGTTGAGCCTCACCAGCCTGAACCTCCTTCACCAGAAGCTCCACCAGAGATATCTGTCCATGCTTTGGCAGGAGTCACTACTCCACAAACCATGCGGGTCCAGGGTTTCTTCAAGAAGATCCCTCTTACTATACTCATTGATTCTGGTAGCACTCATAACTTCATTGATCCACGAATAGCCAAACAGGCTGATTGCTTTATCCATCCCTGCTCTAGCTTTGAAGTCATGATTGCCAATGGGGGCACTTTACCTTGTAAAGGGAAATGTCGCAATGTGCGTCTCTCTATTGGAGATTATAACATGCGCTCTGACATGTTTGCCTTACCCTTAGGTGGCTGTGATGTGGTTTTGGGTGCCCAATGGTTACGCACTCTTGGCCCCATTCTCTGGGATTTTGCTAAACTTTGGATGCAGTTTTCAGCCGAGGGGCACCAACACACTTTGAAAGGCTTACAACCAGGGTCTCTCAGCATCATCAGTTCACACCGTATGGAAAAACTTCTTAAGAAGAATTCACATGGTGTCATCGCTCAGCTCCATTCCATTCAGATGCAGCCATCAGCAGTCTCTAGCACTCCTGTCAATCTCCAACACATTTTGGACAAGTATTCTGGTGTATTTGCTGAACCTGTGGGATTACCTCCTTCTCGTCCAGAGGACCACCGTATTTAGCTCCTTCCTGGCAGTGTTCCACCCAACATCAGGCCCTACCGCTACCCATCTCATCAGAAGACCGAAATCGAGATACTTGTCCGTGACTTACTGAAGCAAGGTATTATTCGCCCTAGTACCAGTTCCTTTTCTTCTCCAGTTCTGCTTGTTCGCAAAAAAGATGGGTCATGGCGACTCTGCATTGATTTCCGAGCACTTAATCATCTCACTATAAAGGACAAGTTCCCCATTCCAGTTGTTGATGAACTTCTTGATGAACTTCATGGGGCTCATTTTTTCTCCAAGTTAGATCTTCGTTCTGGGTATCATCAAATTCGGGTTAATGAGGAGGATATACCTAAAACTGCCTTCCGCACACATGATGGTCACTATGAATTTTTAGTCATGCCCTTTGGCCTCACGAATGCTCCTTCAACATTTCAGGCAGTGATGAATAACATATTTCGACCATACCTCCGAAAATTCATTCTGGTCTTCTTTGATGATATCCTCATATATAGCAAAACTTGGGCTGAGCATCTCCATCATCTGGAGCTTGTCTTGCAACTTCTCTCTGATCATCAACTCTGTGCAAAACTATCTAAATGTGTGTTTGGCCAGGAGGAAGTGGAGTATCTCGGGCATATTGTTGCACACCATGGAGTGCGGGTGGATCCTACAAAAATAGATGCCATGAAAACTTGGCCGCATCCTAAAACTCTCAAGAGCCTTCGCGGTTTTTTGGGGTTGACTGGCTACTACCGCAAGTTTGTCAAAGATTACGGGAAAATTGCAGCACCATTGACAGCTCTGTTAAAAAAGGATGCCTTCTCCTGGACCCCTGTTGCTGAGACTGCATTTGAACAACTGAAACAGGCTATGTGCAGTACACCTGTTCTCGCGATGCCAGATTTTTCCAAACCCTTCACTATTGAGAGTGATGCTTGCGGCAATGGATTGGGTGTTGTTCTCCTGCAAGATGACCATCCTATTGCGTTCACTAGCAAAGCCCTCTCTGGTAAGAATCTAGCCCTCTCTACTTATGAAAAAGAAATGATGGCTATTTTGCATGCTGTACAGAAGTGGCGGCCATACCTCTTAGGGAGTCATTTTTGCATCAGAACCGATCACCAAAGTCTGAAATACTTCCTGGAACAACGGGTATCCTCTCCTACACAACAGAAATGGGTCAGCAAACTCATGGGGTATGATTATGAGATCACCTACAAGAAGGGTAAGGAGAATATTGTGGCAGATGCTCTTTCTCGCACATTTGATAATCAAGCTTCCCTTTCCGCTATTTCTATGCCCATTCCCAATTGGTTAGCGTCTGTTCAGCAGGGCTATGACAGTGACTCTTCTTTATCTCAAATCATTCACCAGCTAGCCAATAATCCTTCTGCTATACCACATTACTCTTGGGATGGTGCTTCTCTTCGATACAAGGGTCGGCTAGTGCTTCCTCAGAACCCAGCTCTACATCAGGCTATTTTTTATGAACTCCATGCTTCTCCTTCAGCAGGGCACTCAGGCTTCCTCAAAACTTATGAGCGAGCAAGGAGAAACTTCTTTTGGAAAGGGATGAAATAGACGATTCAACAGATGGTGGCTGAATGTGATACTTGCCAACGCCACAAGGGTGAAACGACCCTCCTTCCTGGCTTGCTCGAACCATTGCCCATCCCTACACGGATTTGGACTGATATTTCTATGGATTTCATTGAAGGGCTTCCTAAATCCAGTGGCAAGACAGTGATCTTGGTTGTGGTTGATCGTCTCTCGAAATATAGTCATTTTTGTGCCCTCAGCCACCCCTATACTGCCTCCTCTGTTGCACAAATCTTCATGGACCAGATATTTCGTCTTCATGGACTCCCTTCTTCCATTGTCTCTGATCGTGATGCAACTTTTACCAGTCATTTTTGGACTGAACTGTTTCAGAAAACTAGCACCAAACTGAAGATGAGTTCGGGCTATCACCCACAAACTGATGGTCAAACTGAAATTGTCAATAAATGCTTGGAAACTTATCTTCGTTGCTTCACTTCCGAACAGCAACATCAGTGGGCCAAGTGGCTCCCTTTAGCTGAATGGTGGTACAATACCTCTTACCACACTGCCTCTAAAATGACTCCATATGAAGCAGTCTATGGTCAGGCACCTCCAGTGCTCCTTCCCTACACTCCCAACAGCTCACCAGTCCAGGCAGTTGACATAGTTCTCCGCAGCAGGGATCAGATTCTTCGTACCTTACAGGATAATCTTCACATGGCCCGTAATCGGATGAAACAGCAAGCAGATCAACACCGTTCTGAGCGCTCATTTCAAGTTGGGGATATGGTTTTTCTTCGTCTACAGCCATACAAACAATCCTCCCTAAAGCTGAAAGGGCGTCATAAGCTGGCCCCAAAATTTTATGGGCCTTATAAGGTTCTGCAGAAGATTGGTTCAGTTGCTTATAAACTGGAACTTCCTCCTTCTTCCCGCATTCATCCAGTCTTTCATGTTTCTTGTCTAAAGAAAGTTCTGGGTACCACTGTCAGAGCACAAACTACTCTCCCTGAAATGGATACGGAAGGATCCATTATCCTGGAGCCGGTGGCAGTCATTGACCAGCGCACTCGCCAGCTTCGCTCTCGCTCCATCTCTGAGGTCTTGATTCAGTGGCATGGCATGCAACCAGAGGATGCTACCTGGGAACCCCTTCTTCAGATTCAACAACAATTTCCACACCTTAAGCTTTGAGGACAAAGCTTTTTTCTAAGGGAGAGGGGATGTTAGGAACCTGTGTGTTCCTTCTGTTTATTTTGTCAGAGTAGTGTTGTTGGACGCATATGCTTTGTAAGTCGTCCCGTGAGTATATTTTATTATCCCACATGCATAGGTAGTATTACTTTTCTAGATCGTACTCAGTATATAAGAATAGGTTGAGGCCCTTGATGGGCACGGACGAATTTATTGTATTGAGCTTGCTCAAAGGAGGTTACCCCCTCGAAGTGGCCTGCGATCAGTAGATTCATTCTGAGTTCTGCTATCACTTTGTATTCTATTATTTCAAGCATTCTCACGATATTGCTATAAGGAGGTTCTTCACATGATCAAACATGGCATGCATTTGCTCATGCCATTGAAGAACAACATTTTGTTCATCGATAAGTGTCTAAATATTATCCACTATGGTGTTTAACATAGATAACATGGGAGCCAATGTAGGTATAGTGTTATATGTGGTTTGCAAACCCCTTAGTTCGATAAGATTTTCTTATATCAAATCTTCAATTTGAGGAGGGTTTTGAGGGGCTAGTGGATCATTTGATGGATGGTTTTGAGGGGTATTCGATTCTTTGGTGGAGGGTTTCGAGGAACATTGTTTCATGGCTTAGTGTTATCAATATCATTCAGGTCATCCATGCTTATTTAATTGCAAAGAATTCAAAAATTACTAATTGTATTAATAGTTTTTAATTAAAATAAAATAATTCAGCAATTTCTATTAAAGAAAACCAAATTTTAAATATAATTCATTGAAAACAATAAAATAAACAAAAAAAGTTACTTGAAATTCCCTATATCATATACCCATTTTTCTATCAAACACCCAAAATGGGGAGAAAAAAATTGAAAATTATTACTCTCAAGTATTTTTTTAAATTTGTAGTCACACGTTTTGGGTATCTGATATGATATCGGGTACCCAATAATGGATTAGGTACTCGATAGATCAAATATTTAAAAAGGGTTGGTCTAACCTTTTTGCTTGGTATCAAGATGGGTGGAAAAGAGTTAGAGTAAATTTTGAAATGCTTTTAGATGCTTTAAAACTCCACTTTTTTTACCTCGCCACTTTTTGGTACACCATGATCCTACACATACCCAGATGTCATCCCCACCCTAATTTTACCTGAACACCTTGGAGGGTTTCTAGGTAACCAAAATATGTTTATTATTTGTTGATCATTTATTTTCATGTTTAAATGGATGTGATCAGTAGTTAGATCTAATACATCATTGCAGTGAGTGTTTTATGTGATTTATGATATTACTACTAGAAGGGTTTGAGGTGAAAGACATCTTATTGAATAATTGTTTCAAAGGGTAAGGATTTAAATACCCTAATTCACCCCCCCTCTTAGTATCCAACTTTCGTAATAGAATTCCAACAAATAGAACATGTCACAAGCTTCATGGTGCTTCAAACAACTCTATAATTAAAATCCTAGTTCAAATGTTATGGATTTCAGAAGTTGGGTCCTTTAAAATTATAGGAAATATAAAATGTGTTGGATCCATATGTGAGTTTTTAAGGGGAGTTAAATGTGTTGGTGTGTGTTTTGATACATTATAGGGAATCTTGGATCACAGATAAGATGAGTGCCACTTATTTGGGTGGTTTTAGCAAAAGGTATTGAAATATCATTTCATGATTCCATGTATTGCATCTACTATAGATATGAGGCATGTGAGATGGAGGTTGTGTATTAGAGTCATATTTCTATTGATTTACCTCTAGATATCTAGTTGGGGGTAGTTCTATGATAAGATTGTTTTCCAAGTTTTTTTTGTTGATTTTGAATTATATATCATGCAAATATTGGATGATAGGGTATTTCTCCTAAATTTATTTTCCAAATCATTGCATTGTTATATGCATGTTATTTAAGTTTATTTCTGTTAGTTTTGGTAACTACTAAAAATATTTGAAAAAAAATAGTACATATTTTAATTTACTAATAATTAAACAAAAAATTATTATAACTATTTAAATTTTACAAACAATGAACACACCATTTATACTACATCAATAAATTATAAAATTTACAAACTTATATATTTTTCTATATTCAGATTCTATTCAATAAATAGACTTAAGAAAAAAGCCCACATGATGTAAATTCTTAAAATAAAAAGTGAAGTTACATGTCTGTAGCTCCAAATTGAATATATATTTGCATGAGGTGCACAAGTACTCACTTTATTATGTGCACAAGCCCCATCATTACCCATTTATTTGAAAAGGAATCTTCTAGACATCTACATCACATCATAGACTCTCATAATTTACACCATGATATCACATCATATAGCACCATATTTTCAACAATGTCATTCCACCTCAGTGCAATATTCTCAACAATAATTTATAAATCAAATCAGTGTACCATAGGATATTGTGAAGTTCTAGACATGTTGACAACACGTGTTAAATTATAGATTGAATGACAACAAACCAAGAGGTTTAGATCATTGTACAACGGGCTATTGTGCAATTTATGAGGTTCAAATTATTATACCATAAGGGATTGTGTAACTTTAGATAAGTTGACAAAGATATAGTAAACTATTGTTTGAATACCAACAAGAAGGTTTAAATCAAAAGATTAAAAAGATTTGAACATTACATATATAATAAACATGTAAGTTAATATGCAATTCAATACAAATTTAAATAGCTTAAATGTTTCAATAATTGTAAATAAAATTCTATTAATAATTTGTGAATCAAATATATTAACAATTTGTGAATCAAATATGTTAACACATTTTGATATTAATGAACGATCCACTTGATTATCACTATAGATCTATATGATATTCATATAAATAAAATATAAACATTTTATAATACCCCTCATTATATATTACTAAAACTCCAACATAGTTAACCATAAACTCTTTTTTTCCAAAATCAAACTTACCAAAGAAATAACTTCTATTCCTAATAATTATTAGAGACAATAGATCATTTACATGTAAGTGACTGGTCTCAATTATTCTCAACAATTGAACATCTACTCGGTGTCCTTTCCCTTCTTGATTGTCTCGCGAAACAACACAAAATCTTCTTCTCTTTCAACATGATAAGACTCTTGAAACGTCACCAAATTTTTATCATGTTTATTCTCCTTTCGTCCCATCGCTGCACCATAACTTTATCATGTCCTCACTTGCGTGCTTTTTCCCTCTCACATGCAGATCAACTATTCCCCATGAAAAATATCACTGTTCATTGAATCGATGATATCATTCTTCATTTGATTCAAGCAAGTAGACAAATGGTGGAGGTGGCACAGCTGTCTCCGATATACTAGAATACCAAATGTTTTTGGTGTTTGAAGTATGAATAGTTGCTTCAGGTTCTCTGGTGTATCCACAACATTCAAGATTATCCTTGCTTAAAGTATGGGTTCCTTGTGTTCTCTAATAGGTTGACGACCAACCAACAAAGGAGAGATATTTAAGACATAAAGTAAGCTTGTCACTATTTGGTCCATCAAAGAGAGAATATAAGACTTTAAGTTAGCAAGTATGTATCCAAACACCAAAATTCCAGAGGCCGGAGTTGGTGATGGACCTGTAGCTTATTCAATTAGCATGTTTGAGAAAGTGATGCCAAATGTAAACAAGGGCTCCAGAGCATCTAAAAATGTGGAGTCATGGATGATTTCTCTAATGTCAACAATGAGAATTTGTGGGTGCTATACTAAGAATCTAAGAATAGTTAAAGTCGAGTAAACGAAGATTATGTTATGGAGATACTATTGTCGAAGAGGTTTGCTAGGATATTAATTATCATATAATATGCATTGTTCCAATTGTTAAGAGGAACTTTTAGCTGGATGATTTCAAGTATTTTTTATTTGCATTTATATCAACAAATTTGAACAAACCATTTTTGATAGAGAAATTGTTGTCAATACAACATTTTATTAAAAAAAAATTACTAGTATTCTTATTTTCAATTTATAAAACAAACCATTATTCATAGAGAAATTATTGTCGATACAACATTTTAAAGAACAACTACTAACATTCTTATTTTCAATTAATATATCATAAAAAAGTAATCGAAATTTTAGAATATTAGCCTAATAGGTATACATATTACAAAAAATGCACTAGTCTAAAGAGCTTCAAAAAACTCATATGCTACTTAGACTCTAGGAAAAAACTTAAAAGATGTTTGATTCTTTTCTAATGTCTACAAAAATGGCAATGAGGATAGATAGCCCAAAAATAAATCAATCTAAAACTTATAAGAATATTCTCATATAAAATGCACTTGTCAAAGTGATTAAGAACCAACATGATTATAGTGGACACAATAGTTCGAATCTATTTTGCCATATTCTAGATAAAGATTAAAGAGACCATATGTCATATATATATAAATTGGGTTAACCTACTATAATGGGTTCCACTTTAGTGGGACAAACAAACTTAGAAAAGTTGAGAAATTTTTGAAATTCAATACACCATACGTTCGTGCGAACTATACAAACATGTTCACGCAAACATATCACATTCAATTGTTCGCACGAACATGTTAGCGGCTTTGAAGGCATGTTTGTGCGAACATGTGTAAATCATATGTTCATGCGAACATGTATCTCATCGATTTCTAGCGGTTTAAAACGCTTTTTTAACTTTTCCCAATTCATTTTCACGGCGAGTACTGTTCATTTCGAGCGTTGGGGAAAACATGTGATTTGTGCTACCTTCGTCAGCATCATCCTGTCACTGTCGTTCTGATTCTCATCATCGAGTATGTCAAAATATTAGTATTTTAATGTTTTGAACGTTTTTAAAGTATTTTTTAATGTTATCAAAGTAGATTTTAATGTTTTCAATGCAATTTTTTAATGTTTTTAAAGCATATTTGAATGTTATTTACGTTTTTAATGGTTTTGAAAGCATATCTAAATGTTAATTTAATATTTTTATTGTTTATTTATATTAATTTAGAAAATAGAAAAATATTATACAGAAAACATTAGAAAACATTAGGAAAAATAGTAGAAAATTTATAATATAAAATTTAGGAAAAATATTAGAAAATAAATTTAGAAAAAACATTACGAAAACATTAGAAAATTTATAATTTAATATAAAATTTAGAAAACAAATTTATAAATAATATTTAAAAAAATTTAAAAATTTAGAGAAAACATTAAAAAAAAATTAGAAAATTTATTAAAAAAATATTACAAAAGCATTAGAAAATTTAGAAAACAAATTTAGAAAAAACATTACAAAAATATAAGAGAATTTATAATTTAATATAAAATTTAGAAAAAATATTAAAAAAACATTACAAAATAAATTTAGAAAAACATTAGAAAAAATATTAGAAAATTTAGAATTTAATATAAAATTTAGAAAAAACATTACAAAAACATTAGAAAACTTATAATTTAATATAAATTTTAGAAAACAAATTTAGAAAAAAATTAGAAAGGGTTAGAAATTTAATAATAATATAAATTTTAGAAAAAAAATCAAAAAAAATTAGAAAAATATTTTAAAATTTATAATAATATAAAATTTAGAAATCAAATTTAGAAAAACATTAGAAAAAATATTTTTAAAAATATTAGAAAAACATTACAAAATTTATAATAATATAAATTTTAGAAAACAAATTTTTAAAAAATTGGAAAAATATTAGAAAATTTATAATAATATAAAATTTAGAAAACAAATTTAGAAAAATATTAGAAAAAATATTTTTAAAAAATTAGAAAAACATTACAAAATTTATCATAATATAAATTTTAGAAAAAAAATTTTAAAAAACATTAAAATATGTGTGTGTGTGTGTGTGTTAATGTTAAATGTAGACATGTATGTTTTCGATATTAATGTTTATGTATATATGTCAAATTCACCTTAATGTCTTAATCTTAGAAGTTTAATTAAATGACATATCTTAAGGGTCTAGATCCTAAATTGTACATGTAAAAATATAGATTAGAATGTATAATTTTTTATTTTGAACATAGATGTACATGTATATTTGTTCATGGTTAAAAGTAGATGTATGTACATGTTTTTAATAAATTCTCATTTTTATATGTATAATTTGTGTATATGTTAACTATTGATCTTAATTTATCTTATAACTAAGTGTAATTAACTATATTTAATAACACATGTCTTAAGGGGAGATCCTAAATTATACATAAGAATGTAGATTAAAATGTATATTTTATTTCATAAATGTACATGTAAATATGTTCATGTGTTAGATATAGACGTGCATACATATGTTTTCAATATTCATGTTTAAATGTACATATGTTATTATTTTTAATGTCTTAATAATTAGAAGTATATAATTAACTATATAATTTTATGACATGTCCTAAGGGGAGATCCTAAATTATACATATATAAGAATGTAGATTATTTTGCATAGCTAGGTATGAATATAACATGCATGTACATCCAAACCTTAACCCTAACCTAACCAAACCCTAACCCTAACCATTATCCAAACCCTAGCCCTAACCTTGATCTTAAAATTTAATTTCTAAACCCAAGATTATAAATGATAATAAATACCCTAAATCATAATCTTGAACCAAATCATAAACCTTATATGCTAAGTTCCCTTATCCTAAATTCTTAACCATGGACCTTAATATTAACCCCTAAATTTAATGCTAGAAATTATGTAAGTTCATGTAAACCCTAACAATGTCATAAGGTCTTAAATCTTCCCCTAAAATTGAGGCTAATTACATTAAAACCCTATTTTAAAACCTAATTGAGGCCTAACTTACATAAAATTAAAACAAGTTGACCCTAATTCTAAATTGTTAAAAATTACATTTGAGATACATGCACATACATTCAAACACATGTACATACATGAAGTATGACCCTTGTTTTAAATGATATATATGTAACCCAACTTGAAACCTAAACCTTGAAACATTATCATTTAAGAGTAATATAATTAATTTATTACCCTTTAATTGAATTCTTTAATAATACCCCCCAAAGTATAATAAAATCCTAGAACAATAAATTAACTCTAACCATAACCAAACTCTCAAAATTTAAAGTTATCTTATACTTATATGGAAATTAATCTAGGTCTGGATGTGTTACAGATTATCTAGGTCCATGATGTGTGATGTATGTTCAATTACATGTGTATAATTTTTAATTTTAAAAATAAAAAATTATGTGTACAGTAGGCAGTTTAGCTCCTCATACATTTCTACAGATATGGCTTCACACGATCAACTTGATGCGGCTCCTGGTGCGGCACCTAATGTAGTTCCTGTTGTGGCTCCTATTGCAGCACAAGTTGATGCGGTTCCTGTTGCAGTGCCTGATGCAGTTCCTAATTTGGCTCCTCATGCAGCTAGTGGTGGGGCTCGTGCTGTAGGTTCTGGTGGGGCTCATTGTGTACCTCGATGTAGGGCTCATCGTGCAACTCATGTTCTAGCTCCTAGTGGTGTAGCTCCTGCCATGGCTCCTAGTGCGGCTCCTATTCTAGGTCAGGCTACACCCGCAGCTCCTACTAGAGGTCCTACTGCACCACCTCCACGCATCGATATCGATGCTTTATTTGCATTTTCAGAGTGGGAGGTTGCTAGACTGTAGCACTCTATATTGACCTCTGATGATGGTCTTTATAGAGACATATGTACTATTATATGTAGGAGTTTATAGGATTTGACAGCTAGGTTTAGAGCTCACCGTTCATTTACTCCTGCTATATTAGCTTCCATATCTAGGGAGCTTAGGGCTGAGGTTTCAGGAAATGCATCATTCGATGACATCAAGAGGGTAGCCCCCAAAGACATCATCTAGAGAGAGCTCTTTCCAATGTATGAGTGAGCGCAGGGTAGGGTGAGAGGCTACAGAGTCACACGATGTAGAGACCCTATTATTGCTAGCATGATCTATCCATGATTTTTAGCTGCACATGGTCATTATCCTAATAACGACCAGATACCCCTTTATTTTGCATTGCAGTTGTACACTGAGTTCTGTATAGGGCTCAACGTTAACTACTTGGATATTCCTGATTATTACGGACAAGGGCGTGGTCGGATCGTAGATCGTGACCAGTACCATAGTGTAGATCATCTACCACCTATAGATCTTAGACAGTTTGTTGGACCGAGGATGCCTCCTGTGACTCCTACACATGTGCCTATTGCAGATAGAGTTGTCATTGCTTCCTAGAGGGGAGCAATTGACACTATTGGGTACATTGCATCTACGGCGGCTAGTATCACATCAAATTCTATTGGTCATTATCTTCATAGTTGACGTCCTCGTCCACTTGTTCGACCATCTTTACAAGCATCTAGTAGCACTTCAGGTGCCTCCTCTAATGATGCATATAGAGCTATTGGGCTACCACTGCCAAGAAATATTCGTGATCTTTCAGGACAACAAACAGATATGGATATGGCACTATATTTTTTGGAGGATATGTTGCACTCTATTAGCTATATTTTTGATACACAGAGGATTCCAGTACACTCGGTGATGGATGTTGTTAGACAGCATCAGAGCTCCAGCATAGTTCCACAGACACAAGCTGCCACACCAGTGATAGATGATACACTTGTACGTAGCTCACAGCATTTGACACCAGGCTCATGACACTCTAGAGATGACTCGAGCATACAAGTTGGAGATGTCTGTATCACAGTTGAGGGTCTTGATGATTTTGGTGAGTAGTTGTGAGGCCTGTCTGAGATCGATACTAGTTTGAGCTTGGGTTTTTCATCGTACATGGACCTGTTGTTCGGACTTGGAAGCACTAATTCTACACCATTATCCAGCTAGTTACACAGTCCACTTCACTCAGATTTACTAGCAATTGGACATGGAGTTTCAGGCTCAGGTGCATCAATAGATGATACGATGGAGTCTGTTGATCATCCTCCACCTCCGGAGACCCAGGTACATATATAATTTATTTTTAATTTTAAATACATATGAAATTTAAAAATATGTTCATTTATTGAAAAATTTAGTTCAGATATATATGTAGATATTTAATTTAATCTTTAATTCATAATAAATCATGTAGGCACAGGTCGCTGAGCACATGGTTACACATACTATTGGTTCAGGGCATCATGTACATGAGAGAGATGATTCTATTGAGGCGCCTAGTAGTGCTCAGGTACTTGAGTTTTAAATAGTTTGTTTAAAGTTATTTAAATATTTTGAAAACTAGATATATATATCTATATATATGCAAGTTTGTATTTTATTTGAATGTACATGTGCATGATGCACTATGTATATATATGTTTTAAAGATAGAACTCTAACACATGTATGTATATATGTATATATATTTGCAGGGTTTGGTTGATGCACCTCGACGAGAGGATGTACAGGAGACTCGATCAGAGGGTCATTCTATTCATATGCGCCTTGAGGGGTCCCTCTAGTAGTAGATCAGATTTATATATATTTTTATGCATTTATATATTGGAGGTCCAGTTTACATGTGCACATGTGTATTTCAGTTCCTTGATGACATACATGTACTTTCACTATTTATTTGATTATTGAGTATTTCAGTAGTTAGATACCATCACATGTATGTATATATGACTTTTTATATTTTTCTACATGTGTATTTATTCGAGATTTACAGTTTGCATTTAAGATACATAGAGATATATTAGATCTATAGATGTTTATTCTTGAGACATGTATATGTGTACATATGTGTATTTTTTTTTGTGTTATAGCTATAGAACATGATCTTGAGACCTGTGTACATGTATATCAATTGTCAATTAGTAGGAACTTAGAAAGATACATATTTCTTAAATTATCAATTACTAACCTGCTAAAGATAAATATTAGTTTTATGTGGATAAAAATATGTCAATTAGGTAAGCCAACACATTATTTTAGAAAACTTTTGCAAAATATAATATTAAAAAAACATATTAATTTAAACTAATTTAAAAATTAAGAGTACATGACCGTAGATGTAATAAAGTAACATTAAAATATATAGTTTTTTAATAAACTAACCTAAATGATAACTATGAACTTATAATATTACAATTTTGAAAACACATGTTTAATTTTCACTTATGAAATTCAATCTAGTTTGAAAAAAGTTGATAAATGAATTTAAATTATTAAATTGATCCATGGTACAATTTATTTAAATTATTAAATTATATAATTTTTTAATAAACTAAATTTGATAATTAAGAACTTATGATCATACAATTAAAAACACATTTAATTCAAGATGAAATTCAATAGTTTGAAAAGAAGTTGATATTTAAGAATTGTAAGATATTAAATTATTTTTGATATAAATCTATAGATAATGATTGTGTAAGTTTGAACTAACTTAAAGCCTATTTATATCAAGTTGTTAAATTATTAAATTATATAGTTTTTTAATAAATTAATGATAATTAAGAACTTATGATCGTACAATTCAAAACACATTTAATTCAAGATGAAATTCAATAGTTTGAAAAGAAGTTGATATTTAAGAATTGTAACATATTAAATTATTTTTGATACATATCTATAGATAATGAAATTGTGTAAGTTCGAACTAACTTCTAGAATATTTAAATATCACTTGTTAAATTATTAAATTCATCCATAGTACAATTAATATTATAGTTTTTTAATAAACTAATGATAACTAAGACTATAATCATACAATTAAAAACACATTTCATCAAAGTTGATAATTAGATTATTATAAAATAAATCTCAAAGGTCTAATCAACCATGATGTACACTTGTAATATCTTTTCATGATCTTCACTATCTAGTCTCCACTTGTGATGTACATGCTTAAGTTTGACTGGATGTAGACAAAACTCGGTAGCAACAACTAGGTGGTTGTATTGTAAAACCTTGTTGTCAAGTTGATGATCAACAAAGTGCATTCCATGTTGGACTATTTTGTCTTGCTTCAAATATGTTCCCTCTATCACAATAGAACCTGCACCACAAATTTAAGTATTTTAAAATTCGATAGATATAAAGTTACCTAGATATATATATTTATTTAAATATGCATGTGCATACATGTATATGTATAATTTACCTATGGGGAACAACATTCCATCACTTTCTTTAGGGTCATATAACTTTGTCCTCTCTGCAGTACATCGCAATAAATAATAACTGACACCTTCATGATTTCCAGGCTCAGAAATCACTACAAAGACATCTCCTGCATAACAAGTATACATGAATGTATGTGTACAATATATATATATATATAACACAGTTGAAATCAATTGATAATTAATTAACAAGTTGAGATTAATTTTTATGATACTCACCCACTTTTACCAATCCAGAGATATGATTATAATCATCAAAAATCAATGGAATATCATCAAAATTTTCATCATCTTTATCAAATGTATCTGTAACATCAAGTGGTACCGAAATCCATGCACCTGTATATCTATGTGTTTGATTGATGCATTCTTCATAGTCTTCATCAATGCAACTATCACAAAAACATGAGTATTCTCTTGTCTTCAATGTCCAATTGCAATTATCTATACTCATGACTGAATGTAAGGAATGTTTCTTTTCTATCCTCTTGCAACCGTGCATGTTTTTTCTATTAACACTTGAAAGTTTGAATTAAATTGAAAATATAGACAAATTGAATTTAAACTTAACAAATTGAAAAATAAAACTTAACAATAAAATTTTATAACTTAATTGCATAAAAGTTAAACAGACGTACACATCCATACCTGTTATCTCACAGAAGACTCTATATGGTACTTGTCGACTCATGGTTGATGATGTCCCAACCTCATCTAATGCAAAATGAGTCTTACACCATTCAACAACATCATGTGCATCATTTACATGAACTCCCTGATAATTTATTTGATGCTTACGCAAAGCATGTTTGATGCAAGCTCTAGCACCATCGTGTTCACCTTTTCCATGGTCACTCTCGAAGAAATTCCATATGTGTTTTATATTCTCATTGTGATGATATCTCCACAATGCATAAAATGGTCTAGATGATTTAAACTATGCGGCACATCCATCAAACCAAACATAATGTTTATCAATATTTATGTTTCTTTCTTTCAAATAAGAAAAGAACATATTGAAGCAATGTTCTACATAGTGAATGTCATGTTCTTTATCATCACTTATATAAAAATGATATTCCTTTATAATTACTCGTGCTTGAACTATACTTTGAACGCCATCCAAATCTAACTCTGCATGTCTATAACAAACATGTACCATAATAGTGACCTTCTTATTAAAGCAATAATCTGATTGAATTGCTTTATGATGAACAAAGGAATAGTTCTCTGCAAAATCAACAATTGATACAATTGTTCCAAGTGGGAAATTATCTCTCAGAGTTTGAAACTGTTGTGCTTGCCACTTTGCAAAAAATGCGTGACGAATATAAGGTTGAATCAATTTCTTAAATCTGTCCATAAATGTTAGAATAGGTAACTCCTCTTCAACATATTCCAACATTTATGTTTCTTTCCCCAACTTTGTTTCATTCTTGACATACTTGTAACTTTTGCAATTCAATATTTTTGTTACATCAATATTTTCAGTTTTCAAAAGAAATAGAGCCAATTCACCACATGTTTCACATAATCCTTTGATGCAATTTATTTGACTAGTTGGATCATCTATGTTGTCACACAAAATGGATGATATAAACTCACTTCTACTACTAGGAGGAGCAACGTGAAAACCATATGTGTCTTCTACAAACTTTCAAAATACCTGATAGTGGAGATCAAACTCAATATGATGACGACAACAACACGTTTCAAACACTTTGTTTGACCTCACAAAGTATGGCTTCAATTTTTCAAACAATGTTTGCCCAACTTTTACATTAGGATATTCACTACAAAATGACACATATAACTCATGATGTGTTGTGTCCAATCAATATTTTGTATGATGTTCATATTGACCAGGTGCAATCCTATGCCTGATAACATCTCTACTATTTGATGAAGGAAGAGTTTTATCAATCCAAAATGATATGACTAAATTTTTTAATAACTCTTCAATCCTATCAAAATGTGGTGCTCTACACATGATTGCCCAATTGCCCTCCATAGTACTGTCATCCACAATTAATCTTCTCTTAACATATTCTCTCATTGTTTTCCTACTAAAACCCATTTCAGACAAAATTGAAGATATTTGTCTATTTTGGGTCATATTCTTACTTACAATAGAAATCAACATCACTTTTCTTGTCGCAGACTTATCTTTAGTTCAAGAGTGTTTTCCAATGTTTCTCAAACCTTGTCTAACATTTTCAATTAGATTAGTTTGCATGTTAGAAAATCTTCTCTTTTTTGATGTTGTGTCTACACCTAACATTTTCAATGCCTCTTGCAACTTCTTTTGTGTAAGAAAATGTGAAAGAAACTGAGCTTGTTCAAGTGTTTCAGTGTTATCAAATTGAGTCATAATTTCTCTTATCTTCTTATTCATTGACCTTTTCTTAAACAAACTTAATGATTGAACACTAGCTACAAGTTTTCTCAATTTATCCACATCCATTTTAAGTAAATGATCTAAATTCTTATGAGAAATACTATTCTTTATAGATTGGGCAATATTTAAGAGTTCATCCATACCAATTCCTGCACCTGATCCCGACCCTTCTCTTACTTCTATTACTAGAATTTCTACAAGGGCTGATCTTGAGCCTTCTCCAACATCCATTGTTTGAGATTCTACAAGGAAAGATTCTAACCCTTCTCCGACTTCTGTTATTTGAACCTCTGTAGGGAGTGATCTTGAGCCTTCTTCAACATTCATTGTTTGACATTCTATAGGGAGTGTTCCTGAGCTCTCTCCCATATGCACTGCTTGTACTTATGTTGAGCCTTCTTCAACATTTCCTTCACCTTGTTTAATTCGATGATAATGTGTTGCAGTCTTCGAAATATTTCTTTGTCCTGCTTCATCAGATCTTTTCCTTGCATATTTGTTTTTCCTTCCTTTCTTGTTTCCCATTATAAAATCAAAAAAAAAAAAAAATTTATCCCTTGCCTCAAGATAAATTTCGCACAATAACCAGCTAAAAAAATTATTGTATGAATTTTTCTGTCGCTGTTAGTACTTTTTAAATTGTTTGACAAAAATCAATAGAATGGAGTTGTCTACAACAAGGCATAAATATTCTTCATTATATGACTAAAATCTATGAGTCGCATTCTTTACAAGTGGCAAAGCACCAAATCCTTCTTAAGCCATCATTGAATCACAAATAAATAACATGGTATGAATACTAGAATGTTTCTCCTAAAAAATAAATTTTTCTTTCTTATAAAGTATATAATTGTTTTGTCTCTTTAATTTTTTCGTTCTTATTGTAGGACTAGAAAAATGGGTTAAATGCATAACATACTATGAGAAATCACAAAACTCAATCAACATACATTAGCACCCACTAGTCAACCATGAAAGCCAAACTAATCAAAAGAAGCAAACACAAGGTTAGAAACCCCCTGTTTCATTTGTATCTCCCATGTCCTTCTTTCTTCTCCAAATGATGTAGCTCCAATGTTGCCTAAAATGCAAATTTTGAGTGTTTTGAGTGATTTAGAGTGTTTCCTAAGGTCTTGGGATGAAATGCAAGGTGTGGAAGTGCAGATTAGGGTTCTGGAACCTAGAATGAAAGACCTAATTACCAAGTGCACCCTAAAACTACCAAGTGCGCCCTGAAACTACCAACTGTGCCCATGAAGTGTGCAGTTGGTAAAACAAGGTTGCAGTTGGTAAAAGAGGTCAAAACTTGATAATTAAGATGTGGGTATGCAAGATATGAGTGTTTTTGGGATTTTTAAGTGTTTAGGGATGTTATGCAATGTGAGGAAATGCTAAATGACCTAGGGTTTTGATATGCAAAGTGAAAAATTCCTAGGGATGTTATGCAAGTGCAAATGAAAGGTGTCATTTTGAAGGTATGCAAGATGAAGTTTATGATATATAAAATGAAGGTTAGGGTTATGTTTTGGACTTGGTAAGGATGCTAAAGGTAGGTGTACACAAAGTGGACTATGCAAGGGATGGTTTCCTAGGGTTGATAATGATGTTTAGGCTATGCAAAATGAGGATAGGTGATCAAGAAGACAAGTTGGTTGATGGACAATTTGATAGGGTTTGATAGTGAAAATGATGCTAGGGTTTGAATAATGCAATATTAGGGGGATATACCACAAGGGTAAGTCAAAAATGACATTTAAGAATATGATTATGCTAATGATAGCTTGGTATACATAAGGTTTTTTGAACTTAGGTGAAATCTTTACAAGTTATTAACCTAAGAGTTTAACATTATGACAATAGACTTTGGATCTTGACCAAAAAAATGACAAAAAAAGATAAGATCAAAATGACAAAGCCAAATCTACCTTGATGTAGGTAGCGTTTGACCAAAGAAAATGATAAAATGACCATGATCAAGATCCATCATCCGTTGACACAATGTAATACTCTAGAGTTCATACTTTTGTTTAGATTTTTGACTAAGTTCAAAGGTTTTGGGGTTCAAACTGATGTTCAGGTGACTCGAAATGGTGACGATGTTGAGCGGATATGTGATATAAAAAGGTCCTAAGGTGAAAAATGATATTTTGGGTGCAAGATGCGGTTTTGGGTCAAGTGTAGA
The DNA here is from genome assembly GCA_028749045.1 of Cupressus sempervirens. Lineage (NCBI taxonomy): Eukaryota > Viridiplantae > Streptophyta > Pinopsida > Cupressales > Cupressaceae > Cupressus > Cupressus sempervirens. The sequence continues at coordinate 718,210,404 of CM053792.1, forward strand.
ATGAGGAGGTGCAGAGGCTTCTAGATGCATTTTTGGGGTCCTAAAGTGCAATTTGGAGGCCCAAAATGGTCATGCAGGTGGCTAAATGTATTTTGGAAGTACCAAGTGTGCTCCAATAATACCAACTACACCCATGGTTAAGTTGGGGCTCATAAGGGTGTAGTTGGTAGTTTCTAGGCGCAGTTGGGAAGCTATGATGAACGTCTGCTGATTCAGAATGGTATGGTTGCCAAGTTGATATACTAGGAAGCTAAGATACTGGGATTGATGTTATGATGGGTTGGGAGATGCAAAAAAGAGTTTATGACCTAAGGAATGATGTATTAAGTGAAGACAATGAAGACTAGGAGGTGCAGAATGCAGATTAGGGCATGTTAATGCAAGGGGACCTATCTAGGTACCTAAGGACACTTCTGAAGCCTCAAAATGTTGTCTAGAAGCCCAAACTGGGTTCTCAGACTACCAAGTGTGCTTAGATAGTACCAACTATACCCATGGTGTAGTTGGGGCTTAGAAGGGTGCAGTTGGTAATTTCAGAGCGCAGTTGGGAAGCTGGGCTAAAACAAAGGCAATTCTAAGAGCTATGTTTTCCAGATTGATGCCACAGTATGGTAAATAGTAGAGGGCAATGTTGAGACCAGAATTAATGCTCAAAATGATGTGTAGGACATTTGGAATGATGGTTAAAGTGGTCAAGATGAGGGTTGGATATGCAAAGATGTAAGATGGAAGATGCAAAGTGATGATTTTGGAGGTGAAATACAAAGGATGCAAGCTTAAATGCTAATGATTGCAATGTGAATATGAGGGATACTAAAAAGGTGCAATATGAAGTCTATATGATGCAAGTATGAGGCTCAAACTATGGAGAATGCAAGTGGATGCTATGCAAGAGTGAAATCTATGTTTTTCCAAGCATGTTTAGGAGCACAAGCTGCCATGTTTTCCAAGGTTTGAATTTATTGAACCAAAGTTTGTGATGTTTTGACAAGGTTTTGACAATGTTTGATGTTTTGACAAGGTTTTGGAAGTTTCCAAGGTGTAAATTTGAATGTTGGCTTTTATCTTGATTATGTTTTACACACACACAAGACACATTAAGACAAGAACAGCTATTGTTAAAAGTGAACAGTCGCATCAAAACCTAGGCTTTAGGACTATATCCACAGAATTCCTACTAGAACCAAAGTGTAGCCTCGCTTAACCAGAGTGGACAACTTAGGACCTTGGCACCACAAGCTCCCCCTTACAACACACTCACTTCTCGGGGCTACCAAGATCCACTTCCCAAGGGGCATGACTTCCCAAGGGATTGTTGTCTCTACTAAGGATCACGAGAATGTAGGATGTATTCACAGGCATGGGTGACCCCTTGAGCCAGTGGATAGAAAGGATTTTGGCCACTAAAACATGGTTTTTAGTAAGGGCATTCCATTCAACAAGTGAGTGATAAACTTCCTCAGAAGGTCTCCCAACCTCGAGAACCGGGGTTTGATGCACCACAAGGGTACTAGAGGAGAGCTATCACTCAGCAATACCGCCAAAATGGCTTTCATCGTAATCGAGTTTTATATAGTGACTGGAATGTTGACCTGGATTTTGGCCCATTATCACTCTGAGGTCATCCCCTGGCATACCCAATATCGAGTATCTTGGTCCAAGGCAAGCCTCCTATAAAAGTTATATGGATTTCTCTTACACCTAAGATCCACGAATGGCGAGGGGAGAGGATATGTCCAATGCAACTCCTAGGGATTTAAACATTGTAGACACACCAGGTAGAAAATGAATAGTTCATTTTAAGCACCAAACAAAGTGTTATTTAATCTAATAAATCCACACACATGGTTTTGACAAATACACAATGGTCTTTGACAACGTCCTGCAAAGCAAGCATTAGTAGTTTTTTATGATCATGTCTTCATCCCACAATTGCCACATGCTGCAAGGAGACCATTAGTGACACAAAATCATCTAATCTATGTTCTAGAAGGAAATGAAAACCTTAGATGCAGATTTTGTGTTATGTATGTGCTCACTGTGAACTAGGTGTGCTCTGACAGAGTAGATTACATCCCAAAAGGCCAAAATGGCTCAAAACACCCCCAAGTGCACCTAGACAATGCAGACTACATGAATGACACAGTTGGGGCCCAGTTGGGTACAGTTGGTAATGTGAGATGCTAAGTTATTTAATATTCAAATAAAAGAAATGTACTTATAAAAAATCAATTAAAAGGAAATATAGTTTTACATTTGATGTTCCTCCAAAGAAAACTTATATTAAAAAATTTGAAACATTAAATTAGTTTAAGTTCATTATTTTTTTTAAATATATATATATTTATTTTTTAAATGAACCTTATAAAATATAACACCACAGATAAATACATACGTAGCATTTTTTCCTAGAAGAAACCTTACAAAATTTAATTGAAAAATAGTTATCTCTTACAAATATGTTACTTTTAATTTCTCCCTTATAAACATATAATTGAGTAAGGATTGTGTTTACATCCTTTAAATTCTCTCTTTTAAAAAAAAAATATGTTTATTTATATCATGATTTTTTCTTTATAAAGATTATTTCTTTATAGAAATTGAGAATTCATAAAGAGTTATGGCACATTTATTTTTATTGAATGAATTTGGTTTGAAAATAAAATTAAATACTTTTCATTAATTCAAGTTGTAAATCAAAAAATTTAGTTGAATGTAACTACCGAGATAATTAAAGTGAGATAAGTAAAACTAACATGTAACCACACTTTAAAAGTATCTAGTTTGAATATATTTAACTTCAATGTATCCTTTAAACAACTTCACTAATGAAAGAAAGAAAGAAATAATTTAGATGTTCAATTTTTTTTAAAAAAATTTAATATTTTAAAAAATGAAAAAACCAATAAGAATATACATTTCTTAACACCATGAATGTGTTACTAATTTTTAATTTAACTTCAATGCATCCGTTAAACAACTTTACTAATGAAAGAAATAAATAAATAATTTAGATGTACAATTTTTTTACCAAATCCTGAACAAAGATAGGAAATATTGATGGAAGCGTGAACAAAGATAGGAAGAACATTAATTTGCAGATATTGAGAAATCTCTCAGCTACCTTCGATTTGACTTCTGCGAACGAAATTTGTGGCAAAGATAGGTAATGCACTACCAGGTTGATGGTAAATAGCTTTACAAATTGATATTTTTAAGGTTTTTTGACTATTTGCACGAACACAATGGATCTAGACATGTTCACCCGAACTAACCCTTTAAATTTCTCGACAGTCGTGAAATTTTAATGGGCATGTTCGCACGAACATGTGTTAGCGCGAACATGCCTAATATGTTCGTGTGAATGCCTTGTCAATAAAATGAAATCAACAAACCAAGCTATGGGATCCACAAATCCTATGAATTCATAACTCAGCAACTATCTATTGAAATTCAAATGAAACGATTAAGAACTTTTCTTGAATCTTTCCCTAAATCTCACAAAGCACATCCTACTCTAATTAATTCATATCCTTATTACAAAAAGAACAAAACATCCTTCCTTTCTTCCTACAATTCAGATTTAAAAGAAAGACGCATAGAAGCAATCGGTTAACTAAATGGAATAGAAATTATTGACATAAAAAACTCTTTTATTGGCTCTGCAATATCAAGTCTTTAACACCAATAACTTGTCGACCCCTTATCATTTAGTTTCCTCCAGTATTTATAGAGTTTTAAAATACAAAGAGTTTGTAAGAACTCATGATCTTTCAGTTTCCATGAATATCAAAAGGCACAGAATCAAATGGTTTCAAAACATAAGGAAGAGGGAAGAAATTGACTCTGCCCTTTCACCTTCCTTTGCTCAATAGGATGAATTGAATAGGTCTTTGAATCACTGTGATTTAATTTAAAATATCCCTCATAACACCAGATTATATCCTTCAAATAGTCACCAACTCAGAATCATGGAAGAATTGATATTGTCAGTGTCTGCCTATTATGCTATTGAAACGAATCTGAGATAGCTCGATTCCTTTGATCAGAGCAATATGTTCTCTACTTACAAATGATCAATCCTTGCAATACATCAAGCCTTTTTGTCTTCTTTTGATATATAATTCTGATTATAATGTGAGTTAAACATATGTTGTGATTCATCTCTTTGATCACACATAATAAAAACACCGTATTTGATACTTTCCTAAACTATTTCTCCTTAGCTTTAGATGTCTTTATTTACCATAACTTTTGCTCATGATTCGATTCAAGATTCTTCAACATAAAATTTCCTTAGCATACTGTGTTGCACAAATTCACCGTTTCTGATGCAACAATTTTTTTTGGAAAGGCCAAGGAATCGTTTATTCTGTCATGCTTGGACCATCGATCTTCACAAATTTGATAATTTTGATTACGTTTTGACCTTCATCTGATCCTTACATGCTGTTACAAACTTGAATATAATGGCCAATGCACCTTTAGCACAACTAAAGTCTCATTTTGCACTCTAGGAATTTGGCTAATTTTTAGGCTATGCTTTCTAAACATCAAATGTTCTTTGGAAAATTTCAAAACGACCCATATGGTCAAAATTTAAAAAAACTTCAAAATCATGAATATATAAGCTAGCGGGTTTTGGCCTCTATGGGTTTTGGCCTAATATGTTCGTGTGAATGCCTTGTCAATAAAATGAAATCCACAAACCAAGCTATGGGATCCATAAATCCTATGAATTCATAACTCAACAACTATCTACAGAAATTTAAATGAAATGATTAAGAACTTTTCCAGAATCTTTCCCTGAATCTCACAAAGCACATCCTACTCTGATTAATTCATATCCTTATTACAAAAAGAACAAAACATCCTTCCTTTCTTCCTACAATTCAGATTTAAAAGAAAGATGCATAGAAGCAATCGGTTAACTAAATGGAACAGAAATTATTGACATAAAACACTCTTTTACTGGCTCTGCAATATCAAGTCTTTTACACCGATAACTTGTCGACCCCTTATCATTTAGTTTCCTCTAGTATTTATAGAGTTTTACAATACATAGAGTTTCTAAGAACTCATGATCTTTCAGTTTCCATGAATATCAAAAGGCACAGAATCGAATGGTTTCAAAACATAAGGAAGAGGGAAGAAATTGACTCTGCCCTTTCACCTTCCTTTTCTCAATAGGATGAATTGAATAGGTCTTTGAATCACTATGATTTAATTTAAAATATCCCTCATAACACCATATTATATCCTTCGAACAGTCACCAGCTCAGAATCATGGAAGAATTGATATTGTTAATGTCTGCCTATTATGCTATTGAAACGAATCTGAGATAGCTCGATTCCTTTGATTAGAGCAATATGTTCTATGCTTACAAATGATCAATCCCTGCAATACATCAAGCCTTTTTGTCTTCTTTTGATATATAATTCTAGTTATAATGTGAGTTAAACATATGATGTGATTCATCTCTATGATCACACATAATAGAAGCACTGTATTTGATACTTTCCTAAACTATTGCTCCTCAACTTTAGATGTATTTATTCACCATAACTTTTTCTCATGATTTGTTTCAAGATTCTTCAACATACAATTTCCTCAGCATACCATGTTGCACAAATTCACCGTTTCTGATGCAACAATTTTTTTTGGAAAGGCCAAGGAACCGTCTATTCTGTCATGCTTGGACCATCAATCTTCACAAATTTGATAATTCTGATTATCATTTGACCTTCATCCGATCCTTACATGCTATTACAAACTTGAATATAATGGCCAATGCACCTTCAGCACACCTAAAGTCTGATTTTGCACTCTAGGCATTTGGCTCATTTTTAGGCTACGCTTTCTAAACATCAAATGTTCTTTGGACAATTTCAAAATGACCCATATGGTCAAAATTTAAAAAGACTTTGAAATCATGAATATATAAGCTGGCAGGTTTTGGCCTCTATGTGTTTTGGCCTAATATGTTCGCGTGAACACCTTGTCAATAAAATGAAATCCACAAACCAAGCTATGGGATCCACAAATCCTATGAATTCATAACTCAGCAACTATCTACAGAAATTTAAATGAAATGATTAAGAACTTTTCCTGAATCTTTCCCTAAATCTCACAAAGCACATCCTACTCTGATTAATTCATATCCTTATTACAAAAAGAAAAAAACATCCTTCCTTTCTTCCTGCAATTTAGATTTAAAAGAAAGACGCATAGAAGCAATCAGTTAACTAAATGGAACAAAAATTATTGACATAAAACACTCTTTTACTGGCTCTGCAATATCAAGTCTTTTACACCGATAACTTGTTGACCCCTTATCATTTAGTTTCCTCTAGTATTTATAGAGTTTTACAATACATAGAGTTCATAAGAACTCGTGACCTTTCAATTTATATGAATATCAAAAGGCATAGAATCGAATGGTTTCAAAACATAAGGAAGAGGGAAGAAATTGACTCTGCCCTTTCACCTTCCTTTGCTCAATAGGATGAATTGAATAGGTCTTTGAATCACTGTGATTTAATTTAAAATATCCCTCATAACACCAGATTATATCCTTCGAATAGTCACCAGCTCAGAATCATGGAAGAATTGATATTGTCAATGTCTGCCTATTATGCTATTGAAATGAATTTGAGATAGCTCAATTCCTTTGATCATAGCAATATGTTCTCTACTTACAAATGATCAATCCTTGCAATACATCAAGCCTTTTTGTCTTCTTTTGATATATAATTCCAATTATAATGTGAGTTAAACATATGTTGTGATTCATCGCTGTGATCACACATAATAGAAGCACTGTATTTGATACTTTCCTAAACTATTGCTCCTCAGCTTCAAATGTCTTTATTCACCATAACTTATGCTCATGATTCGATTCAAGATTCTTCAACATACAATTTCCTTAGCAATACCGTGTTGCACAAATTCACCATTTCTGATGCAACAATTTTTTTTGGAAAGGCCAAGGAACCGTTTATTATGTCATGCTTGGACCATCGATCTTCACAAATTTGATAATTCTCATTACATTTTGACCTTCATCTGATCCTTACATGCTATTACAAACTTGAATATAATGGCCAATGCACCTTCAACGCACCTAAAGTCTAATTTTGCACTCTGGGCATTTGGCTCATTTTTAGGCTATGCTTTCTGAACATCAAATTTTCTTTGGACAATTTCAAAAGGACCCATATGGTCAAAATTTTAAAAGACTTTGAAATGATGAATATATAAGCTGGCAGGTTTTGGCCTCTGTGGGTACGCAAATGGTTATGGCACACAAGAAATTCAAATTTCTGCTTTCAAAAATATTTCATGAGAAACACTTCTAAAGCTTGAAACACATTTTTTAGATCACCATAAATGCTTCCACATCATGATCATCCAAAATATTATGCAAATAATGTCACTTTGTAGAGTGTGGAAAATTGCCTAGGAGGTGCGGCCTCCGCCTTGGAGAAGCACAAATTGAAAATCCCGCCTCAATATATCTCCTTCATTTTTCAACCAATTTACATGCCATTTTTTCCATTAGCTTCATTTAGTATTAAAGAATTAATCCAGGTCCTAATATTGTGAAAATCATCAACTTCTATGATCTGTCGAACCCGCCTTCAAACAGTCATTTCCTTCCTTCAAACCATATTAACTTCTAACTTTAAAACATCTAAACATTTTGAAATCTATTATATGATTTTTTCAATTCATTTCAACCAAAGAAAACTCTCTAAATTAACTAGTTGTATTTCAATAATGCCATAAGCTGCGGCTTCATTACATGATTGTTATACTCCAAGGAAAGATTGCATTTTGCAATTGCTTCATCAATAATGGATAGTAATATCACCATTCTCCTTAGACTTGCATGTCGATATCATGAAGACTAACTTCATTGAAGTGTAATTAAAGAAAAAGCATGTCTTCAAGCTTGAACTAGAGCCATAACCTGAGACCTTCCTCAAAGACATAGTCACTAAATCAATGCATTTTCTAATCACTGATCATCAGCATAGTATATTACTCATATCCCTATTTAGAACTCACATTGTTGATCCTCCAAAGAATTATACTTTGTAGCTTCTCCATTAGATCTATGTATTATGCACTTAAAGATCGACTATACTAAAACATTTTTGAGAATAAAGACTCCAAGATGAAATATACTACTGCAATCATGAAATGAGATTTCTTTCCTTCTTTATTAACACTATTCATATATCAAAGGAAAGACTATTACACCAAATATTTATTGCAACCTAATGAACTTTTTTGATTCACACTGTATTAACAATTCTTCAAAAGATTAGCTTTCAATGAATCTTTTAATTTAAAACTCCCCTTCCAAAACTGGTTATCATTTGAGATGAGGCCTTCAATATCACAAGCCATGGGTAAAATGATATCAGTAAGGTATAATGATGCTCTGATTACCTTATCTGCAATCATCTGGAAACACAACTTAATATCTTCTTGATCTGCATAGCTTTAATGTAATCGAATGCCTCCCACTTGCAAGCTCTATTTTTATAACCAATGTACACATTAAGAAAAAAAAGGCCTTATCAACTGAATCGTACACACTGCCCCATGGAGTGAAACTTTGAAATTTCAAATTTCCAGACCTATAATTACATCAATGATGTGAGAAAAACTTTCATTAAGTCCCTTGTATATGCCTGGAGATTACAGCTTCACAATCATCCTTCATTTGAGAAGATCATCAATGAAAACATGATATCCTTGCTGGGTTAGGAGCTATCACTTACCCAACATGACAACACTTTAAACCAACCCACACGGCTTATAAATGAGAGGGAAAGAGAAAGGGAAACCCAACAAGGATAGCCTAAATATGAAGGACTTAGACCTAGACACAAATCAAACTAGACATGACTATGGCTTCAAAATCTTTCACTTTTAACAACATAGGTATGGGGTGAAAAGTGGGGCAACAGACAGTGAACTAATGATCAAGTTTTCGTCCCCCCAAGTGTTAGTTTGACCTATTTTCAAAGTCAAAACCAAATGTGTTTTATGGTTTTTTGACATGTTTACTTGCAGGTAGTTCTAAGAAGGCAAATTTGATGGTCAATATCTTTTGATTGAGTGATCATCATGGGATAAAATTTGATAAGGTACAAGAATGCAAAACAAAGAAGTAGTATGTCAGATCTTAGGGCTCAGTCAGGTATTTTGATCAGTTTTAAAGCTAGTTAGAGGACACCTTGGCAAGAAATTGACATTTCGCAAGTAAGAGATGAAATGAGTTGTAAATGATGTTTCAGTGACTGAGTTTGATTTTAATTAGTACTAGATATTTATCAAATCAATTTGAGATGTCAATTGTTAGAAAATAAATTTTTTTTAGCCAAACCCACCTTGGGGTTTGACTAATTGCATCAAATTGATAGAATTCCAGGGAATTAAAGATATTTTGGAGTGATTATAATAGTATAATCATTATGAGTTTCATTATACATATATCATCTTGGTAGAGATCAAATGAATGCATGAAGTTACATAGATGCCATAATTTGGTAGAGGTTGTCCTTACATGGTTTGATCTTGAAAAGAGACTAGAATGTACCATTAATATGAGAGCATGTTTTATTGGTATAGCATGCATTCATAGATGGGATTTATTTGTGCTTCATGTAAAAACACAACACTTCTAATCCTTTTCCTCAAATGAAGTGAGTTAAACATAAGATAGTATGATGATGATATTAGCAGATGTGCAAGCCCTAGTGTCACACATGTGAGAGGAAAATAGGAAGAAAGAAAATTGTTTTCCAATGTAGATTCATGAAGGAGAGAATCTCCATGCAAACGAATGAGAGAGATGAATGAGGGAGTTTTTCTTTTGTTTTACGACACCCTATCCAAATGCACATGTATAGACAACTAAGCATACCATGAGGAGTTGCAAACCTCCAAGTTAGAAGTAAGAGGAAAATGACAAGTTAAAATGCATAAGGAGCATGGGTAGCTTTGTTTTTTTGTGCTAGTCATAGGTACTAGACCAAAGAGACACCAAGCAAGTGCAATGGATCAATAACAAAAAAAAGGTCTATTACAAGTTTTTGATTTGCTAGATGTTGAATGAATGAGATTGAAATTGGAGACATCTTTGTTTGGAGGCACAGTTCATTATCGAGCCAATTTTGTATATAGTAGAAGCCTATATTCATTGGCATGATTCTTTTGTTTTGTGTTGAGGGAGTTTCTGCACCATGGAAATGAGTAGATGTAGTGTTGGAGTACGAATTAGGTGTTTGGTAATATCATTGCAGAAAAAAGTTGTGTCTCTCGAAGGAGCATTTGACAGTGAAAGCCAACTAGGTGAATTGTTGAAGAGAATAACAAAGCTTGAGTTGAGAGTTGTAAGTGTTGTCATATGCTACCAAATGATATTATAGAGGTTTTTTTTCTTTCCCACTCCTTCAAAACTAGTGGAAATGCTTAAAATTTTTAGTCCCACATTGGACATGTGGGGGATGTATCAATTGTTTAATTATGCACATGATGGATATGTAAATGTCTTAAAAGTGTTAGCTTTTAGTGAGGAAAGGCTTGTGTGTGAGTCCAAGGCTCAAGTATAGGTACCCTATCATAAATTTTGAACAACATGGACACTGACGCTACTGATGAGTTGATCCATTAGACAAATTGAAATTGGACACATGTCAGGAGTTGGACAAACTAAAATGTGATAGTGTAGAAGGCCAATGAATCAGGTCTAACAAGTGTCTAGTCGGTCAAACCTAGTTTGACCCAAAATGTATAGATGGAGGGAAAATCAAAATTCATAAAATAACAAAAAAAAATTATTTTCTGATTTATGAACATCTAGGTCATTCTAAACATACAGAGGATATAATCTAAAGTTTTGACTTTAGGATTAATCAAATTTTTGCATAAAATTTTAAAATGAGATGCAAACCTAAGGTCTTACCAAAAACTTGGTTTTCAGTTTGATCCTCTGGGCATTTCTGTTAAGAAAATATAGAACTATTATATATTACCGAAACTAGGAGAGAATGAACTTTCCATTTTTGGAGTTTATTTTTGCACAAGAAGCCACTGGTTCGTGTTATTTAAGGTTTCGTCTCAGTTATATCCATTTTTTAGTTTCATTCAGTTAGGGCTATTTAGATTTGGTTTTCGATGAAATGGTGGACTAGACGAACATCAGAGGTAGTATGAATGTAGTTAGGAGCAGATTTTGTCACCTCCAAGTCATTTTAGTGGATGGATTATCAACATTTTAGATGTATTTAAGATATTTTGGCAAAACAAGGGTTTGCATCATTGAGGAAGAGATATTCTGAGTTTTTTACATAGCAACGATGAGATTCCTATCTAATTTCAGTTGTAGAAAGATGAGAGATGCATTGTAACAAAAAGGAATGAAGATTCAAGTGGATGTATGTCACTTCCAAATTAGATCTAGGATTTCATTTTTTTCCTATATATCTCTCTTTCTTATCCATTATGGGGGTTCCAATCTTGATTTTTCTCATTATTTTGAGACCAAGGTTCAAGTTTTGATGTGTTTTCATTACTGTGGTACCATTCTCTTCAGGATATTTTCTCTCTTGTATGAACAGTAGTATTTAAACTAATATAGATAATCCTAATCTATTTAGTGGTTTTATGAATTGTTTACATGCATCGTGAATGTATAGTTTCAAAGAAATGAATACACTGAGCAATAATCTTCTTAGTTTCATTCTGATTCTTGTCTCTTATCTTTGTAATCTGCAATGTTTTGAGGTTTAGGGACAAAGAACTTAGACCCTTTTGCATCCCCTTAAGGTTATATGTCATATATGTTTTGTTGTTGGAACAAAAAGCCAAGTAAATGCTTTATGCATTTGATAGGGTTCTTGGTTATTTGAGAAGGTTACTTCATGAGAATGAGGTCTTTATGAACACTGATCTTTGATTCACAAAGTGATAAGATAGATCTGATATCTTGATGTATGGAATATGTCACTGGTATCATAGATGTATGTGTGTGATTTATGGAATTGGCCAATAGATAAGGCACTGGTCAGCTATAGGATCAACTTGTTCGTACTACTACATATTTGGGGATTTACTAAAATCAAAATTATAATCATCCATTTCCTTTTCTATTTAAGAGCTTAAAGGATGCCCTCACTTAGCTTATCAATTTCTTAGGTCATGTCATTCTCTATTTCATGTCTATGATATTTGCATGATTATAGAAGATATAAGGGTTAAATCTACTTTGTTTAGATTCAGTCTATTCTTTGAATACTGGTACCATATGAAGGAACTAATAGGTCCACTCACCTAGGTTTTGTATAGACAAAAGTAGAAGGGTCTAGCTTTATAGTTGGTTTGGCATCTAAAAGGATATGTTGCAAATGGGAAGTAGTTGCCCCTAGATGTATTTTCTTCTCATCAGGGTAATTTGAAAGCATGAAATTTCAAAACACCAACAAAATGGTCACTCTACTGGGGAAGTATTGAATCTAAAAGGGAGACTCAATACGGTTATAAGAAAGGCATGTGCAAAGTTTGCTACAGAAACAAGGTCATGAAGTGTTTTCAATCTCTTTATTGAATATTCATGTCTCCCAATAATGTTTTGCAGTAGTAGTTTTGAGGTTGAATGTAAACTATGGTTACTAAGAGAGTTCATCTTCAATCAATTTAGCTAGATTCTATTTTCAAAGTGTTGTTATAAAATCATAGTCAAGAATGAACAAGGTTGTGTTCTCTTTTCCATGGTTTTAAATCTACAAGAGTGGCTTGATGATTTGCATTCTTCCTTCATCTGAAGGTCTGGTTCAGATTTGTTAAGTGATAAACTATGTTTTATTTCTCAGAAGTGTGAGTGGGGACTCTAAATCTCTATACCAATTATTTCCTAATTGATTTCATTGCAATATTTTGAAGGACTTTCAAGTTGTACGAGCAGATCTAAAGCTTTTGATAGTTTCTTGAAAGAGAAGTATAAATTCTTGATAAGTTTTAAGGTTGTGTTGCATCTATTGTTATAAGAAATATAAGTATTAAAAAGTAAATCATAGCAGTGATTTCCTTATCCTCTGCAAGGAGGTGGTGGCTCTATAGAGTTTTATCAATGGTGTGAAGGAATTTCAATCTTGCATCTGTGCTAAATCAGAAGATCAAAGTTTAGCATCAACATTTGAGGTATTTTTGATTTTCATGCTTCTCTTTCATGGAAGTTGACTGTTAAAAATGGTTGCCTCTATTCAATGATTTTCAGCACTAGAAGAAAGAGGTAAAAAAATTATTTTAAGATGGAGTCAAATCTCACATCTGAGATTAGTTTGCCAAGTTCTAAAAGTTTAGAGATTGTGGTTAAAATATTGCTATGTTGAATAAATGGATCTACAATAAGATTGTCAATGTTATAAGAACTGAAGTAGGAAGTACTCAAGGTCTAAATGCCAAAGAATGTTATTTAAAGCTTAAATCAGTAATCAACAAGATGGATTTTCATTCTAGACCTAAGGAATCTTCCCTGCCTAGTGTTTTCCTTGATGTTCTAGTTCCTAATTCAGTTAATTGAATAGCACCTATAAGATTACAAGAATTTTTACAAGTTGAAAGATTCATTAAGAAGATGGAAAGTGATAATTATAAAGTTCATGTTATATCTTCTAATGATAATAATGGGTGTGCTGAAAGTCAAGGTATTAATGAATATAATGAATCCACATATAAAGATAATTTGTCTTCCAAATGTGAAGATAAGGATTCAAGTGCTAATGAATCAGATGATTGTAGTCAACATGAGGAAGATGGATATGAAAGTGAAAACGAACCTTGTTACAATGAATATGAAGTTGAGGAATTATATAACAGTAGTGGAGGTAGTTCTTGCCATGATGATAATGAATGTTGTAATGATTCTGATGTTCTAGATTGTTATACTGATGATTTTGTTGTTGTAAGTTCTTCATGTAATCGGGATAATAATCACAAGTAGGAGAAGATTTGTGAGGAAGTCTTCTTGAGCCCTGATAAAATTTCAGCTTCCTTGGCTCATGATTTTGAAAAGCATGTAAATATTTCTAGGGATGCTCATATTTTCCCTCATAACATTTTTTCATTTAGTTAAGTTACTTCCCCAAAGTTTGATGTGGAAAGAGATATAGAATTTGAACAATCTTTGTCAGATTTTGGAGGTGTATATGACAATACCTCAAATTTTTTTGCACATGTGATGACTTGTTAGATGCAAGGGATGTTAGTGAAGGGAAAATTAAAACTGTTTTAGATTCTTCTCATGTTGGTATTGCTGCAATATGTTTTGATGTTTCATGTGATGAAGAGGAAAACAATAAAAGTTTTCAATTTGACTGTGGATTTTCCTTTGTGCCAATAAATATTATAGTGATAAATTCAAGGTTCTTTCTGATAGTTAGTTAGATAGAGGTAATGATTGTGATCAACATATTTTAGATCAGCACTTTCAAGCTAAGTTTTCAAACTTGGTAACTAATTTGTCATTTGAAGAATGTGAAGGAGTTTCAGCAAATAATGAATCTGATTTGATGAACATCAGGACTACAAGTGAAATAGAAAGATTAGATTTGAAATGTTCTTCACACCCAGTTACACAAGGTGAGTTGCAAACTTTTGCTACATACAATTTTTTGAACAAAGTAGAATATGAATCCTTCGTGTTTCCGATTGATAGCATGCTAATTTATTTTCTCATAGTGAGCATGATGTAGAAGTTAATGCTGATTTATATATACACTATGAGAATGAAGGAAGTTATTTCACTCTTCCAAGTGAGTTGATAAGAATGTTGATCTGATTGGTAAAATTGATAGAAGTGATGTTTTCAGCCTACCTCCTAAAAGTGGAGATGAAAATTAGATATATGATAGAGTTAAGAAGTTTTGATAAGTTTTGGTGGCCTAGGACTATCATTTGTACATTTTAGGATTAGATTTCCTTGCCTTCAATAAAGTTGTTCGAGAGAAGTTTTTTCTATCAAGTGTGTGGTCTACTTCTTCTAGTGATTTTGAGATCCTTTTCATGCGCACAAGGGACATGCATCCCCAAATAGAGCCACTATTGGGACTCAAAATCACTTTCTTGATTTGAGTACCATTCCAAGCTTTTGAGCCCTTTAAAGCACATTTAATGCATGTTTACCTGGCTATGCATTTGAAGCCTAAGATGTGTTTAATGTTTCTAACACCTTCCATTTGGCATATCCATGCATCCCATGAAGATAAATTTCCATTTTGAGTCATTCTGTGATCTTCCATTTTGAGCAATGTCCCAATCTGTATTTTTGCCAGTGTCAAACATTAATAGGAGGCCTAGTTTGCAATTGAATACCTTGCACCTAGTTATGTTTCATGACTCACCACTTTGGTAATGTTTAGTACCCATATTAGAGAACCTATTTTTTAGATTTCAAGTTATTTTGATATTTCTTGACTAGGTTTTGAATCCCTCAAAGTCAGTTGTTTATTGTTGTTGTGCTGATGTAAATTGCTCAAAATTCTGGGAGGCCTTTTTTAGCTAATTATAACTTTGACCTAGTTGAACAAAATGAGATAATTCCTTTTGCATTGCATTCCAGAGGTTAGAGACTTTTTATATTTCAGATTTGAGCTTATGACAAATATGTTTGATCATTTTTTTAACGTGATTCCATACGCAATTTATAAAGTTTTACTGGTGTTATGGAGTGAAAATTGATCAATGCCCCTATTCCAGATTTCATAAATCTAAATCTATGATAGGTGAGATCAAATGGATTGTACCATTGCATTCTAATCTAAAAATTCTTTAAGTGTACTAGTTAGCAAGTCTTGATGAATCTGTTTGCACACTTTCCTAGGTCAATTCTATTTGCAAAAACCACTTTTTTGCCACTATTCTAAGTTCTACAAATCTAAGTAGCCCACTTTGACCACTTGCCAAATTTTCTCAGTTATTCACCATGAGCCCAAATCATATATTTATACTCTCCTCGTGACAGTGAACTAATGCTCAAGTTTTTGTCCCCCCAAGTGTCAGTTTGACCTATTTTCAAAGCCAAAATTGAATGCATTTTATGGTTTTCTAACATTTTTACTTGCAAGAAGTTCTGAGAAGGAAAATTTGATGATCAATGTCTTTTGACTAAGTGATCTTCATAGGACAAAATTTGACATGGTAGAAGAATGCAGAACAAAGAAGTGGTATGTTAAATCTTAGGGCATAGTCAGGTGTTTTGATTAGTTTTTAAAGCTAGTTAGAGGACCCCTTGGCAAGAAATCGACATTTCACAAGTAAGAGATGAAATTAGTTCTAAATCATTTTTTAGTGATCAAGTTCGATTTTAGTTAGTACTAGATATTCATTAGATCAATTTGAGATGTCAGTTGTTTAAATATGGAAAAAATTTTACCTGAACCCACTTTGGGGCTCGACCAATTGCATCGGATTGATAGAATTCTAGGGAATTAAAGATATTTTGAAGGAGTGATTATAATAGTATAATCACTATGAGTTTCATTATATGTATATCATCTTGGTAGAGATCAAATGGATGTGTGAAGTTACATATATGCCATAATTTTGTAGAGGTTGTGCTTACATGGTTTGATCTTGAAAAGAGACTAGAGTGTACCATTAATATAGAAGCATGTTTTATTGGTATAGCATGGGTTTTTAGATGGAATTTTTTTGTGCTTCATGTAAAAAAACAACACTTCTTAATCCTTCTCCTCAAATGAAGTGAGTTAAAACTCGTAGTGCTTTGTGGATGAATGACTGAGTAATTTCCTCCCACCCACGTGCTTGGTATTAGAAAAGAGTGGTGATTTTGAGTATCCCTAATGAGGTACATTGTATCTATATCCACCAAATAAGCATTGTGATTCTATCTTCTAAGTCATTGAAATGCAATAAAAAGGAAGAAAGCAAATCATTTTCCAATGTAGATTCATGAAGGAGAGAATCTTCACACAAATTGATGAAAGAGATGAATGAGGGAGTATTGCTTTTGTTTTATGACACCTTGTCTAGATGCACACACATAGATAACTAAGGATACCATGAGGAGTTGCAGACTCACAAGTTAGAAGTAAGAGCAAACTAACAAGTTAAAATGCATGAGCAGCATGGGCATCTTTGTTGTCTTTTGGTAGTTGTAGGTACCAAACCAAACTGACACTGAGCAAGTGTAGGGAATCAGCAGTGAACAAAAGATCTATTGCATGTTTTTGATTTTCTAGATGCTGAATGAAGGAGCTTGAACTTGGAGACATCTTTGTTTGGAGATATAGTTCATTGCAGAGCCAGTTTTGTAGCCAACAACAATGTATATGCCTTGGCATGATTCTTTTGTTTTCAGTTGGGGGAGTTTCTACACCATGGAAATGAGCAGTTGCGGTGTTGGAGTATGCATTAGGAGTTCATTAATATCATTGTAGGAAAAAGTTTTGTCTCTTAAAGGAGCATTTGATGATGAAATCCAACTAGGAAAATTGTTGAAGAGAAGAACAAAGCATGAGTTGAGAGCTGTAAGTGTTGTCATACACAACCAAATGATATTATAGAGGTTTTTTTTCTTTCCCACTCCTTCAAAACTAGTGGAAATGTTTAAAATGTTTAGTCCCACATTGGACATGTGGGGGACGTATCAAGTGTTTAAATATGTGCATGACGGATATGTAAATATCTTAAAAGTGTTAGCTTTTAGTGACAAAAGGCTTGCAAGTGCACTCAAGGCTCGAGTATAGGTGCCCTATCATAAATTTTGAACAACATGGAGACTGAAGTGGTTAATGAGTGGATCCACCAGACAAATTAAAATTGGACACATGGTGCCAGCTAGACAAACCAAAATGTGATAGTGTAGAAGGCCAATGAATCAAAGCATGACACGTGTCTAGTCAGTCAAACCTAGTCTGACTTGAAATGCATAAATGGAGGGAAAATCAAAATTTGTAAAATAACAATTTCTTATTATTTTCCTATTTATGAATGGCCAGGTCATGTTAAATATACAGAGGATATAATCTAAACTTGTGACTTTAGGATTAATCAAATTTTTGCATAAAATTTTAAAATGAGATGCAGACCTGAGGTCTTAATAGGAACCTAATTTTCAATTTGATCTACTAGGCATTTCTATTAAGAAAATATAGCACTATTATATATAGCCAGAACCAGAAGCGAATGAAATTTCCATTTTTGGAGATTGTTTTTGCACAGGAAGCCACTAGTTCAAATTATTCAAGGTTTTGTCTCAAGTATCCATTTTTTAGTTTCATTAGTTAGGGTAATTCAGATTTGATTTCTAATGAAATGGTGAACTAGATGAACATTAGAGGCAATATGAATCTAATTAGGGGCAGATTTTGTCACTTCTAAGTCATTTTAGTGGATGGATTATTAGCATTTCAAATATATTTTTCCCAAAGAAGTATTTTCATCATTGAGGAAGAGATATTTTGAGTTTGTTACACAACAATGATGAGATTCCTATTTGATTTCAGTTGTAGAAAGATGTGAGTTGCATTGAAACAATAGGGAATGAAGATTCAAGTAGACACATGACACTTCCAAATCAGATCCATGATTTCATTCTTTTCCTATATCTCTCTCTTTCTCATTCATTGTGGGAGTTCCAATCTTGAGTTTTCTCAGTATTGTGAGACCAAGGTTCTAGTTTTGATGTGTTTTAATTAATGTGATACCATTCTCTTCAACATATTTTCTCTCTTGTATGAACAACAGTAGTTAAGCTAATATAGATTATCGTGATCTATTTAGTGGTTTTATGAATTGTTTACATGTACCTTGAATGTATATTTTCAAAGAAATGAATACAATGAGCAAGAATCTTCTTAGTTTCATTCTAGTTCTTGTCCTCTATCTCTATAATTTGAAATTTTTTGAGGTTTAGAGACAAAGAACTTAGACCCTTTTGCATCCCCTTAATGTTGTATGTCTGATATGTTTTGTTTTTGGAACAAAAAGCCAAGTAAATAGTTTATGTATTTGATAGGGTTGTTGGTTATTTGAGAAGGATACTTAATGAGAATGAGGTATTTATGAACACCGATGTCTAATTCACAAAGTGATAAGATATATCTGATATCTTGATGTATGGAATATGTCACTAGTATTATAGATGTATGTTTGTGATTTGTGAAATTTCCCAATAGATAAGGCACTAGTTAGCTACAAGATCAACAAGTTCTTACTGCTACATATTTGGTGATTTGCTAAAATAAAAATTATAATCATCCATTTCCCTTTTCGTTTAAGAGCTGAAAGGATTCCCTCATTTAGCTTATCAATTTCTTAGGTCATGTCATTGGCTATTTTATGTCTATGATCTTTGCATAAGTACAAAATATACAAGGATTCAATCTTCTTTGTTTAGATTCAATATATGCTTTGAATACTAGTACCATATGAAGAATCTAATAGGTCCACCTACCTTGGTTTTGCAGAACCTGAAGTAGAAGAAGGGTCTAGCCTTATAGTTGGCCCAATGTCTGAAAGGATATGTTGTAGATGGGAAGAAGTTTCCCCTAGATGTATTCTATTCTCATCAGGGTAATTTGAAACCATGACATTTCAAAACATACTACATCCACTATGAGTTTTAGGAGGTCCATGCATA
Source organism: Cupressus sempervirens (assembly GCA_028749045.1). Lineage (NCBI taxonomy): Eukaryota > Viridiplantae > Streptophyta > Pinopsida > Cupressales > Cupressaceae > Cupressus > Cupressus sempervirens. The sequence continues at coordinate 718,230,083 of CM053792.1, forward strand.
CTACTTCTAGTTTAATTATATCTTATAAATTTAAACATGTCAATATGCACAAGATATCATGAATAGTAGTTAGGAGAAGGTAGATCTAGAGATTGTTCTATGATTCATTGTAACAAATCCAAGGAAACTTATATGACTATATGTAGGGCTAATTAGATGGATTTAAGGAGCATGTAAAAGGCTTATATACATGTCAAATTTTGATTTCATTAATAAAAGTTTATGTTCTTTTATGCACTCAATTTTGTGTAATAATTTCTATGTTTGATTGCAAGGTTAGATAGTCCATTTTAGACCCTTTTGTTGACATTAAGGTCAATTTTTCTATCAGTGACTCTACAGTTAGTCAAAATGATTGCATTGATACCAAGCTCTATAGTTACTACCAACCTTATCATTTAGTTTGCATTATTAACCAAGTGATTCAGTTGTTCCTGATCCATGTAGTCAGAATACAATGTCTACCAAGCACCTGAATCAGTTTCTAGTGTTTTTTGAGATACACAATGAAAACTAAGTGTAGCAGAGGCTACCAAGCTATTCAGAGGAAGAAAAGAAGATCATAGTGTTAATCGAGCTCTAGTATGTTAATCAAGATCTATTATATCTATCGAGCTCACAATGTTAACAATGTGAATCTAGTGTGGACTGAGTTATGCAATTTTAACCAAGTGATTCAGTAGCTACCGAGTTTCTCAATGTTCACCAAGTCACATAGTGTTGACTAAGTTTGAGCTACTTAAAAGTGATTAGTATGGACCGAGCTTCAAGTTCAAGTGAGTGCCAAAGATTTTTGATCATTGACAATGCTTTTCATGTATCAAAAAATCACAGAGTTTTTCTTAAGAACCCAAGTTACAATAGTTGTGTTGCCTTTGTGAATTATGATGAAATTGGTATTGTAGCTGACTCTAGTAAGTTGTGATTTAGATTGGTATATATGCAATACATTGTATCATATCCAAATATATCATCGAAGAATAATATGATAAACAAGAGTACAAATTAAAGAAGGCTACAAGTAGTATAAGGGACATTAGAGATTTATTTGTCATAGTGAGGTGATCATTGTAATAGGTGTATCAAAGTTTTAGACTAGAGATTAGCCACTGGTTCATCCTAATAGGTGTATCAATCAAATCCTTTAATAGGGTAGACTTAACAATCCTTTTCTAAATCTCTTAACTGAGTTCATACTTCACTGGATGTTTTTAAATACTTTAGCAAGGTGGACCTCGTAGTCCTTATTGCTCCTAAAAGGGAAGATTAGTAGAAGTAGTCAATTTTAAGCCTTAACAGGTTACTTTTATACTGTAGTACTAAAGCTTGTGGGTATCATCCCCACCCTAGTTTTACTTTCTAATTGGAAGGTTTTTGGGTCACCATATCTTCTATCAAAGTGTTATGAATGTTTTATTGTTTTCATTATTTCATGCATACAAGTGGATCAAGGTTAATTGATGAAATATTATATGAAGGATTTATTGGCAATGGAGGTATACATACTAGATAAGGTTATTGAAAATGAAAAGTTAGATCTAGAATTGGCCATTGGACAACTCGAGAAAGTAAAGGAATAATTGTCTCAATCATTGAAAAGAAGGAAATATCTTACAGTACAAATGAATGACAATCTCTATACTGAAGAAATAATTAAAGATATTTGTCCACAAAGAAATTTAGATGAAGTTGATGTAGCAATCAAAAACATATTAGAAAAGAATTCCAATCTTCAAGAAGTTAGAAATTTGAAAAGAGAACAAGAAATCCAATCAGTTAGATTATGTGAAGTCATGGAAGAAAAAGATAAAGCCAAAGAAGAGATGGAAGAAAAGAACAATGAAATTCAACAACTATCCCTTTAGTAAGCAGACTTTATTGATCAACTCACTAATACAAATGAAGAACCTATGAATCTAAGGTTAGATAATGAAAGACTAGAGAATGATCTCACCATTGAAAATAAAACTAATGAGAGAATGATGAAATCTTAGGAAAGCATGAATCAATTGAATGAGAGAAGTCAGTATAGACATAAAGGCAATGTTGGAATAGGATACACAGAATAAAGTGAATCATCTCAAGAAGGAGCTCAAAAGAACAAAAGGCCTACTTGCAATCAATGTGGTAAGATAGGTCATACATCAAACAGATGTTGGAGCAATGGTAAAACCAGATTCAATGGAAAGTGTTACAATTGTATCAAGCATGGTCATAGAGCAAATGAATGTGCACATAAACCTAAGTTTGAAGGTAAATGTCACAATTGCAAGAAACAAGGACACAAATCTTCAGAATACAAACCCAAGAAGTGGAACCCAATAAAAAAAATTGTAAAAGTAGTATTTGGATGGGATTACAACACATGGTTTAGATGTCACTATTGTGGTGAGTTTCAACACATTGGAGAAAATTGTGTGAAACATCATATGAGGAAAAGAGATACTACAAAAAAGGTGTATTATTTGTATAGAACTTGGACATCTTGCCAAGAATTGTATGAACAAAGGTAGAATTAAAGATTAAAAGAAAGCCAAAGATGAAAATATTAGGAAAAAAATGAGGCAACAATGGGTACCAAAATCTCCAAAGAATGCAAACCAAGATCATGAAGTATTTGACACCCAAATCAATGAGTTGGTTGGCTCAATCATTTCAACTTAGTTCCCTGTGGAGATTATTGGAACTATGATTCAGAGAAGTCATCTAAACATCAATTCTAGCTAACAAGTAGAAAGATCCATATCAACATTCAAGATGCACAAGGATTGTAGAAGTTGAGAAAACCAACTTCATAGATCCTCAAGAACACTTGCATGCAAATATCCTGCAATGAAGAGAAACCAAAAAATGGAAAATGCAGAGCTTGGAAATTCTCAACAATATGAGAGAAAAAATGTATTCCCAATTATGAAAAAAATGAAAAGTACAAAGGTTCAACCTTAAAGGTGAACAAAACCCTAAAGGGAAAGAAAACTAGGTTTGCGCATTATAATTATATAAAATATTAATTATATGCACTTAAAAGAAAGCTTAAGTAACTGGAGTAATAAACCACTTAATTAACTAAATCAAGATGATCTAATTAATAAGAGAAACAAAATAATTACTCTAACACCCCCCCTTAAGTGAAGCTCAAGAGGAAGCTAACCTAGCAAAGCTATGAAAGTAGGAAAATGGATCCCGACAACAAGGCCTGATTAGGTACCCAATACAAGAAAATCTCTATAAATTGGAGACAAAGGAGAAAACCCAGTGGGAAAAACCCCACTCCAAAAAGAGATGAAAAAACAACAGAAAGAAAATGGCTTAAGAGACTCTCTCAAAATCATAAACAACACCACCCCCCCCCATAAGAGAGAGATGAGACATCAAAGCCCCCCTAGAAGGATGGAGCCCCTATAGAAATGAACAAATCAATGGAACTCCAATGCGAAAGAAATAAGGGCACAAAAAAAGGAAAACACTAAATGACAAGAAGGCCTAATTGATGCTCAAAGGAGTAGACATAAGGATCCTGGAAAGGAATCCCCAATGTAGGTGTGTTAACACTATCATGAAAGAGGAGATGAATGTCCTCTATAGAATCTGCAACAAGTGCTCCTGAAGGCTTGATGAGTGGAGCTGGAGGGTCTGGCAGAGTTGAAGAAGAAAAGACTTCAACGGGATGTGGTGTGGTGATCTCAAGAACAATACAAAGGTTCAAGTGTCCTAACTGCACCACATGATGCTCTCGCAAAAGAGAAGAAGTATGCTCTGATAATGGAGATGGTGGACCGAAGTGAGAAAAGGTGTAGAGATAGGTGGTATGATCATCTATCCTTGTAGCAATAAGGCCTCCTCTTGCACTATCCCAAATGTAGACTGAATTTGCAGTGAACTCAACTATCTTCTCTGATCCACTATGTGTAATCTGATACATTGAGAAAAGGTTGCAGAGAGAGATGGAACATACAATACATCATTGAATGTGCCATCCTAAATGTGAACTAAACCTTTTCCATAGAATGTTAGAGCAGTGTTATTCCCCATTAGAATATGAGGAATGGGAGAAACCTCAATAGAGGGGAAGACTCCTTGAGAAGATGCCATATGGTGAGAAAAACCTAAATCCAGTATCCAAGGGACCTAGGAAGGGGATGCAATAGAAGCCTGTAACGCATGACCCTATTCAAAATTTGGTGAAGATGTTGAAGAGGTGGAAGAAGACTGAAAGGCAGACCCCTGTGAGGTAGAAGAGGATGGGGATGAAATAGAGCTCTATTGAAGAAGAGCTTGCAAATCTGCAATCTATTTCTCATAGCCATCAAATCTCTTTTGAAAATAATGTGCCTCATCATGAGCTCCTTTCCGACAATAGGAACAAGAAGGAGTCTCAGTCTTCTTTTTCTCCTTCTTGTCAGAAGAAGAGGATGAACCAGTTGAGTGCTGAGAAAAGGAATTAGATATCTACTTCAGCTTCTGCTCCTATGTATCCTTGGCAAGTAATGCCTATAATGGTGAACCTATAAGTGAATCCATTTGAGTGAGCTTGGACTGCTCACGAGTTAACCTATCACAAAATATATCAAAAGAAGGCATCTAATGTCTATTACCCAAGGCATCCATAGTGAAGTAGAAAGTGGAAGAAAAGATCTGATAGTATCCTCACAACTTTGAGAGTATCAAAAAAATACACTCATCATCTATTTTGTTTCTACCACATCCCTGCAAGACTATGCACAGAGATTTGAACTTCATCAAGAAGTCCTCAATGGTGGGGAAATCAGTAGGTGTCAAAGAAGTCAACTCTACATCAAGCTATAGTGCCTAAAACTCATTCACTGTGCTAAAAAAAGTTTGGAATTTGGTCAAAATAGCTAGTGTAGTGGTCAAACCACCCAAGTGAAATAGTAGACTATCTGACATGTTCAGTGCAATCAGTCCCATGGCTTCATCCATTTTGTTTCTATGCTGAAGAACCTCAAAAGGGTGTTGTAGAATAGGTTGGTTCGCATCTAGACATGACCATAAGCCTCTTGACATGAGAAGCCTAGTCATCTATGTCTTCTAGGTGTGATAGTTGTGCGCCATGAGCCGAATCACAGAAGGATGTGACATTGAGAGAAGAAGACGAAAGTAGAAGTATCTTATTCTAAAGTAAACTATAGAATAGAAAATGCTCCCCCGCACATGAATAAATATATCCCTCAAAACCAAAGCAACAACTATTGATAAACACAAAAACTTAGAAAAGAACCTAGAATTTGGATGCAGAGAAGAGGAAAATAGAAACCTCTATTTCAATGCCAAAATTGGAAGCTCAAACGAACTTAGAATCAAATGAAATTAGCACCATTATCTTCATCTCTGAGTCAGCTTTCCAACATTTCTTTCAAATTGCAAAAATACATTTGTATTCTCAAGTTATGGGCAAAAAACTGACTATAGGACCAATAGAGGTGCTCACTGGAAAAATATAGACCCTGTCTTAAATTTGACGCCCATACGACCATCACAAGCCATTGCAAGGAAAAAAATCTAGCAACCAGATTGATGAAATCAATAGCTAAAATGAAGACATCACCTGGCCAAGAAATGACGTCAACACTGGCTGGAAAAAGATGACATCAAATCGGGAAAAGATGATGTCAACCTAGGAAATGATATGGTAGGTCTGAAAGTGATGTTAGCACGCCAGAGCGGTGACAAGGAGAAAATCATCAATGATGATGTGACCTGGGAGGAGAACCCGACAGTGCTTCCATCCATGGTAGAGCAGAGGTGATGATATGGTGGCGGGTCAGCGTCAGAGGAGCTGCTAGCTGAGCAGTCAGATCATGGTCGTTGGGTGGTCTTGCAGTGGCACTTGGGCGCTACGGTAGTGGCCACCTAAATTTTTTTTTTTTTTTTTGATTTTTCATCCATACAATCGTACAGCAGCATGTAGGGGGCAAAAAAAATTTCTCAGACACTCGAAAGCCAAAAACAACAAGTTTTATATGTTTCTTGACTACAAACAACCTTCTAGATGTAATGGTGGCATCCGTTTGGGCCCAAAGTGCCCCAAAAAATTTCCCTTCACCCTTTTGAAGAAAAAAAACTCTGAAAAAGTTAGGGTTTCTATCTTTGAATTGTAGCTTCAAGAATCTTTAGATGAGGAAGTAGCAAGTCCGCTCTGATACCATGTAGAAGTTGAGAAAACCAACTTCACAGATCCTCAAGAACACCTGCATGCAAATATCTTGTAATGAAGAGAAACCAAAAAATGGAAAAAGCAGAACTTGGAAATTCTCAACAATATGAGAGAAAAAATGTATTCCCAGTTATGAAAAAATGAAAAGTACAAAGGTTCAACCTTAAAGGTGAACAAAACCCTAAAGGGAAAGAAAACTAGGTTTGCGCATTATAATTAATATAAAATATTAATTATATGCACCTAAAAGCAAGCTTAAGTAACTAGAGTAATAAACCACTTAATTAACTAAATCAAGATGATCTAATTAATGAGTGAAACAAAATAATTACTCTAATAGGGATCACTGAACATGATGGAAAGCAAGAGACCTTACCAAGCTAGGTCAAGTCACAAGAACTTATCGAGCAAGGTTAGGTTACATATTGTTTCTGGTTACAAAAATAGAGTTGGCAGTTCCTATTGAGTAATGGTGACTCTATCAAGTTGTAGATGTCTTTTGAGCATTAAAGACTAAATTGAGTGGAGGAAAGCCTATCACCAAGTGAGTGTGAAGTACAAAGCATTAATGATGATTGAAAAGAAGAAATTTCTTAAAAGGAAGAAATTGAATGCATTATTTTATTGCAAATTTTAGAGTTATTTCTGAAGAGAAAATTCAAAGCCCCCGAACAATTTAAGTATTTGTTGTTGAATATTTCTCATATTTTCAAAAACCCTACCGAACAATGGCATCTTCAAGTAGTAAAACAAAGAAAGGTTTTGAAATGTTAGTCTGTCGAGTCAACTACAAGGCACCTACATTCAAGTTGAGTCCAATGATTATAGAGGTGCTTAACTCAACTGGTGTAAAATCTCAAATTTCACCCAAGGTATTACTCGTGCATGACATCTGATCGTTTTACCACTATTCTATTTAAGAACTTAGTGTTGAAATTATGGTCATGTTTGCTATTAGTGACATACACTTATTTAGATTGTAAGTATCTACCGAGCACATTGTATAGTTAATAGTGTTAACCAAGCATCTCAATATCTACTGAGATCTATAGTTGCTATCGAGTCTAAGGGATAGTATTCAATTTGTGCTAAGCAGTTACTACCAAGGTGTTGATCAGTAGTATAAACCTAGCATCTTAGTGTATGCCAAGTTTATCAGTGCAAACCAAGTTGTGTAGTGCTTACCGAGTTCATAGTTGATGTGACGTGAGTCTAGTGTTAACCAAGCTACTCAGTGTTAACCAAGTCACTCAATTTATATCGAGCTCGTAGTGATAGCATTGACCAAGCTATATAGTGTGAATTGAGTGATTTAGTTTGTATGCCAATTTTCATAGTATTCGTGGAGTCACCGGTGCAGATTGGGTTCAAGAATACTTAGAAGTGATTAGTATGAACTGAGATTCTCCGCATACTGAGTGCATGAAAATGTTGAGCATTGATAGTGGGTGCCAAGTATCAAAACCTCACCAAACTAGTCTTCAAAACTTGAGTTCCTATAGTTAGGTTGACTTTGTGGTTTTTGTGTAAACTTGTATTGTGGTTGACTTTCTAATTTGTAAATCGATTGGTATATATGTAATGTTTTGTATCACATCTAATGTATGGCATAAAGGAATGTAATAAGTAGAGAAGACAAAAAGAGTGAATTACAAAGGCTACATCAATATAAGGAGCAACAAAGATTTATCTATCACAGCAAGGTGATTACTATACTCAAAGGAATCTCCTTCAGCAAACCAAGTTGCAGATCAGAGATTAGCTACTATTTCATCCTAATAGGTGGATCACTCAAATCCTTTCACAAGGTAAACTTAATAGTCTTATGCAAATCTCTTTACTGAGTGCATACTTCATTGTATGTTTGTAAGTCCATTTGCAAGGTGGACCTAGCAATCCTTATTGCTTGTAATAGGGCATATCATCAGAAGTGATCATTGTAAGCCTTAATAGGCCAACATTATACTATAGTACTAAAGCTTGTGGGTATCATCCCCACCTAGTTTTACTTTCTATTTGGAAGGTTTCTAGGTCACCAAATTGTGTGCCAAAGTGTTATGAATGTTTTAATGTTTTTAGTTTCTCATGCATGCATTTAGATCAAAATACTCATGTAGGATTAATTCCTGATTAAGGATTAATTTTTATTAGTTACTAATTCATGCCTCCCCTCCCAGTAACTTAGCCTATCATAATATTTCCAACAATTGGTATCAAAGATTAAGGTTTAATTTAGTGATTTATATAATTCTATTGGTGAAATTTGAAGATATCCCCTTAGGACATCCTCTTAAGATATTCCCTTAAGATTTCATATGTGCTTTAACAAAAATATAAACATCAAGATCAATAAAATGTACATGAAACATCATCGTTAACTGTATGAGTGCTCAAAATGCCCATTGATTTTCTGGGTATTGTGATTTTGTATAATATTTATGATGGTATTTTAGAAATAGATTAATATATTGCATGTGATTTGTGTAGGAAATTCAGTGTCAAGGATGTTGGTGATGATGTTGGTACTTATTGCAAGGGGCCTCCTACTATCTAGTTTTGCACCCAACTGTGGATGATTCTCTTTCTCTTTCTGTTCCTTTCTCTACATTCCCATATTTTGTGAGGTGCTATGGACCGCCACAGTGTTTCCAAAATAGAAAAGGGGAAGTTGGTTGCACTTTCATTTTTTATTTTATACTATTTTTCATGTTAAAGGTTATATCCTGAACAATTGATCACTTGTTCTTTTATAAAAGAAGAAAACCTTGTCTGCAATGGATGAGTCTTTTGTCTAGATGAAGAGTTGATTGATTTTTTAGATTAATTGATGCTTGTATTATCTATTGATGAAGATATTACACAATGTGAAATTTATTTCTATATTTTATATTAGATAAATAATGGGAATGCCAAAGAAAAAAATCAATGTTCAATTTTTTTTTAAATCTTTAAATCTATGTTGCGTGAGTGTTTGCCACTTGGATATCATGGACTTTGCTGATATATACTGTATTTTAAATTAATTCATATAAATTTTTTGTTTCTAATTGATAGTCATGAATTTTAAGAGATTAAAATTTAATTTAGTGATTTATATCATTCTATTGGTGAAATTTGAAGATATCCCCTTCGGACATCCTCTTAAGATATTCCCTTAAGATTTAATATGTGCTTTAATGAAAATATGAACATCAAGATCAATAAAATGTACATGAAATGAACATAAACATGAATATAAATATGTATATTGAAAACATGCATACATGACATGAACATAACATGTGAACTAAAACATGAACATTACATGCATCTACATGATAACACATCTATGAATTAACATGTATATGTATATAATGAAATGTCTCCGGAGAATAATATACCCATATAAGATGTCTCCAAAATACCATATAAAATGTATGCAAAATAACATGTAAAATGTCTCCATATCAAATGTATCTAAAATAACATATAAAACATAGAACTTCATATTAAATGTATCCAAAATAACATATCAAATGTATCTAGAATAACATGTTCTAGTCAATAAAATGCACATCTAAAATAAGGCAAGTATTACATGTATGTAGATCAACTACATCCCCCTCTTGAGAAATGACCCCAAAAAGATCTATGATATGTGTTTGAACTTTGTGTCAAATGAAATAAATGCATACATACATGTCAAATTAAAGGTACTTATATATAGAGTTATAAAATTACACACATTACATGCACATAAAATATATAAATTCCATACCTTTGATTCATGTCATTTAGGATCTATAGGTGTCTGAAGATCACGAAAACATAGCATACTATCGATAAGACCCTATAGCACATGTATGTACACATACATAGGTTATATTGAATTGGATATGTATGTCTAGGTATGTATTTAGACTCAAGTACATGTAAGTATAATTTTAAATTTAAAAATTTAAATTTAAGCATAGAAATATTTATTGTAGTCTGACTGACATTTGAATCGTGCAATGATAAAATAGAGTCAGTGTCTAAATTGATCGTCTCATATTTAATCACAGTGGTGAACATTGGTGTGTTGTGGGGGCTTCAGTGGTTGGGGGGGTATATAGGAGGTGTTGTAGGGGCTTGAGTAGGAGCAGGTGATGTAAGAGGTGTAGGAATATTATCATGTCTTTGTAGACCCTATGACCCTAATGTGCACGAGATAATGTGGCTGATGTGTCCACCAATGTCACAAAGAGGAATCTGTGTGACTATCAATAAGGCCTGATATGCACCAAGAAGATCACTAGCTACATATGATCAAGGTTTGGGAGTCACCATATTGACTTCTATAACTCAAAACAAGGAGCATCCTTTGCTTTCTTGTTAGAAGAAACCATAACTGAGAGACTCAACAATTAGCCTAAGGAACCTACACTTAAGTACTTAGACTAAGCTAGTTGACTCATAGTTTGTGCAAGCTAGGGTCATGACTAAGCATAGTGAACTCAAGGACCTAGTGTGAAACCAAGAGTTATGATACCACATATAAAGACAGTATTTCCTAAACGATACCATATAAGAAATTATGCATTAAAAGTAGAAAAATCATTTTGAAAAGTCAAGGTACAAGAACATAAAGTCAAAAACATTAACTTTGCCAATAATTATAACAATTCAAAATGGTACACTTTGACCACTTGTCAAAAAAGAAAATATTACATCTTAGATAACATATGATTGAATTATATGAAACAACTAACCAATCTATAATATTTTGATTTCAAACATACATTATGAACTATAATATTATCCAAGTTCAAACAAGAGATGTCAATCAACACATTGAACATCATGAATACACAATTTATATTTACATCATAAATAGAGGTGTATATGCCTTTGAAACTAGAAGACCATCTACAAGCTCTTGTCTCCAAAACCCTAAAAAAATCGAGTCCATTTGCTATCATGAGATGGGAGTGTGGCCTAGATGCTTTTACTACCCAAAGACAGAGTGGTTAGCTCCCCCAAAGTTCTTCTTGACATGAAGAGCTTCCTAACCTTGTCCTAAAGAACCTAGAAACTCGGGACTATTGGATTAGATGGATTCGGTTCAGCCATGTGTCTAATTCTATATACAACATATTTCTAAATAGAAAATGTACACATGGATGTGGATTGGAGAAAATAATATAAACCATCCTTTTCAAACATATGCGTTCATCTAATCAAATTGGCCAAATATGTTTACGAGTATATAAAACATACATAACAACTAATAGGTAGCAACAAAAAATAAATCATTATCTTTAATTAAAGCTACCCTTCCTTGGAATGATACATTCAACACCCATTCCAAAAACACATTACAACAAAAGACAAAGGCTAATACATAGAAAGGAAATTACTCCATTCTAGTTGGACATTAGTCATGACTATAACTCACTATATACTTTTCAAACACACATTACAAGCTTCAAAGTACTCAATTAATTTGGTCTCCTTAGATCTTTACTTTAGAGTATTGTACATGAGAATTTCTAATAGTACCATGCTAGAAAAGGGTCTAGGAGGTACTCAAAATCACAAAATCTCTTTCTAAGTGAGATCCAAATTTAATTTATGTTCATACTAGATAAATTCTTGTCATAAGTTTTATATGTATGTATGTACGTATTTATGTGTGTATATATGTGTGTGTGTGTGTGTGTGTGTGTGTGTGTGTGTACATACATACATACATATACATATACATATACATATACATATACATATACATATACATACATATACATATACATATACATATACATATACATATACATATACATATACATATACATATACATATACATATACATATACATATATATATACATATACATATACATATACATATATATATATATATATATATATATATATATATATATATATATATATATATATAGTTCTAAATTCGTGTAGCATACTTGTTGATGCAAATAATTAGAACATACAACATAATTTCTATTGCCATAGCTAAATTTTAAAAACAATACAACTCTCAATGACATAGGAATAGAAGTATCTGCAAATAACATTTCACTTTCTAAATGAGTTTCTCAATATCTTCTTTATCATATTTACATAATCTAAATCTTGAAAATAAAACTAGATGTTGGAACTACAATTGGAACAATTGTTATGTTTTCATTGACGTCAAACCTTATTAGTGAGAAATTTTCTACCTGAGTAGAGTTTCATATCAAGATGATTGATGAAGAGGGATTTGAGAAGAAGAGATAACAAGAGGACCTAGTGGAATGGTTGAGTTATGTGGAATTGCAATGGGCAGTTCATCAACTTTGGCAAGATAATGTGTTGTTTAATAATAACACTAAGAGGAGACGATAGTTGTGTTAAAGCCTAGAAGAGATTATCAATGAAGGTACAAATACTTAGGCTTAACTAAGATTCAAAGAAGAAGATTAAAAAACTTATAGTTGAAGTCAAGCTATTCTAGTGTCAAGTGAGTGAACAATAGAATTCGAGCAAATTTAGTGTTGACTAAGTGCCAGTAAAAGACATAGTAATAGAGAAGTCAGATCGAGTATTAGTAAATAGACTAAGTGAAGATAGTGTAAGTCGATCAAGACAACTTCATGATGAACGAGTTATCTAGTGATGATCGAGGTCGAGGATCACAGTGTTGGCCAAGCAATAATATTTTATAGTTTATGAAGGAATTTCAATTCTTGGTCGACATTGTTGAAATCTTGGAATATGGAAAGAATGTTGAAGATAAGGATTGATAAGATGGAACATTCAATGCAAGGGAAACCATGTTTGAGAATTTGTATACATGAATCCAAAAAGAAATTTGGAGAAGTTTCTAGAAGAGGAAGGAGGAAACGAAAAAATGGATGAATTTGATGAATCCGACCTAACCCTAAGATCTATGGTGGTGTTTAAGAGCCAAAAGATAAAGCTTCCTATTTAAAGAGGCATAAGGGATCATCTAAGTGGTTGGCATAAGTTACCAGACCTAGAAAGGTTGGAGTAGTTGTTGATTATGTTGATTGGTGAATTTGAGTAGAAGGTTGAGCATTGAAGTGTTGAGGTGAAGAGTGATTGCTTGAAAGGTTTCCAAGTGAATTAGTGATGAAGATGACAATGCAAGCTAGTTAATGAGTTAGTTATTGAACCACATTTGTGATATTTATTTGCAAAGTGAGTTGTATTTATTCATATCAAACTGATGTTACTTTCTAACCATTAGATCAGTCAAAATCCTTTAATCAAGGTTGACCTAATAGTCATTTGTAAATCCTTTAATCAAGGTGAAATTCTAATGGAATATTCTTAATTATTCTAACAAAGCCACTCCTGATAGGGTGATTTTATTCTTTAACAAGGTCACACCTAACAATGTGCATTGTAACCTTTAACAAGGTTAGCTCCTAATAAAGCTTACTTCAAAAGAGTGAAAAAATGGTGACATTTTGTTGGTGGTTTTTCCTAAATTTTGTTTTTGCATTAAATCCTAGTTTCATATTTGTGTGGATGTTATTTGAGATGTATTATTGTTAATGTTTGACATCCTACAGGTTTGTTATTATTGGGATAATAGATTGCAAGTTTATGTTACTAATAAGTTGCTATAGAGACCAAGCTAATTAATGATTAGATATAAGTTGTTTGATGAGTTGAAAATTTTAATTAGTACATCTAGACTTGAGGACTAGGTGACTGACTTCATATTAGATTTCTAAGGATATAAGGATGCCTATATGGATCATGGTTCCATCTCCTTTTAACAACAACTGGTTTCAAGATTTTAAGGCATGCTCAAACCTGGGTAGCTAGGTGGAGTCGATGCGTAGTACAAGCACACACCTACATCACCGACCAAAAGATATAAAACACACACACACACACACACACACACACACACACACACAAAGAGTGATAGGCAAGGAAGGAGGAGTGCAACATCATGTAGATCTCCTGAAGAAGTGACTACAACTACCTTCCCTCATCCTGAAGGCACACCAGACAGAGTAAACACACACATATATATAAGGCATCACGTGTTAGCTAGGTTAGCTTAAGAACAAATAATAATCAAAACATTATAATCAAGTCATTGAAAGCATAATAATGAATTTAGAATAGTGTATGAAGCATTATACAAATCAGCCATATTTCTAATCTCCTAAAGACTTTATATAGTTAATGATCAAGTATCTAATGTAAAGCAATATCTAATATCCCAAGCAAGAAGGGTGTGTATGATAAGTATAGAAATGTTTCTAAACATATTATAACATAAGTACTTAGTTGACTATTGGTTTTTGAGTAGATAGGTACCATTTTTATAGTTTTACCTATGCATGAATATGTCAAGTTGTGAAATCAATGAGTGTTAGAAGTAACCTTAGCCCCCAACATAGTCCAAGTGTACATATATTATCATCAAACTCTGTTTATAGTTTTCAGGGTTAGAGGGGTAATACAACGTATGTTGAAGATTTTTGACAAGTGGAAGAAATATTTTCTTTTAACTATTTCTAGTTATTGGAGGTTAAGACTAACTATCTCATTAATACCAATAATTTCAAATTCCACCTATTTTATGTCATAAATCCATAAACGAATGCATACATAACTAATGTATTCCCATTTACTCAATGAGGCACTCACAAACTTAGCACCTATTTTTAAGTTGGAGAAATGAATTTCTTTTCTATCATAAAAAAAATAATTACTTATAGTAACTTACATTTCCTTAAAACAAAATATAGAACACGTATCTAAATTTAGTCCTATTTCAAAACATTTGCATAATTATAAAATAATAAAACTAGCAATACAATATGATTTTCAATGCTCATTAAATGCACAAGGTGGTGTGCGTGTAATCTTGATGATCCAATACCAACCCTGTCAAGGAGGTAGCCTCCTCTACCTCAACCATACTCTCACCTTCAATCCTACAAAACTCAAACACTCGCCAACATGCCAAATGAATCAATATATGATAAAATACCAAAAAATCCATAAGGAATTGCATCACATGTGCATATTAGATATTTAAAATAATACATAAGCATTAGTGGAATCATATGATCAAACATATAAAATCTATATCATCATAATCGTCAACTCAGGATGCGTCAATAACATCATCATGAATAAAAAACAAGTATACCATAAAGAAGAACATAGACAATCAACACATCGACATAACAATATCTAATCAAAGTAAAGTCATGATCTCCAAAACACATAACCACATCGTCAAACTACTCTTTGACTAAAGTATAGGTCAAACAACATGTCAATCAAAACTCCAAAACAGGAAGTTCAAGACAACAAATAAACATACTCACCAATCAACATCCACTGACTAAGTCGACTGAGTCAAAGAGTAAAAGTGTGTCGACGACTTCCTACAAAATAGGAGTCACACAAAGTGGGTCGTGACACTTAGAAATTGTGATAGAGTACATATTTATCCTTTTCACCTTTTAACTCTATTGTTTCATATCTTCTTAATCACAAATAATACTAAAGATTAAAGAGGTTAACAAAAAGTTGGACCTAATAAACAAACAAATCATTCAATCCTAAGTCAAAAAGAAGAATTAAAAAGTCTAATATCTTATAGCATTACAAACACAAGAACTACTCAATTATATGAAATGACTACTTGCATTATTTATTTAGATTTTATTTTAAAAATAATTTACAACTATGCTTGCACATAATCTTGTTATAAAAGTTGATCTTGTCATATAGATTCAATCTCAATATCCATATTGAATTTCACATATGTGCCTAACATATGCTATGTTTTTCTTCTTCACAATCTTTTATTATAAACAATTTCAAAACAACTAAAACATCTATATTTTGTCATTTATCATTAACTTTAATTATTTGTTGAATCAACTAACACTTCAAACTTTGAAATTCAATCTCAATATGTATATTGAATTTCATATGTGTCTTAACATATGCTATGCTTTTCTTCTTCATAATATTTTATTATAAGCAATTTCAAAACAACTAAAGCATCTATATTTTGTCATTTATCATAATTTTAATTATTTTTTTGAATCCCCTGACACTTCAAACTTTGAAATTCTTGGTGATAGCATATCCAAAACGTGGATCCCACTCAACTTTGTAGTCACAAGCAACTAATTTGCAAATGTCCATCCATTCCAAGGCTCGTGATGATATATCCAATTGTAGACCCTACTTGGCTTTTTCCAAATAAAAAATTCATTATAATACCAATAATAATAATAATTCAAGAAAAAACATTGAGCCACTTTACAACGGCTTCAACATTCACGAGTACTATTTTGTAGCTATTTTGAAATAATAATAATAATAATAATAAAACATTTTGTAGCCCATGACTAAGGCTCAAACGTTTATTTAAATTGTTCGTTATACCGTTATACACGTGTCTACATCTTCTTATCTAGTAAAATAATGAGCTGTAAACTTTATAATAAACTGGACTGCTATTAATATAAACTATAATCTTTTTATTAATGTACGTAATTTGCTATATTTAGTTACGCTTCCCAACGTTCTTTTTCCATTCATTTTGAGCTCCGTGTTTGCAGTACCTGTTGACTTGATTGACTATTTTATTGTTTTTACAGCATCGAGATATCCTTCCTCAAATTTTACATTAAAATATTAAATTCACACCCATGACGAATACGACAAAACAAATTATATATATATTTCTGAATATTTATGATCAACAGCTCATAAGATTCCCAGTTTAAATGATATTTTTAATACGAGTTATTGAAGGTGGTTTAAATTTGATGCCCAACATTCTTCATTGGGAATTGGTTTTGATGATATAATAGTGTTGGAATAAGTTGTTCAGATATAGAGAAGATTTGGATATCCGTCTTTTTAACATATTTTAAGTATCTCTTTCTTGTGATTTTGTTTAAAAAACTATTTATCTATATCTTGTTCAATGTCAATGTTTAATGAAGTTATATAACTGATTATATATTTATTTTTAGTTTTGTTAATGTTTCTTAAACTTTTTCTTCAAGTCAAATGCTCAATTGTTGGTATGAGATGACCTTGCTTCTATGTGGAACACTTGGATTTATGAATTGGTGATCAATGATGTTGGCATGATGTTCACATGAAGAGTTCAACTGGTGGTGTTGGCATGACATGCTTTTTGCTTCTATGTGAACAATCAGGGCTACGAACTAGGGATTGGTAATGTTGGCATTAGAAGCCCTCTGGCTTGATGTGAAGCACCCAGAGCTATGAATTGGTGACCCATGACTTTGGCATGATAAGTCCATTGCCTTTGTCTTAAAACACTTGACCACTGATGTTGGGATGATATTCCAATACCTCTACACAAAATGCTCAAAGCTATCGACTGGTGACCACAAATGAGGATGTCATTCCCCACATTTCACTTATTCAAACTTGTGAACTTAACAACCTAACAAAGACATTTTACACAAGGGCCCAACATAAGCTTGAACCTTGATGGCCAATTTTCCAACAAAATGTTTAGATTGTGACCCTACAATTTATTTTAATTTTTAAAATTTGTTAAATATTTAATTATTTTTAAAGAATTTATTTTTTCATAATTCAAACT
This sequence comes from Cupressus sempervirens, assembly GCA_028749045.1. Taxonomy (NCBI): domain Eukaryota; kingdom Viridiplantae; phylum Streptophyta; class Pinopsida; order Cupressales; family Cupressaceae; genus Cupressus; species Cupressus sempervirens. The sequence goes on from CM053792.1 coordinate 718,247,878, forward strand.
ATTAAATAAAATTATATTTATTTTATTATTTCACATGTTTATTCTCTTTTAATAAAAGATTTATTAATTTAAATTATCAAACTCATAAAAGAAAAAAAAAAGCTATTTTAATTTACTTAATAATATTGTTATTTATGTACCAATTTATATTTTAATTAAGATATACTTAATTTAACTTGAGAATGATTTTATTCATGACTTTATTTTTCTTCATCTAATAATATTTTTCATTTTCTTTCTTATATATATTTATCTTATATTTTATTTTAAGAGTTATATCTATAATATTTTTTTTATTTATGAAAAATAAAAATACTTGGTTTCATTTCTAATGTTTATATTTAGCATTTAAAAATTAGTTAATGTCAATAATACATAAGTTGCTTGATATAAACATCAATAAACTATTGGTGGTGCATCAACATTCCTTGCATAATTCATGACATACTTTTACCATCTTTTATAGATAAATATAAGTTTAATTATTCTATCAAGCATTGACAGGTCAATCTTTTGATGCAACAACAACCATACTTGTAACAAGTGATATCAAAGTTTGGTCACAAGTTCAAATCTCCTTAGTGAGTGATGTTGGGGGAATTGTTGGAAGTGTGCTAGTACCCCTTGTGGAATTTGTGACATGGCATAACCACCTCCTACAAATTCTACAAGTCTACTGGTTGTATCAAGCATTGACAGGTCAATCTCTTAGTGCAGCAACCACCACTGTGGTAACATAAATTTTTTATAAGTTGAGAAAGGGGAATTGTATAAAGGACAATGAATATATGTTTATATTATATTTTATTCTACTACTTACAATCATTTTCATAAATAATTTATTTATAAAATTACTTAATTCCCATTTCTAATATTTTTATTTGCTATTAAGAATACGGTTGGTATCATCAAGATGCATGCCAGCTGATATGCATACTGATTAATTTTTTACGCTTTAAACACCTAAAATGTGTGAAGGGGGATGAATAATAAAGAGATGAATAATGTGAAAATAAGATACTGCACATTAAATTAATAGAGATGTAATGATGAAGATTGAAATATTATATAGTTGGACAAATTATCAAAATAAAACTAATTTGATAATTAATTAAAATAAAGAGTTTTGTAATGAATGTTTCACTATGCATAATATTTGTTGATGAGATAGAAATTTAGAACAAGGTTCAATTTGAAGGAAAATTAAATGGTTAGACTTATTGTCCAAATGGAGTGGTATTAGAATGACCAATCATCTAAGAAGTCACAAAACTTTATCCTTATAAGCATCACCTAAATATGGTGAATTTTGAATCTATAACTTAAGCCCAATAAATATATCTTAAATCACTATACCTATGAAATAGTGAGAAATGTATCTAACTTTAACTTTTAATTGGGTTAATCCTAGAATGTGTTGGTTAAATGGTTGTGGTGTTATTTTTTTGTATTAAAAAGTAACAAAAAAATGGGGTTTTGTCCCTTAAGTAAAGCAACATGAAGAGCCTACAATTAATAGTTTTAATAGTAACAACACATGAACAACAAATATAAAAAACTAACATCAAGTATTAATCATCCGCAACATAAAAAGGAGCTAATGTCTCTGAATCTACTTTCCAATATACCATCTAAACTACTAATAGTATGATATAAAGACCACCTAGGGAAAACTAGTAAACATAGAAACAACTAGTAATATTGTTCTAGCTAAATAAGAAGAAAGTAAAAACAATAATCATAGTAGATGGTCACAATAGCACAAAATTTGTCACAATTTTTAGCTAGCACCCTTTTACCATAATCATCCAATTCAAATTTTATATCACACTTCTCAAGGGTTTCCCTTTTGTTCTTTGCAAAGTCAAATTTCTTCCCTTGATAATTAACAAAATTATACTTAGTAATAATCTACCAATGAATTTTAATACTAGTCTCCATTTACCATTATATTAAAGGATTCTTCACCCAAAAGAAGGGTTTTCACATGTGACTTGGGAGGTGTTCTTCATTTCTTGAACATCTAATTCCCTTTATGAAAGACCCAATGTAGTGATTGCATTGGTTTCCCTTTTTTTATTTGCAAAGTCAAATTTCTTCCTTGATAATTAACAAAATTATATTTAGTAATAATCCACCAATGAATTTTAATACTAGTCTCCATTTACCATTATATTAAAGGATTCTTTGCCCAAAAGAAGGGTTTCCACATGTGACTTGGAAGGTGTTCTTCATTTCTTGAACATCTAATTCCCTTTATGAAAGACCCAATGTAGCGATTGCATTTGTCGTGTACTATTGCCTTCCTTATAAAGATGGTTTATAGTAAATGAATTAAAGCCCAAAAGAAGAGTTCTGATATCCTCCATAATTCCTTCCACAGCCCAACTAATATTAATTGACCCCTTTGTGCCTTCAATTATGAGTTTAGAAGTGCCTTCTATATCAAGAGTTTTAATTCCAATTGAGATTGAAATCATAATTCCCTAGAATAAAACCATACATTCAACTTGTTTACTAGTTTGGTCACTTAGGATCCCTGTAAAATCAATAGCCCACTCACACTAGGAGTATTTTCTCACCCCACCTCTTGCAACATTACCATACTTGGGAGCTCCATCAAAGTTAAGCTTGTACCACCCAACAAATAGAGGTTTCTATCTTGCTCTTTTTCTAGCTAATCTTTTTGTGTTATCAAATTTGGCATAATTCATTGGTAGGTTCCAATTATTAGCTATTGGATATCTTGGGAGCTTCAAGTTGGTAACTAATAAGTTTTCTGTGAATAATTTGTACATAGTAATGAAAACACCTTCTACTATATTTCCAATCTCGCTAAATATAGAGATGTTCCTTTCTTCCATCAATTGCAACTACCATGAAGGTGTATTTGATGCCATAAGTGTCTCTTATATATGATTATGGACAAGGCTCCTCCATTCAAGTAAAAATTGTTGAATGTCGCTATTAAAGATCCATTGTAGATCAAATATTTTTCCATCACAATCTACTAGAACTATCTAACACATTAACACTATAAAATAAGTGATGTATACATTCTTTCTCCTACTTATAGAGAAGCATCTATTGGGGAGTTGGAAGCCTCTTTTGATTAGGTTGTCATGTGATAACATTTTGTTATGCTTAGTTGTCCACCAAAAGAACTTGACCTTAGGGAGTGGTGGTGTTGTTGTTGAGATCACTTGAGTCTACTCAATATTTTTCATGATTTTTATTTTATTTTATCTACTTTATTTACTTTATCTTAGATTTGTAAATTATTTTTTTGTTTGTGAAGAAATCACCATTCATTATTTTCATAAATTATTTTATTTTAATTTTTTACACTAAAAAGTATAATAAATGCGGTAAATTTGTGTCCTCACATAGTGAACAAATTTTGAAAAAAACACAAACAAATCACCATTCATTATTTTTATAAATTTTTCTTTAATTTTTTAACTTTGAAAAGTATAATAAAAGATGTATATTCTTTATATAGTGAACAATTCAAAAAGGACCAAAAAAAGAATTTTGTGGTTGATAACATATTGTTAATGGTTTGTTAATATGATTTTAATAATAAAAAATATATATTCATATAATATTTTAGATTTCATTATATAAAATTAATATATTTAAAAATTTTGATATTTTGATATTAAAAAAATTGGGAAAAGAATTTTTAAAAAATTATTGACAAAATAAAATAAAAAGTTTATTTTATCTTTTGTATTTGATTGCTAATATATAGATATCTGTGTAAGAAGAAAGAAGAAGACGAATATATAAAATTATATTTCTTAATCTATAAGTTCTATTAGAACCCAAAATCATCTAAATGAAAGATTCAAAAATTATCATTGTAGGCTCTTGCTTAGTATTTAATAACTTTTTATAAAGAAAAAGAAATTGTATATAAAAAATATATTTCTCTAACAAAGATGTCTAACAATAAAAATATAGAATTCCCTACATATAAAGTATATTATTATTATTAGCATTATTATTAGGAAATTTTGATAATTAAGTATGGCAACATTTAATTATACTCCCCCAAAATTCCCCATTAAATGTTATGATTTGGCAAGACTGACACGTGTCAGACTGTGAAGAAGACACATCGTCACAGAACAAACGAGAAAGCAGCAATGTGATTCGTTTGTGAGTGGGGAACAGAGTCGGCAAGAATCCCGGAAAAATGGATCCTCCTACAAAACAATAAAGTGGGAGAATGTTTATACATTAAATTAGTTAGTCTAGAGCCGTGTGCCCTCCTCAATAACAACAATAACATAGGCTTTTCAATCTCTGCAACATACAACTAATTCTTTTAAATTTTACAAAGGAAATGATGGCAGCGTGCCCCTTGGTATTTGTGACAAAAGGAAGGAAATTTCTATGGGCTATAGATGCTTGCTTTGTTTGGGGGTAACGTTTTTGCTTTGGTTGCTTTAAATAAAAAGTCAAAATCATAAGTTTGAAATTCAATTAGTTTTTTAAAAAAAATGAAATAATGCATATTACAAAGGAAAGAATAGTAGTTCAAAGGGAATTGTGAGAGAAACCATAAGTAATATATTCACATAACACAAATAGTTTCAAAATATATTATTAACATTAGCGAATAGCTGAGTCATGGGCAGTGGCCATCAACCTAGAGATAAAATAATTTCTATTGAATATTGATGTAAAAGCACACAAAAAAGTCATGTTTTAGAAAAACTTTTGTGCAAAATTTGGATAAGAGGAAATTTCTTGTAGTACACCAACTTTTGATTGCTAATGAGTTGATGAACTTGACATTAGATGCATTAAGTTTGATTTGTCATCTTTAAGCTCCTCTTCCCGCACTTGAGAGAAAATAGATGTCAGACAATAAAATATGTCATAATAAAGTTTTAGAAATGCAAGTTGCTGAGGATCATAGGAATTATTGAAGACTCATTTGCATTGGACTATCCAGAAATGTAGTAAAATTGTTTGACAAACTCCTTCATCAATAATATTGTTTTTAATTCCAATACCAAGTAAGGCCTCTATCCAATCAAGGTTATGAGAAAAAATAGAAGACAAATAATAAAATATTGAATTCCTCAACTTCTTAACAAATTGGCAACTCCAAAAAATGTGTTTCATATGTTCATGTTTTTGGCAAAAAGGATAATTGATGGGTTGAACCATAATACATTTCAACCTGCCATGAATTGCCAACTTGTAATGTAATATTTTTCAAACCATTAATTGCACTTGAACATTGATTTTTGACTTCCAAATATGGCCAGAAAGTTTCAACCAATATTTTTTCACTAAATTTGCGATTCCATTTACTATTTAGGTGACTCTTCATGGGCATATTAGGAAGTAGCTATAAATATATCTTTTTCAAGGTGAAAACCAAGGAAGGGTATGTAGAAAATCATAACCAATCTTTGAAGAAACCACATTGAATTGAGGTACAACACTTCATAGATAATTCTAATGGCACCAAAGACTCAACAAAGCTTAGAAAATATGTGTATTTGTTGATAAAGTTAAATTTGGATCTAACAATGTCCCACAACTCATGAAGAGTGTTGAAATCCCAAAGATGCCCTGCCTTATTGATTCCTTTTTTGAACAAAAAACTCGGCCATTTAGGAAGTCTAAGAGACAAAGGTTGGTCATGATACAAAATATGTTTGTGCCACCAAATAGAAGTGGAAAAGCTAAAACCATGTTGGAGAGAAACATCTCTCCAGTTTAACAAATGACAAACCTTTTGCCACACTTTTCAAATCAATTAAAGAGAAGGTGAAGCCTTAATAGGGAAGAAATGAACATGCAAAATCTTGTCTAACTAGCCCAAACCCTTCTATTTTCTTTAACAAAGGAAAGTTCAATTTTGTGTTAGACAAGTATTTTATAGGGTTTTGTCCCTTTAATAATTTTGATGATCCATTCCCCTCAAGTCTTTGGATCAATTAAACCCAAACCATATTTACTCTTAGGGTGAATGCAATGAGACCAATAAGTGGATATAAACCTGTTAGAATATATAGTCCACTAATATAACTGGGGGGCGGGGGGTTGAATCAATTATTCAACTATTATCACAATTATCAACCTTAAACAAACTTAACCATATGAGCAATATAAACTGAAACCACAACAAGATACTCATACACAATGACTGTTAACTAGGGAAGCCTAGGGAAAACCCTAGTGGGGATGGTACCCACAAGGTGATGTACTAATATAAATATTCCTTGTTAGAGGATGGACCCTGTTAGGAGTCTATGAATACATTTAGTACATGTATGAGTCCTTATTAGGAGACTTTGAAATTCTGTTAGGAGATTCCAACCCTGTTAGGAGTTGTGGAAGACAGTTGGACCCACTACCCAAAAAACTTCAAGGGAAAGACCAATGAACCCACTGTTGAAATGATCTCTATATTATTCATTGCAAAATAATAGAAATGAAATGTACTTCCTTCCTCTTCTTCTGTATTGTCAACTAGACCTTTGCTCCTTCTGATCTTGTAACCAGATCACAACACTTGCATCCAATAATCCCTTGAATCACTTACACGTATTTAGTAAGCACTTTGCTCCTTTAAACACTTTGCACTTCATACAACGATCACAACACTTATGCTCTATTTACAAAAAGGAAAACATCTTTCCTTTATACCATATCTTCATAATAATTCTTTGAGTCGGCCTTGAGGCTTTCCTAATTATTTATAAAAAGATAATTAATTAATTAGAATTACAATAGCATGTCAGCTCATAGTTTATACAAAACTTCACACATGCAATAATACAACTTATGCACTTGCTGATGTCACCAACTAATTGTCCTCTGTCATTGTCTGACTATGCATCTTCTCATTGCATCTTAGATGTAAGATAGCAAACAAACATCCGAAACTACTTTCCTAATACTCTACCTCTAAACTGCTCTCTGTAAATCAAGTACAACTTATGTATGTCTTCAACTTACACTCTACACACTTGACCACATCATCAGGACACTATGTCGAACATGTACATAACTGTGCATCACCAAACAATCAAACTATTGTCTGTACCATAAGATCTTTTTTTGCTACTCAGCCAGTCTTTATAGAAACCATGCTATGTTGACATCAATGACAAAGACAGTCATGAATGCAACATGTTAATACTCTCCAATGCTTAGAATACTCCCCCAAAGTAGTATCATCAGCTTTCATGCTAACAATCTCCCTCTTTGGCATTAATGGCAACATGATGAAAAACTATCTAAGTTCCAAGAATGCCAAACAATGTTTTTTTGGTGCTGCTGACCAGCATCAGTTGTCCACATGCTAAAAAGTCTCTCAATACAATAGGTGCATACTCCTGCTTCTTAGACATCAATTATTTACTTCACACTAAACAATTCACAATACATCAAATGCATATTCCTGCTTCCTTACACGAATCTTTCTAAATCTCTTTAAAGAGATATCTCTCCTTCATGCATATTCTCTCCCCCATACTTAGAAGTTGTTTTAGTACCTACCCCTAGTTAACTTTTCTGATTTTATTGTTGAAGTCTTTTAGGCTAGCTTTATGTTTATGCTTGATGATCAGTGACATTGCTTTGCAAATTGTTGGATATTTTTTCATATTCAGTTCACACACACACACACACACACACACACACATTAAGTTACTTAGTTATTTCAGTTCTCTCATGATTGTTCAATGATGATATATATGTTCATGTAGTGACTTTCAGTTATTTAATGATGTTAGTTAGACGAATGATTTATATGCATTTTCTATGGATACTTACCCCATACTTGCATGTGTATGGTGTACGTGTATGTTTTCTTTATGTTTGACATTTCTAATGTGGTTGAGGAAGGGATTCATAGTCACCTACTAGTCGAGATCTACATGATGTACCATTTCTTGCCATTTCCTGTTTAGTTTAGAATATATGTATTTGTACATGCGTGAATTTTATGCAGATTGTAGGTACAGGTATCGACTTCTTTGAATTGTCAGGATAACTGTACCTTATCACAATATCTCAATGGTAAGAGGGGGAAGATAACTCTTGAGTCTGAATCCTATCCTTAAATCATTTGTCCTAAAAAGTAGGACAAGTACCCAAGTTGTTTACCCTTCCAAATTTGTCAAGTGACGTAAATTCATGATTATAACCCTTGAGTGTGGTCTAGTTGTCTGTACTTTATTATGAGTTTTCATTTTAGTCTTGTGGGTCTTTGGTGTATTTTTTGTTATAATTAAATCAAATTAAAAGAATATTTAATGAGAATTTTATCAAGAAATTTTTATATTTAATTAATTGAGAAATTAATTAAATAAAATAATTAAATTTAAAGATAGAGTTATAGTTCTAATTTTGGAGTGTAATAATATTTATTTAATTTAATAACAATTATTTTTAAATAAATGTTAAATATCATTATTACTTAATAAATATTTCTATAAAAAATGCTTCAAAAATTAAATTAAAGAGAGAAAGAAAATTAATTTAATAAAGATATTTTAAATTGCAAAAGGTGTGTATGAAAATGTAAAAGATAATTAAATATTAAAATAAATTGATTAGTGAGTTCCCTCACATGATTGCACAATGAAAGCCACAAATTAGGGGAGAACTCTTTATCAGAGATCTAGAGCTCATTTTGCAAGGACCAGGATTTGGGGAAACGATTTTCAGAAAAGGAAGCTTTTCGGAAGGAAGGGGTTTTCTCGCGTGTTTCATGTGTTTGCGTGTTAGCATTAGATTCAAGTAGAATCTTGTGATTGATTTACGTAATAGATTTTCATTTTAAAATATTATGTCTGCTTTGTGTCTGGATAAATCCATTCTCAGAAATTTGTAGATTTATTTGATATCATTGTTGAAACCTTGTTGTCAATCTTAGTTTATTTTCATTTCGAAGTTACCTATGTTTGAGGAATGGAGTTTTTTTGAAACCTCGTTCTTTTAAATTTTAATTAGATGGGTTTTGGATTAAAAAAATCAAAATTTAGAATGTAAATTCGAATATTTTTTCCAGGTTTCCCTATTAGAGTATTTTTCACAATTTTTATAAAAAAAAATTTAAAAAAAAGAATTAAAAGCAGGGGAGGCATGTTGTGTTTTTTCTTGTTTTTTATAAAACAAAAAAAAATTAAAAAATAAAATAAAATTTGGTGGGCGGGGCCACCATCCCTCCACCCACCAATTCCTTTGCTGCTTCGGTGAGAGATAACTGCTACTATATGTAGCAACACTGCAGTACATAGTACTATTACTTGGGACAGTAGGGTTGTTGCGGTAGCCGCACATAGGGCATGATGACAGGCCTTTAAACACATCAAAATTTTAATGTTTCAAAATTTATTTTTTAAAATTTTATTAATGTTTTTAATAATAGTTTTATTAATTATTAAATTTATTAATAATTAATAATTTAATTATGATAGTTTAATATTTATTAATTAATTTAATTAATTTAGTTTAATTAATAATAAATATTATTTAATAAAGTTTAAATTTATTATTATTTAGTGGTTTTGATTATTAATAAAACTGTGATTATTTGATTGAATAATCAATAATTTTTATTTTAATAATTTAATAAATAGTTATTTGTAAATTATTTTATGATATTTAATTGTAACCTTTGTATTTTCATAAGTTGATGATAATTGTGTGATTTGACTTAAAATGGGAAATGGGTTAAGTTGTACAGGGAAATTTATAAACTTTAGTAAAATTGAAAAGTTACATTGAAATGAAAACTTGAACCTTACTGTAAACTCAAAACTGTGTGTTTTCAAAATCAAATAGAATTACGAAACTACATTGTCTGTTGTATGTTTATTTCTATGTTAGGTTTCAGGTTGACTTAGCTTTGACCAAATTAGGATGTTACCAGAGGCTTGGGAGTTTGTTCTATGTTGTCATGATGATGTTTTTGAATCCAATATTTTATGCACAACCTTGGTAATGTGTCGTGTGTTTCTATTAGGAGTTTGATCTATTGGTGATTATTGCTTTCTAGTGTTCTTATGTGAAACTAAGGTGAACATTGTATCTCTTTTAATATAACCTTTGAGTCTTCGATCAGTTACTTTTGGATGCTTTCCAATTTCTTGTAAAGGATTGAGGTGTTACTGTGAATTTTCTTTTGATGCTTTCCAGTCACTTGTATAGGGTTGAGGTGAAAACTATGGTTCTTTGCTTTGTACTTTTGTGAGCCTAGGGTAGGTAATATGTATGTGATGTCAGGAAGTGGCTTGCAATGGAGGTCGAGGTCCTAAAGAGGCTGACAGGTAACCCATTTGTAGGTTGTTTAATAAGTGATAACACTACATTAAATGCAGGTAAAATGAATTAATTAGAGTCTTTTTCTTTCCTCATCCATGTTTCAAGTGTTAGTACAGGCTAAGATGGGAGTAGAGAGGATGCTTGGTTGTGACCTTTCTTCATTAGTATGCCTTTTTAGTAAGAAAGGATACTAGTGCCACATAGAGTCAGTAGGGGGGCAGAGTATTAAAAGACTAGATTGGGTAACGTTAGAGAACTGGCTCATGTGATGACACCTACCCACTTGCATAGTACATTCCCTATGTGTCATTGTTGCCTCTGGATTTAGATGTCACTTATGTTTCGGTACCTTTGAGTTAGATTGCTTTCAAGATTTCCCTTGACCTAGATGTTACTTTTGACTTTTGGAATTTTTATCCTATTTGGGACTTAAGACTATCTCATTAGCGCAGTGGGAGTTGACCTTTTTGGGTTACCATGAGGTCGGGTGGTAGTGCTTTTTACTTTTACCATTGAGATCCATTAGTTTGATGTCATGGTTGGAGTTCCATGTTCTGCATTTCCTTTCATTCTATTCTTGTGTACTTTGCTGGATGGTTATACCTATTGTATTGTATTTTATTTCATGGATCTTAAAGAGATGATGTAATCTATTTTATGATGTATATTCTTTTAGCCTTTCATACCCTGCGACCTATATAGTGGATGATTGTGCATTCCAATTATTGCCAAGTGGAATTTAGGATAATTGTATATTATTTAAATAAATTTTTACTTGTAGTTATTCTTTAACGTGGATGTGTTATATATTGGTTTTAGTATTAATTAAACTTAAATGTGATTCAATGTCATGGGACCCTTAAGAATTGTAATCTATTTTATGGTATGTATTTATATGTATGTTATTCCTTTTGCTATTTTATATATGTTGTTGTTATGTTATTATATTTCAAAAAATATATTTGGAAAACTTAGTAAAACTTTAGGTTAACTTCTTTTGGGCTCCCTAGCAGGGCATTATAATTGTTCTTTTCCCCATACCTAGGAGATATTTTTCATGCATAATCTCCCCCATTGACATCAATGTCAAAGACCTCAATCTCAATGTTACAACATACCAATTGCTAATATGCTACTCCAAGTCTTCAACCAACTCGAGTGTCCAAATACACTATTCAAAATCAAATACCAAGAGTCCTCAATAACTATGCCCATCATAGATACTCCCTCATATGTGAAGCATCAACATTCAATCTTAGCTAACAATAGTTCTTTGTACCATTGGACTGATGCACTCTCTGTATCATCTACTCAGAAGTAGGTAGGGGCATAACCCCAAGCATACCTCTCAACTAATCAAATGTATCTTTAGGAAAAGGCTTCATAAATATATTTGCAATTTGATCTTTATTATTCACATACTCCAATCTGATCTCTTTTTCTGCTACTTTCTCTCTCAACACATGATACTTAATAGATATATGCTTAGTCTTAGAATGCAATAAAAGATTCTTAGACATACTCATTGTACTTATGTTATCATACTAAATGATAATAGGTTCTTCAAACTCAATTCTGATATCCTTCAGCATCTGCTTCATCCACATAACTTGATTACATTTACTTGTTGCTACAATATACTCTGCCTCAACTGTACTCTGAGAAATGCAATCTTTCTTCTTACTTAGCCAAGAAACCAATCTTCCTTTAAGAAATAATGCTCCACCACTGGTGCTCTTTCTTTCATCCATACTACCTGCCCAATCCCCATCAGTATATGCACATAGAGTAAAATCACTCGATCTATCATACCAAATTCCATAGTCAGATGTCCCTTTCAAATATCTGAATGTTCTCTTCACTACTGCAAAATGATACTCCTTAGGATCAGCTTGAAATCTAGCTACAATCCCAATTGCATTTTCTATATCTAGTCTGGTGTGAGTCAGATACTACAAACCTCCAATCATGGATTTGTACTTATTCTACTCTACTGTAGGTGTCTCATCTTTGCTAGATAACTTGTGATCAGTTATCATTGGTGTACCAATAGGTTTAAAAATTTCTAAACCAAACCTTTTCAACAAGTCATTCAGGTACTTAGCTTGTGAAATAAAAATACCATCACTATTATGTACAATTTGCAATCCTAGGAAAAACTTCATTTCTTCTATCATGCTCATTTCAAACTCATTCTTCATCTCTTCAACAAACTTATCACTTGCTTCATCATTAACTCCAAAAATGATATCATCAACAAATATTACCATTATTAGCAAACCATTCTCAAATTCTTTCAAATACATGTTACTATCTACTGTACCTTTAGAAAATTCAAGTTTTTCCAAATGATTGTCCAACCTTGCATACTAGGTTCTAGGTGCTTGCTTTAGACCATATAGTGCTTTCTTTAATCTACATACCATGCATTTGAAATATGATAAAGGAAAACCTTTAGGCCACTCAATATATACCTCTTCTTCAAGTTCTCTATTAAAAAAGGCTGATTTAACGTCCATCTGATAAAACTTGAACTTCTTTTTCATTGCATAAGCCATGAACATCCTTACTACTTCCATTTTGGCTATAGGTACATATGTTTGCTTATAGTCTATGCCTTCTTTCTATGAGTATCCCTTGCATACAAGTCTACCCTTGTTCCTCACAACTTCACCTTGCTCATTCATCTTTTTTTTTGAATACCCATTTGGTTCATATCACATTCTTGTCTTTACGTCTATGAACTAACTCCCATGTATCATTCTTCACAATCTGATCTAATTCTTCCTTCTTTTCTTGAATCCAATGATCTTCTTTACACACTTCATCTACACTCTTACGCTCAACTTGAGATATCAAACATATCTCCTCATTACTTTGTTTCATGTCATCAGACCTTTGTCTTTTCTTCCAATCATCTTCTCAAGAGGATGATTTTTTGTTAGATTTCTACTAGGGGTAGGAGTTGGCATCTCAACTCTTATCTCTTCTATGGGTTTAGATATTTTCTCTCCTCTTTGCTCAATAGTTAACACATCATTTTGTAAATCATTTTTAGTCTCAAAGAAAACTTTAGCATTCTATCTAATTCCTGAATTATCTTCTTCATTTTAATTATGGTCTACCATCTTTTCCTTAGTTCCAAATTTTTCATCAATCATTACATTTGTGCATTCAAGTACTATCTTAGTTTTATAGTTAAAACATCTATATACCTTTCTTTTCAATGAATAACCAAGAAACATACCTTCATCACTTCTTGGATCAAACTTACCAATGTCATCATCTCTCTTAATATAACATTTGCTCCCAAATATTCAGAAATACTTAACTAATGGTGAATGACCAAACCATAGTTCATAAGGTGTCATGTTCATACCTTTTCTGATATGTACTCTGTTCAGAGTGTTCATTACTATATTGACTGCTTCTCTCCAAAATATCTCAGAAACATCATTCTCAAAAAACATCGCTCTTGTTGCTTTTGCTATTGACTTGTTCCTTCTTTCAGCAATCCCATTCTGCTCAGGTGTTCTAGGTGAAGATAGGTGTCTTTTGATTCCATTCTCTTCACAAAATATGTTAAACTCTCTAGAGCTGAATTCTTCTCCTCTATCCGATCTCAAACACTTTATCTTCACACTAGATTCATTCTCAACTCTATTCTTAAATATCTTAAACTTCTCAAAAGCTTCAAATTCCTATTTAAGAAATACTACACATCATTCTAGTGAAATCACCAACAAAAATCATAAAGTACATTTCACCACTAAATCCTCTTATTCTAGAAGGACCAATCAAATCTGCGTTAATGATCTCCAACTTCTTTGTGGTAGTGAACTTCTCACTAGGAAATGATACTTTCTTTTTCTTAGCCAAAATGCATTATTTACATATAACATTGTTAGCTTTTGTAATCTTAGACAAGTCTCGAACTGCAAACGTGCTACTAACCTACACAATATTATCAAAGCTTATGTGACATAATCTTCTATGCCACAACCAACTATTGTCCAATTTAGCTATCAAACGTGTCAGTTCAGTAGGATTCAACTAAAATACATTACCTTTGGATCTTGTGCCTATTCTAATCAGCTTACCATCTCTTTCTTTGATAATGCAGGTCATCTTAGTAAACTGTAATTGATAACCCTTTTCCACTAACTATCCAACACTCAACAAGTTATGCTTCAATTCATCAACAAAATAAACATCATTAGTGTTAGTTTTACCATCAAGAGTAATAGATCCAATTCTTGTTATATGATAGGCTACATTGTTACCAATTCCAACAACACCTCCATCATGATTCTTGAACTTAACAAACTTATTCATATCACCAGTCATGTGATGTGAAAAACCACTATCTATTATCCAATCATATTTATTTTCCATTTGAGAATTAGAGCTCCTTCTTCTCTAGTTTCTCTATCAAGATCATCTTCCTTGATAGCCACAAATTCTAATTCATCATCACTTTCTCTTTGACCTTTCTCATTAGATTCTTTGTCTTTATTTGCATACAAATAATTGCTATCTCTATTTCTTCTAGGCTTAAACTTTCCCTTGAACTTTTTCTGTCTTTTAGAACATTTAGATGCATAATGACCAAATTCATCACAAGTTCGACATTTAAATATTTTCTTACCATCTTTTTCTCTTCTCACAAGAAGGGCTATTCCTTCCTCAATGTTCTTGTCTTCATCAGATCTGCTACTACCAATGAAATCTCCATGTGTGCTTGCAGTCCTTGTCAAATTAGGTCGAATATTCAAGGTAGTGAAAGTTGTTTCAACTCTAGCTATATCTTTAGACTATTTAAGATCTACTTCTATAGATTCTAATCTTCCAAGAAACATTGCCTTTGTGAAATCTTTAGTGCAGGGCATTATTTGCTGAATCATTTAAGCTACTTGCTTGAATGGTGGTGTCAAAAATTTCAATATCTTCCATATTACTTCATCTTGTTCCTTGGTTCTACCATGAGACCGAATTCCTGCAATAATTTCTAATATTCTACCAATATATCTTCTTATAGATTCATCTTCCATCATTTTAGCATCTTGAAATGCACATAACCAATTCTGCAATCTCATTCTCTTTGCATATGTGCCACCTTCAAAAGTAGATTCTAATACTATCCAAATTTCATAAGATGTTTCAAGTGACTTTACCTAACTATATTCATTCTCTAGAAGAGCTAATAGTAGATCTTCTCTAGCTCTCATGTTACACATGAATAAATCTCTCTCGTCTTGACTGCATCCCTCATGCTTTTCTTCTTCAACAATTTTCTTCTTACTCTTTGTTAGGATCCAATATCTTGTACCCATGCAAAAAAAATGAATCTTCATATTCTCCTTCCAACTACCATAGTTGGCCCCATCAAATCTAGGAATATCCTTTCTGAAAAGATTTGCCATTGATCTCCAAAAGTTGTTAAGCTTATCCTTTAAGGACCTAATGCTTTGATACTAATTGTTAGAATACATAGTCCACTGATATAATTGAGAGGGGGAGGAGGTGAATCAGTTATCCAACAATTATCATAAATATCAGCCTTAAACAAACTTAACCATATGAGCAATATAAACTACAACCATAACAAGATACTCATACACAATGACACTAGATATGTTAACTAGGGAAACCCTTGATTAGAGGGAAAACTTTGGTGGGGATGGTACCCACAAGATGATGTACTAATATAAATATTCCATGTTAGAGGATGGACCCTATTAGGAGTCTATGAATACATTCAATATATATGAGTCCCTATTAGGAGACATTGAATCCCTATTAGGAGATTTCAACCCTGTTAAGAGTTGTGGAAGATAGTTGGAGCTACTACCCAAATAGTTTCAAGGCCAAGACCAATGAACCCACTGTCCAAATGATCTCTATATTATTTCTTCAGAATAATAGAAATGAAATGTACTTCCTTCCTCTTCTTCTATCTTGTCAAGTAGATCTCTACTCCTTCTGATCTTGTAACTAGATCACAACACTTGCATCCAATAATCCCTTGGATTGCTTACACACATTCAGTAAGCACTCTACTCCTTTTCACACTTCACACTTCATACAACAATCATGACACTCATGCTCTATTTACAAATAAGGAAAACATCTTTCGTTATACCATATCTTCATAATAATTCCTTGAGTTGGCCTTGAGGCTTTCCCAATTAATTATAATAAGATGATTAATTAATTATAATTACAATAGAACTGTCGGCTCATAGTCTATACAAAAATTCATACGTGCAATACTAGGGCTTGCACACTTGTTGACATCACCGATAGACTATCCACTATCATTGTCTGACTATGCATCTTCTCATTGTATCTCAAATGTAAGATAGTGAACAAACATTAGGAACTGCTTTCCCAAAACTTTGTTTATGAACTGCTTGCTATAAATCAGGTACAACTTTCGTGCATCTTTGAATTAGAATTTGCACAATTGACCATGTCATCAAGACACTGTGCCGAACATGTCCATAACTACACATCACTAGACAATCAAACCATTGTTTGTACTATTACGATCTTTGTTTACTGCTTAGCCAGTCTTTATAGAAACCATGCTATGTTGACATCAATAACAAACACAATCATGAATGCAATATATGAATACTTTCCAGTGCTCAAAATACTCCTCCAAAGTAGTATCATCAGCATTCATGCTAACAAAACCCAATGCTACCATCCTAATTAGTCCATAAGAAAAATCCAATTATTTTAATTAACTCTTCATAACCTTTGTTGGAGGGAATTCGGCTGAATGAATAGTAAACATGAATAACTAGAAATCTTTTATTAGCAACTTGAATTCTTCTAGATAAGGATTAGAATTCATTACCTCAATTAAATAGTTTATCTTTGACCTTGTTAAGATAACATCTCCACGTGTCAAAGAGATAAATTCCAATACTATAGGGTATCCTGAGATATGTCATAATTTCTCTATGTTAAAATTTCTTCTATTCATGTGGTATCTAATGATGAACATGCCCATCATTAATCATCAAAAATTTAGTTTTCTCATGAGCTAGATTAGAACCAAAAACAACATAATATAATTCCAAAATGTCCATAGTGTTGGAAATAGATTTTTTAGAATTTTGCAAGAATGATTCATCGTTAGCATAATGTGAATTAATAATCACATTATCTTGAGGGCTAGAAATACCTCATATGTGATTCATATTATGAGCACCATGTAACACATATCTTAATGCACCAACCATAAGAGCACATAGATAAGGAGCCAAGGGGCATCCTTGACCAATAGATCTTTGAAGAGGAAATATACTAGTCTTCATATTAATGATAATGATCTGAGAATTAGCATCAGGAAACAACATTCGAATATGACCTATTAGCTTAGGACCTTAGGACCAAATCCAAACCATTTAAGAATAATCAAAATAAAGGTCCATAAAATTCTAACATATGCCTTATAAAAAACAAGTTTGATAAGAATAACATTTTGGTTAGTTTTTTGAGGACCTTCACAAGTTTCTCAAGCTGAAATTAGATTGTTAAGAATACATCTACCAACAATAAAACTACTTTGTCGAGGTCGTATAATTTCTTGGACAATTGGCTTGATTCTATCTATAGGAGGTGTTTAAAAGCACGATAGGATACTAATCATAGATAGTATCTTCCTTTTTTTCTTTATGAAGAAGTTTTATTAAGCCGCCTTTAATGATTGGACCTAAAGAACCTCTTTCAAAGGCTTCTAGATATAAGAAATAATAATCACCTTTGATGTGTTGCCGTATTGGCTTGTAAAAATCCATAGGAAGCCCATCACTACTGGGGCTTTTATAAGAGCTAATGTTGAAGAAAACAATTACCAACCCCTCCAAAGTGAGGATTGTGTCAAGATTCCAACTATAATCAACATCTATGAGATTAAGAATATGAACTTTAACAATATCTTCTAAAGCATCTTCAATGTCATGCCATTGATCATCTTGGAAAATGTGTTCATAAAAATGTTTTAAAATATTATGAGTTATAGGCTAATCGGTAAAGAGGAAGTCAAATTGATCTTTTATAGCATTGATTTGTTATTTCTTGTGTTTATAATTGAGATAATTAAAAAGTATTGTGTGCCCCCATTTCTTTCTTCTATCCAATGCAATCTTGATCTAATTTTAGCCCCCTGACCTCTATAGGTATCAATTTGATGTAGTTGGTTTTAACACCATCAATAAAAATTTGAATATTAATATTGGTGGGATCAATACTTAGATGTTCTCTAGTGTGTAGTTCTCTAGTGTTCACAAGTTTCCCTTGAAGTGATATTTCATTGTGTTTGCTTTGTTAGGCCATTTTTACTCCATAAGACCATATAAAACTAGTACATTGATAAATGACATTACACCACCAATCAATCCAAGATTCTCCATCATTGGTTTGGGGAGAGAACTCCAAATCCACTTTAAGGAAGCTAAGAAAGAAGGGTTATTTAGGTGAGAAACATTCAATGTAAAGGGAAGAGAATTCTCTAAAATGGAATTTTGAGAAATACTAATGCTGCAAACAATCAAAAAATGATCTAGAAGTGTAGAAGAGTAAAACATTTGAATTCATATTGCCAAAGAGTCACAAACCAATGAGGGACTATAATAGACATTTAAATAGTCCAACTTGCTTAATTTTCTATTATCCCCTATTTGGAAATTGGACCAAGTATATCAATTTTTGGAGAGGATGACAATTTGTGATGAATGGGATCAATCATGCCTAAGGAGTTGAGAAAAAAGAACCAGCTGTCAAATTTATATCTTTTGAGATTTAAAAGTTTATTCTAGTTGTGATCATGAGAGTATTCTACAATATTAAAATAATCTCCTAAGATCTAGTTAGCACTAGGTAAGTTATTGGCCAGCCAATACCAGAGAAAAATTCACTCTTTAGATATATTTAAATCATAGATAGAAATAAATCCTATAAATTATCCGTCATTAAGAGTAAGTAGCTAGATACTTACTCTTATTAATTTTTCATAATATATTTTTTGATGGGTTTTTTATATGATTTTTTTTTCATATTTGATAAATTGAATTTAAATAAATAATATTTATTAATCTATTTAAAAGCTTTGAGTAAATATTATTTAAAAATTATTAATAATCTAATATTTTCACATAAGATTATATTTTAAACCTCCACTTTTAACTATTATTTTTCCTTTCTTATTTATTTAAAAAATAATTATTTGTGACCTCCACATTAGCTCATGTTGTGATCTCTATTTATTTAACTTTTGATTTTTTAAATTGATTTAAGTTTTAGTTTTAAAAATATTTTAATTAATTAATTTATATTAGTTTAGTTTTTTCTTTAAATAAATTTTTTTATTTTCTATAATTTATTTAGTCAATAGAATATTTGTTAAAGATGTTATTTTTTCATATTATTTTTTATATTTCTTTTATTAATTTTTCATAATAGATTTCTTTATGGGGTAAATAATTTTATTATCGAGCACCTATCGACTTATCATTGCAAACACAAAAGTATGCAGCTACTAGTATTTTCTATTTCAATTAGATTTAATTATTTTTATTATTTATTGTCTCTTTTCATTTTTCTAAAGTTTACATGTGAGTTTTTTAATTTGTTAAATCATTAAAATTATTTTTGGGCAATTTGATGGGCTAATATATTTGATAGGAACATGTTTGAGGAACCACTACCTATTGCAGTATGCACAAATATATAAAAACATATGTTAAATTTAACTTTTATTAAGGTTAATGGTATAGAACAACTTATTTTATTAAAACAAATCTTCTAAACTATATAGTATTCTTACATCAATGCATAGGTTAATACTAATATTGATGTAATATTAATCAAATTTGAAACAAAAATCACTACACTAAGAACATAGATTTTTAGATAGCTTAAATAACTTAAGGTAAATATCCAATCTTTAGAATTTGTTATCCTCCAATATTTCATATATAAACAAGTACCACTTCGTGGCATGTACTTGCCATTAAACTAATAAAAATAGTATAAAATACAATGTGTTATAGTAAATTTGTGATGATCTAAACATAATTTTCTAAAGTTTAATTATAGAAATTGAATATTGTAATAGAAAATTGATATAGTAAATAAAATATTAAAACTATAGACGTATAATTAAATTATTATATTAACTTTATATATGAGAGATATTTATTTTGTAAAAAATAATTTAAAAATAAAATATATTTGAGGTTAATGATTATTTTTGATAAAAATTTAAAGATATGCTAAGCTTAACTAAAAAATAAAATTGAAATAATAATGTATTAAATGGGTTTGAAGAAAATAGTGGATAGTAAGTATCTATTTTAATATAAAAACTAATCTATTATATAGTAGATAATATTATTAAATTTCGTAGTTATTCATTTTATCATAAAAAGTAATATATTGTATAAAAGAAATGTTAATATTAATAAAACATAATAGTTATTTGAAAATGTAGCCAAAAATAAATCAATACAGAGGAAGCCTCAGAGAAAAGAGGTCTATAAGACCAAATTAAATGAGCTAATAATCATTGAGATAAATAGTGTATGCAATATATTAGAATTATAAATTAATAAATTAACTTAATAAATATATTTTTAACTTTAAAATAGTTCATTTTCATTGGTTTATTGATGGTGAACTAATTCACTATTTGTGCAAAGTGAATACAATAGTACTAGCCTATGTGACATTTGTTGTAGTTGTCATATAGTTTTGTAGTGCAAGAACTTAACAATAAGTAACATTGTTATATTTTATTATTAAATAAATAGATTATTAAACTATGTTATTGATTGTACTATAAGAAATTAACAATTGATTTAAAGTCGATTATTTAGTGATATAAAGTATTGATTTTCATTTAACTATTTTAACAACTATTAGTTGATTGTTTATTTTAATTTTAAAATTTAAAATTTGTTTAAAGTGGGATTGTAGAAAGGAGTTCTTGAAAAATAGTTCTTTTTAAAACATAGAGTTAGAAATGAGACAATTAATATTTTAATATCTAGATTTAGAAATGTAGATGTTGTAATGTATTAATTTCATAATATATGAGATTAAAGTTCTTTTGTTAGTAGAATTTTTTTGGAAAAAGCAATATGGAGACTCTCCAAAAAAAGGATCCTATAACACAAAATCAAATCATCCAATCATATAATTTGTATAATATGAAAATCATAATAAATAAATTATAAAACTTTAGAAATATTTTAATTGTTTAAAAATAGTTATTTGTGATTGGTGAAACTAATTGAGTAATTAGACAAAGTGAATGCAATAGTACATTGCCTACGACAAGTACAATAATGTATTGCTGCACCAATTTTTTTTCTTTTATAAAAATTATGATTACCTATGAAATACTGAAGAAAGATTTAAGCATGCACATATGTATCAATTGCATCAAACTCTATATTAAATTATATTTTCATATTCAAATATTTCATCCCGTAAAAGATTTTTTTAATAAAATAAATATTCCACACTCTAAATTATAATTTTTAATAATTATGTTTTATTTATACATTAATTCTATATTTAATTATTTCAATTCTTTAATTTTAATATTAAATAATCATTTTAAAATAAATTCTTGTCATCAAACTTTTACGACCTATATTCTCCCTCTATTATTAAATTTATTTAATAATTTAATAAACTTTAAATTATTATAACTTATGACAAATACAAGTAACTACATGGCACTTGTTAATAATAGCAAATAACAAGTCATGGATAGTGGCCATCAACCTAAAGATAAAATAATATCTATAGACAAATACATAAAAAAGTCATTGTTTAGAAAAAAATTTGTGCAAAATTTGGATAAGAGGAAAGTCCTTGAAGTACTTCAAATTTTTGATTGATAATGAGTTGATGAACTTGACGTTAGATGCATTGAGTTTGATTTGTCATCTTTAAGCTCCTCTTGCGTGCAGTTGAGAGCAAATAGATGTAAGACAATAAAACATGTCAAAATAAAGTTTTAGAGATGCAAGTTTATGAGGATCACACTTGAATGATTGAAGACTCCTTTGTGCCAGACTCTCCATATATGTAATAAAATTGTTTGACGAACACTTGTAACACACTAACATTATTTTTAAGCTCCATACCAAGTAAGGCCTCTATCCAATAAAGGTTATGACAAAAATAGATGAAAAATAATAAAATATTTAATTCCTCAACTTCTTAACAAATTGGCAACCCTAGAAAAATGTGTTTCATGCCTTCATATTTTTGGCAAAAAGGACAATTGATGGGCTAAACCATAAAGCATTTCAACCTGCCATCAATCGACAACTTGTAACATAGTATTTTCCAAACCATTAATTGTGCTTGAACATTGATTTTTGACCTCCAAATATGGGTAGAGAGTTTCAAGCAATATTTTTTTTTCACTAAATTTGTGATTCCATTTACTATATAGGCCACTCTTCATGGGCACATTAGGAAGTAGGCTCTATAAATATATATTTTTCAAGGGGAAAACCAAGGAAGGGTATGTAGAAAACTATAACCAATCTTTGAAGAGACTACATTGAATTGAGGTACAAAGCTTCATAGATAATTCTAATGGCACCAAGGACTCAACAAAGATAAGAAAATATTTGTATTTTTTGTTAAAGTTAAATTTTGATCTAACAATGTCCCACAACTCGTGAAGAGTGTTGAAATCCCAAAGATGCTCTGCTGTATTGATTCCATTTTTGAAAACAAAACTCAACAATTTAGGAAATTTAGGAGACAAAGGTTGGTCATGATACAAAATATGTTTATTCACCGAATAGAAGAAGTGGAAAAGCTAAAACCATGTTGGAGAGAAGCATCTCTCCAGTTTAACCAATACCAAACCTTTTGCCACACTTTCCAAATTGATTAAAGAGAAGGTGAAGCCTTAATAGAGAAGAAATGAACATGCAAAATCTTGTCTAACTAGACCAAACCCTTCCATTTTCTTTAACAAAGGAAAGTCCAATTCTATGTTAAACAAGTATTTTATAGGGTTTTGTCCCTTTAACAATTTTGATGATTCATTCCCCTCAAGTTTTTGGATCAATTAAATCCAAACCATATTTACTCTTAGGGTGAATGCAACAAGACCAATATGTGGATATAAAACCAATGCTACCATCCCAATTAGTCCATAAGAAACGTCTAATTATTTTAATTAAGTCTTCATAACCTTTGTTGGAGGTCATCCGAATGGATGAATAGGGTATATGCAGGATCATGGTGTGCCAAAAAGTGGTGATGTGAAAAAAATAGAGTTTGAAAATGTCTAAAAGCATTCCAAAATCTGCTCTAACTTTTTTTCACCTGTCCAGATACCAAACCTGGAAAGTAAGGCCCATTACCAGTGGATGATAGTCATGCCCCCCTTCAATGTGACCATTCTCCCTACAATGTCTCTTAACTGTTTTGATTAGCAGTCTTCTACGGTTTAAGCCCTTACAAATATTGCAAGGACAATAACATTTTCCATCACCTTTTCTTTTCAAGTTAGACCACAATCTAGCGATTGTCTCCCTATTTTGTTCTTCACTTATATTATCTGACATGATCATTCTTTGCAGGAAGCAAAAATCGGGCTATGAAAACTTCGGTCTATTGCAACTTTCAAAAACTAAGCAAAACTGTCGAAAGTACACAAATCTTCTTAGATCTAGCTAAATACTTTAATATTTTAAAAATACTTTCTTTGACTTTATTCCTAAAATTATTTGTAAAACTTTGACCAACGGCCTGAAGGTCTTATTTCAAGAGACCTTACAACATTAAGCCACTAAAAGCAATTTCAAAACATATAAGCTAAAAGTCTAAAAATATACATTAGAATAAAAAAAAAACAATTTTCATACTCGAGCACGCGGCTATAACTCATGCAATAGCCTTCTTGCTAAGCTATAGAAGCTCTCCAGCAATCAAATTATACAAGCTACAAGGCCTAACAACAATTTCAAAACATATAAGCTACAAGTCTAGTTAAAATATACATTAGATTAAAAAATATACAATTTTCATACCCGAACGCGCGGCTATAACTTGTGCAACGACCTTCTTGCTTAGTTGTAGAAGCTCTCCAGCAATCAAATCATACAAACTACAAGGCCTAACAAAAATTTCAAAACATATAAGCTACAAGGCAAGACATATTACATGACATGGCAAAAGGAACAAAATTTACAAGCTTTAGCAAGAAATATTAAATGACAACATAGTGCTAGAGAGATCACAATTATATGAGTCAAACATAGTCATGAAAAAGCACATAAATTAGTTATTATATGCAATTAAAAGATATAAAGTTAGATAGGGACATCCATAGGGCATATTGAAGAAATGATATGGTCATATAGATTTCATATGGGATTTTGAAGATGATAGTGTTCTAAGGCAAAGAATCCATTCATATAACCATAATGACATTAAATGTTTAAGCATGGACAATCATCAAATACCAAAATAGAGCAGCAATAAATCATTAGCAATAGTATTTACTTGAAAGTTTCTAAAGCCTTTTCAAAAAATCCATTTTGTTCTTCTAACTCTTAAATCATTTGCTTTCATTTCTGTCATGATACAATAGCAAGCAATGTTATTCAGAATTAGATTCAACAAACCTTAGCAGTGCAAATAGCCATCTCCTCTAAACTAGACTCCAGACACGAGGGGGCATTCACATACTCTTCCCCTAAAGGTATCCTGAAGAACAAAAGCCACTATATACCTTGCAAGCACTTATAATTTCTGTTATATGTGTTGCAGGAAAAGAAGAAGTTTCAAGATAAGTTTACATTGTTCTTATATGTGTTGCAGGCAAAGAAGAACTTTACATTGCTTTAACTTGCCATTGATGAGTATCATCTAACACTTTTAGCATAATTTATTGAAAAGGATGGAGACATGGTTCATGTAGTTGAGGAAGGCATTCTACATCGATTTGAGGTGATGGTAGGTTGATAGGAGTCAAGATGCTGAAAAGTTGTAAAGTTGTCATTTTAACTTCAACATTTGGGAAAGATTTTACAAAATCTCCAAAGGTGGTTATGGGTCAGTTCCAATAGTTGGAACATGGCATATGGAGATATATAAGGTCATCCAAGGCCTGGTGTATGTATTGGTTGAGGTTTTTCTCAAACCTTAATAGCAAGCAATAACATTTACACTGCAATTTTGTCACAGTTTGGCTTGCAACTCGAGAAAATACCTTAATATGAATTAAAATTCACAATTTCTTGTTATTCTTAGTTAGTTTGCTTTGATTCCTTGCTCTATATGTTTTGGTAGATCTTTGTGAATAGTTTGGCACATTGTAATAAAATTCCAAACCCACTGGCCTGTTCACTGCCAGAACTAGGGTTTCTTGAATAAACATGCCATTTTCTTGAACTCCCACAGTGTTTCACAGCCTTTTGAGGGCATTCAATGTATAGTGTATTATATCTTTTTTGGGTTGAAAAAATGCAGTTTGCTATTTTTCATGTCTTGCCCTAGGCGGGCCATTATACTGTGGAGCATAGGTATATACTTGTATGTTCTATAAGCCTGTATTGTTTGTGGCCAATTGTATTTGAATTCATGAATCTATGATATTGCTGTCAGTGTTATAGTTTCAGTCAGATCAGTAATGGATTAATATAGAATTAATCTTGAATTCTATATGAACTATATTGGTTATTATTTGGAATGGATATGAGTTTGAATATATATTTGTATATTTAATATATATGTGGAAATAATAAATATACTGGTGCAAGAGCACCTCAAACACTCAAGTCAGGCTTAAGGATCATGAAGACCTTCAAAACACTCCAAGCAAATCAGAGGTGTGGAATGTATAAGCGGAGTCCAAGGATCAATTGGAAGAACCTAGCATCGATCATGACCTTCAAGTAGTACACTACATTGGCATTTTTACAAGGTCCTTAACGGAGTACTCTTCATTGTGTAATGTTGGTCATGTCCACAAAGGACTAAGTATTGGGATGTAATGTTTAATAATGTTTGATAAGTCTAGGTTGGGTAGGAGGTAATCCCAAGACATTAAAATTAAGGGTGAATATTCAAATAAAACCTTTTGTTAGTTAAATATTCAAATATTTAAACATAAACGGCTAGTTTGGGATTGGAGTGAAGTTAGAGTTTAGTTGTGCTTTGTTTAATGAATTATTCTCAATTCAATGACAAGTTGGTTGAGATAGTTTCTTAACTTATTTAATCTTGTGGAGTCTCTGTTATGCGACAGTGAATGAGACTGGTGTGCGGGTTTGTAACATTGGTGAATAAAAAAACTCTGAGATTTCTACTATTCTTTGGTTTTTGGAAGTCTTTATTGATTCATTGGAGTTCATAGGATTTGACAAGAGTTTCTTTAACTATTGCAGTTACTAGTTGATGAATTCCATATTGTTTTGAATTCACTGCTGCGGCGCCTGTTGAAGTAACAGTAATTTTCTTTAACCGTTTTTTTACCACAGTCAGGTTTTAAGAGAAATGGTGATCATTCCATGAATATGTAGGCCTGATATTCATGGAATGAATAAATTTAACATGTATTATATAATATTGACCATGCATATGCAGAATTCATTGGGACAGAGGTGATCATTGTTGAGAACAATCCGACCAAGTGTTGTAAAGGTGTGACAAAGTGTAGCAGCGGCTAATCTGCCAAGCAAAGGAGATAGGTGGTGATTGGGAATATTATGTGATGTCCAGTAGATGGTTAACCCATCTTTAATTGGTTACAAGAGTATGTGCAGACAAGAGATCAAGGAGGCCCTAAAATAGGGGTTTGGAGTCCAGATTTAGGGATTCGGGTGTTGCAAAATTCTTGGGGCTAATTCCTTTTGGAATTGACCATTTGATAGTATAAGTAGGCATTTTCCAAGAGTTGAAGGTGTTAGGAAGTGTCTTACATATAGTTCCTTTGTTAATCTGGTGAATTTATGCAATTAAAATAGAGCATCTGCCATAGAAATATGTTGGTGTTGGCCCAAAATAGGCATACAAAGGTTTTTGGGCTACTAGGCTGCCAATCAGGTCTCTAGGACAGATTAAAGGAGATTGTATAATCAGTAATCCAAAAAACACAGAAATAATAAACAAATTTATCACATTTACATGTACATGCCAGACATTGGCAGTGAGATCCTTCTTCCTGCTAATCACCCTTCCTTCAACCAGCTGCTCCCATTTGATAAAACATCGACGTAGGTTGCAAACGGTGCCCTGCCTTGAAAAAATGCAGCCTCAAAGTGCACAAAACGCCGGTGCCTTAAAATCTTTTTGAGTCATTGGGACTCACCTGTGAATGGAGATCTCAAGTTGCCACCCAAACACAGAGAATAGAATGGGTCATTGCATTCAAAAAATGAACTCCATGGAACTAGTTTTAAGGATGCCTGATATTCTCCCACGCGCGCCTTTCAGAAGAACCCTGTCTCGCACAATTTCATTCAAATGAGGGTTTTTGGCTTTTTTTTTTTCTCTTATATCCCGTTGGCGTCGCAATTGCGACGCCATCGGGCTAAAATTGAAAAAAAAAAGCCAAAACCACATTATCTTTTCTTGCCGTCGCAAATTAACGTCGCAAATTGACCCCTAATGTATTAGTGTGAGATTGCTATGCCGAATCTAAATAGAATTTGATCACTCAAAAATGAGATAGGTTATTTTAGGCCTCGATATCACCATCTTGTAGAATTCAATGTTTCATCAATAGCCCTCACAAGCTCTGAGTTATGACCCTTAGAAGATTGATCTCGAAATGCACTTAGAGCACCTTGGAGACTATCGGTACAGGGTGGCTGTGGATGATGGAGGGCCTCCATGGCTGGGACAAGGTGATGCAGAGGGAAGTATGATGAGCCCTTTAAACAACTCGAAATGAGTAAATTTGTAATAATATGCCAAGTGACCTTTCTAGGTCCTCATGGTCAAATCCCACAAATGGTCAACTCTAGGAGGTTTTAAGGCTTCAATAGAATTTTTTTTGGCCAATATAACATGTTCCAACCAATACCTTTCAGTTTCAATACCTTTTAAGCAAAAATGCACAATGTACCCCAATGTTGTCAATGCAACTTTTCAATTCTGTGATAGCAGCAAGAAAAATGTGGACTTAACTTTTGATTTTCTCAAAAGACTCTTTGAAAAAATGACCTTTTTAGATACCCTTTATCCTCATACTAAAAATATATAAAATTGAGATGCGACTCCTTTGGAAAATATCAAAGATTCTTCACAATGACCTTGTCTTTAATAATGAAGCAATGATGCATTTACAAAGCAACTGATAGAAATAATTAATGTCTAGACTCCAAAAATTGCATAGGCTCCTAAAATGCATTCAATCAGAACATTCCACAATCAATTTCAGTCTAAGGGCTCCCTAACCCCAAAAGCCCCAAATTTGCCCTCTTGAAACCCTTGTTTCTAGGGCTTTTTAGATCTCACGTGTGCCATAACTTCTAGATCCGATTGGAAGTACAAACATCCTTATTTCAACATTCCAAACATGTTTCAAACATTAACCATGCCCTCCTTAAGGCCAAACTCCCACTGCTTGAGTCTACCAAGCCCTTTTCCACCAATTTTCACCCATGTTAGTGGATAGCTATCCTTCAAACCTTGTTAATTGCAAATTTTAGTGCATATCTATAATGTACATGTTATATTTGAGCCATCCCATGAAAAAAAATAGAAATATCTCATGGAATGACCATGATTATTAGTAAAAACCCTCAAAATTGCTTGAAAATGTGAGTTTCTAGCCAATCAGTGAATAATAGGTTAACAAAATGCAATGAAACATTAGTAGTTCTTCATGAAAAAATGTTAAACATTAATGGAAATGATCATACAACTTACTCCTATCAGATTGGAACTCAAAACACCAAGAAATCTTCAAAAAGCACTCAAAACAAGGCTTTTTCATTCCATTTATGGAGCAGTCCATACAAACTTTGTACTTGTCCATACAATGAAGTTTCCCAACATTATATAGATGCCTTACAACCCCCTTAACCATTCCCAAGTGGTTGGGATTGATTATCTTTAACCAATTTTAAATTATTGCATTTCCCTCCAAAATAACAACTAACCATTAAGTTTGAAAGTTTGAATTTGCATAACTCTAAAACAAGCATTAAATGATCTTTTGAACCCTATAACCTATCAAATGACATGATGTGACTATGAAAAACTATGAGAACCTATAAAATGACTTATTTAACCTATGCACTCCCTATTCCTCTTACAATGCAAGAATTTCACAATTTTGTCCTTTAAGGACTTATTACAAACATATGCTTTTTAAGCAATTTGACTTTATTTTATGGAAGACCTCATTATATATTCTTCCTCTTGGTGCTTTGGTCTTCAAAATGATCCCAAGGAGATGCCCTTGCATCACAAGGGTGTCACTAAGGTTCACCCACCCATTGGAAGCTAATGGCATTGACAATTTGATGCCAAGATCAATGGTTTCAAAGTTACGTTGTGGTGCACCTATGAACTGAGGTACACTGCGAGTTTTGGCATCAAGAGAGATCACTATGCTGAATCCAAATGGAATGTGATCTCTTGAAAATGAGATAGGTTATTTTAGGCCTCAGAATCACCATCCTATAGAATTCAACATTTCATCGATAGCCCTCATGAGCTCTAAGTTATGACCCTCAAAAGATCGACCTTGAAATGCACTTAGAGCACCTTGGAGACTATTTGGTACGAGGTGGCTGCGAACGATGGAGGGCCTCTATGGTTGGAACAAGGGTGTCACTAAGGTTCACCCACCCATTCAAAGCTAATGGCACTGACGATTCAATGCCAAGATCAACAGTTTAAAAGTTACGCTATGGTGCACCTATGAATTGAGGCACACTGCGAGTTTTGACATCGAGCGAGATCTTTGTGCCGAATCCAAATGGAATGTGATCTCTCAAAAATGAGATAGGTTATTTTAGGCCTCATCATCACCATCTTGTAGAATTTGACATTTCATTCATAGCCCTCATGAGCTTTGAGTTACGACCCTCAGAAGATTGATCTTAAAATGTACTTAGAGCACCTTGGAGACTATTTGGTATGGGGTGACTGCAGATGATGGAGGGCCTCAGTGGCTAGAACAAGGGTATCACTAGGGTTCACTCACCCATCTGGAGCTAATGGCATTGATAATTTGATGCCAAGATTAGCAGTTTCAAAGTTACACTGTGGTGCACCTATGAACTGAGGCACATTGCAAGTTTTGGCATCGAGCGAGATCGTTGTGTTGAATCCAAATGGAATTTGATCTCTCAAAAATGAGATAGGTTATTTTAGGCCTAAACATTACCATCTTGTATAATTTGACATTTCATCATTAGCCATCACGAGCTTTGAGTTACAACCCTCAGAATATCAACCTCGAAATGCACTTAGAGCACCTTGGAGACTACTCAGTATGTGGTGGCTGCGGATGATGGAGGGTCTCTGTGGCTAGATGTGCATGAATGGAACTTGTTAATTATGCTTTAAACACTTTCAAGAAATTGCATTCTTAGCTATGAAGCATCGTTTTGAATTTACAAATTGGGTTCTAATAGGCTTTTAGAGTTTCATAAAGAATTAATGAATAATGAATTATCTCCAATCTTTTGAAAGTTTCATATGTTAAGTTTTTCAAAAGGTGGAGAATTTGCTTTTTGAATAAGAGATCAGAAGTTTAAATTTAATAAAATTATTCTAGATTATAAATTTCCATTCCTTTCTCTCTATATGGAAATAAAAATAGGTCTATCCAATGTTGAAATGACAACAACAAAATAAGAAAATAATAAATGAAATTTACTTATTTTATTTAGTTTTTCTTATTTGAATATAATATTAGTTCAATATAATGGCTTTGATTTAAATGTTAAATTTTGTTTGTTTGTTCTAAATTAATAGATAAAATAGGATATATATGGACAACAATACTTTAAGTTTATACAAATAGATTAGATAAATGTAGCAAAGCACACAAGTATTTGTCTTATTTGATTAGTTTGATAAAAATGATTTTAATAATCATAATGTTAGCTCTATGTCAAATAAGAAAAAATCCAAACTTGTAATAAGATATCCGCAAGAAATTATCTTTAATTATCTCCTTGCTTCAATACTCATATAGCTATAAATGCTCTTAAAATTGTCCTTATAGCCCTGTATCACATGCAAATATGATTTGCAAGAACTTGTTCAATATCTTCCTCTTATAATTCCTTACAAAGAACCTACCAAAATACAAATTAGGATATGTAATTAATTTAACTTGTCTTTTTCATTATTACAAAAAAATATACAAAAAAACTTCACATTTTACATCATAATACATCATAAATCTTAGGAATTCTCCCCAACACCCCCCCCCCCCCCCCACTCTTCATGATGTACCTACATTCCAATATCATAAAAAATATGAGTAACTTATTGTACTAAACAAGATAATCATAGGTTCACTGAATCATTATGAAGAAAATAACATAAGAAGTAAATACACCTAGTCAAATGTTTTAGTAGGGCCCTCTCTCTATTTTAGGGTCTCCAAAAGGGCTTCATGATCAACATTAGTAATAGTAAAAAGTTCTTTTACTTTTGGTCTTTCTTGATGCTTCAAAAACTTTACATTTGTTGATATAATAAGCTGTGAATATATGAAAATTATTTTGTGCTTTTGATAGTCTTCGAATGTAGGAATTCCATTCCTTCTAAGCATCTATGTCTACAGCCATGTTCTAGCAACAACCACTAAACTAGTAGGATATGTGAATCCATCATCATCTGTGATTAGTTGTGTAAGCTTTTGTTTACCTCTTACACAATGTGCTAATCAATAATTAGATTTCTCATCATTTTCCTATGGTGCAACCAATGCAAAGACATGTCCTAGCTGAAGAAGATCTGATAGATGGTTATGCTCAAGTGAATTTTCCATGTCATCATTTATGATAGAGGGTATGATAGACAATGGAGTAAGATAATGTGGAGTCCATGTGTCCACCCACTCACTCGACTCATAGTGATCCCAATCACATTGAAAACAACTAGGACAAAAACAAGCTAGTTGTCTTGTCTAAATGGCTCATGTACTAGAATCAGAGCTTCAGAATGAATGCATTTTTGATGAGTCTCTCACTATAGCACAATCTGATCTATCACCTATGGACCCTTCCTCAACCAACCAAAAGAACCTATGTACCACTGAATCAAGAGTTCTCCCTATGATAATGCTAAACTACACCAGTCAACAATGCTATGAGCATCAAGAAGCTTTGTTGTTGAAATCTTCAATTACTCCTTAACTAGAGCTCTCTTCACACATGTCCTTGCTCCATCATGTTCCCCTTTCCCATGGATGGACTCAAAAAAACTCTAAATATGAGGCACTCCCCTCTCTACGCACATCCTACACAACCAATAAAACATGTGTGCATTCTTGAACTGAGTTATACAGTTATTTGACCAAATGATATGTCTATCCATAGCAATTGCACGCTCCTGTAAGAAATCAAAATAATTCTTGAAACAATGTTGCACAAACTCGCGAGAGTGAGATCTATCATCACTCATATAAAAATGATACTCTTTAATAATCTTCTGATTATCTTCTGCACTATTAGGGGCATGTCTACATGTTATGTGGACAAACATAGCAATATGAATGGAGTTGTAATACTGAGATTGTGTCTCATTTTGAGGTTGCAATGTGTAGTTCTTAGCAAAATCAACAACTGATATAATAGTGCCAATGGGAAAAGTCTCCTTACACATTCTAAATTGTTGATCCAACCACTGAGACCTATGACTATGTCTTGCATACTTGTAGAAAAGATTTTCCTTGAAATCTAAAATAAAACTAGCCACACTAATTTATTTTGCAACCAATTCACATCTAGAGCTCTCATCCCCACTCTTCAATGTGTATTTCACCATTTCATATACCTTTTTTTTACTATTGTCTTTCCAATATCTTGTTCCCACCTCTCATAGAAACATGTGTCAAACTTGGATAAGCCACCACATTCTGAACACTTCTCATTTAAGTAAACATTTCTATAAAAGAAACAACCATCAACTCTACAACATAAAAATTGATCTAGCAAGTCTCTTGATGATTTTGGAAGCCCACTGGCACCACAATTCTCCAAAATTTCTTTGCTATGCAAAGTAGAACAGATGGAGCGTAATAGTTCATGGTGCATAGAAAACTCAACATGATATTTGCAACAACATGTATTTCAAATTTTAAGTGGCACGCAATAAAATGGCTTCAAAGATTCAAAAGCCCTTTATGATATATCAAGACTTGGATGACTCTCTCTAAATTTTTTAAACAACATAGTTTGACTTGCCTCCAAATAGTGTTTAGGAAGTGGTGTGCGGTCTCTAATGCTAATTCTCAACTTTAACATGTCTTTAGCATTGGGTGATACTCGTGAGCTAGAGTGCCAAAATTGTGTAATTTCTTCCTTCACATCATTGGATAGCTTCTTATCAAAACATGGAAGTCTCCCACCAAAAGCCTATGTTTCATTTTGAAGAGGATCATCAATTCTCTCTTGTCTACTAAGTGCTCTTCTCAAATTCGTACCATTTAGGTTCAAGTAAATACAAGTTTGTCTCATATATCTACCCTTTCTCAAATGATGAATTGCCAAAGAGGTTGTAATAACCCTTCAAGAAACTCTCTTATCCTTCTCCTTGCTATTTTTTCCAATGCTATTGAGAGCACTGAAAATATTCTTCAAAATAATGACATTTCTTTCCAATTTTTTATTGACATGAATCTTCAATTTGGAAAGCATAGGTCTCATTGTTTGTATCCTTAATAAGTGCATAAAAAGCTGATGTTGCTCCACCACTGTCTTGTTGCCAAAAAACATCTTATATAGTCTTGAAGCCCATAACCGAATGGTTCTTTCTGATTTTTCCACTTCCAAATTGGTAATCATCATTTCATCAATTTCAATTATCCATTTTGGTGTTCTTAAACCTTCATGTCAATTATAATTAGGAGCTTTGTAAGCTTCTTGTGCATTAAGTTCCTGTGCATTGTCATATTCGACATGATCAATCATGCAATTTACATTATGACCTAGTAGCTTTTCATGTAATGCCCCACCTGAAGATCCTTGGAACAAGGATGAAATATAAGCAAGATATTTAAAAAAAAAAAACTAAGTGTAAGTGCACATGATAACAACCTACACAGATCAAAAGATCGCAATGGAAGACTAACAAACATCCAACACCAATGGATCTCCAAACATCACCACTGACTAAAACATAACCAATAAAACATAAGAGACCAACCAAGCTGAAAGACAAAAGCGGATTCGTAAAAATAGGCCAAGGCTGAAATCCTAAAGGCCTGAAATTTGGTTAAAAATGAATTTCTAAAGCCCTAAAATTTCCTAGAATCTTTATCTTACCCGTAGATGTCTGGAACCTATCTCAAATGAATCGTCACATATATTAAAATATATCTTAAGTATACTTAAATGATATATTTTAAACCCCTAGGAAATCTATTTTGAACTAGGAAGGTGTAAAACCTAAAAGGGTGTCCAAAACCAGTTTCCAAACTTTTCTCCGACAACCCTAGATAGCCCCTACTTTTTGCACGAAGGAAAAGAATACCAAATTATTGTGTGAATAAGTGCACAGTGTGGTGCAAAGAAGTGAATTTCCTCACAAGGAAGTGAATTCCAACAATAAAAACTGATATCAAGTTTCACACGAAGAAGTGCAAAGTTGTGCAAAGAAACCCACCATGTCACGCGAAGACTTGCATTATCGCACAACAAAGTGCAATCTCACACGAGATCTTAAATCAGCACACAAACATGAAACACAAAAAAAACTAAGAAAATTATGAAACAAAGTTCCTCTACACGGGGAGTACCAGATCCAAATTTCAAAGCAATAACACTCAACATAAATAGAAAGACAAAAAATTGGAACCTAAACATCTAAACAACATCGAAGGAAATAACAAAAAGAAACATTGCAATATACTAAAAGAAACATTGCATTAAAACATAAATAACATCACAATGAGAAAAATAACCAAACTAAGTACACAGTTGCTCCCAACCATAATAGCATCATTAGACCATTGTGGGCACTAGCCATCCCCTATGTGTAACATTCCCAAGCTATCAATCTGATTGTTGGTATTATCATAATGGAAACGTCACTACTAGACATGCTAAAAAAGAAAAGGAAATCTAACATGCTAAATAAAAAAACATAAGATAATGCTACTGGTAGATACATCATCAATCATATGCTAGACATCATAATAAGGAATGCGTCAAAACTAAGATAATCTAATATGATAAACAAACATCCCAACGAAAGCATAACTCACAAGAAAGTGTACTCCAGAACTCAAAGTACCAAGTGAACACATCTAGTAACGATACCACTAGGATACAAGGCCAACTTTGTACATCAGTCCCTAGTAGTGGTGAAGGTAGCTACACCTCCCAACCATGTGGCACCCATAGGTCCACACCCTCCATGCTGATGGAGATAAAGATCCAACCACAAATACACAAAACAACATCCATGGCTAACACACACGCCAAGCAATATGATGACTGAAACCAAGACAAAGACAATGCATAAACTACAGGTCTTGGTTAGACATCTCAATGGGCTACTATGTAGGTATTGACATCATGGAGAGTCACTTGGCATCGACAAGCCCAAGCTCAGATCATGTGTTTCAACTCCTCAACAGAGGGCCCCACACACATGTTTTATTATGTTAAGTTTTATTACCACCCAATGTTTTATTTAATTATCACTTACTTAAAACTTCTTCATGCCAACCCTATGGGACAAGGTCACCAGGCTGCAAGATAGAAGCCCCCTCCATATGCTACCTTACCCTACCCATGCTCATCTAGCGATGAGTGCTCATAGGCATGCAAATTCCCAACCCAACCCTAATGATCACAACTTTTGGAAGTACCATGAAAGATCGAGCCTTGCAGGTCACCCAACAGAGGTACTTGTGTGTGGTGCACCACCATCACAAAGATCAACACAAGGATTAGATGAGAACCCAAACAAAAAGCCAATCAACCAAAAAAACAAAATCAGGATGACGGATGCTACATGCATCCCAATGCAACAAAAGATGCAAAAGTGGTCTGATGGATATCCAAATAGATCATCCAGGTGCATGAACCACATTGTGGTAAGAAAACTTGAGAAAATATGGTGGCACACAAAATGAGGTAAAAAAGCTCAAATTTTAATTTTTTTTTGAAATTAAAACCCATTTGGCCTTTGGGTACATAAACCTCAAAAATCTAAAAATAACTGAAATTGGACACTGTATGCAAAAATGACCAGCATAACGGGTCAAAAACCCAAACCCCCATTTCAAAAATAGGGAAAACATTCATATCTGACCAACTAGGTAGAACCAACATACATAAATGGAGGGGAACACTAGTTCTTAGCCTCCTAGCATACTACTAAAAGAAATAGAAGCTGAAACAGAGTAAAAGCAATAAAATGGAAAACCCCTACATGTCAACAAAGGGGTAAATACTAAAAATAGCCAGAAAAAACAAATACCTCACCGAATTTGCCGAAAGTGATGGCAAAGCAAGGTCTTCATAAACTGGATCCAACGAGACTGATCTCGCAAAATTCCCACGCTCACAGCTCCCAGAATGAACAAAAAGTCAATCTTTTAGAAGAGGTTTTCTGAAATTTGCTCTCAAATTTTATTTCTAAAATGTGAGAAGTGAATAATAAAATCACTTTTCCAATACTTATTCACTTCTCAAGTGAATAGTCAATTATGGCAAACAACCAGTTGGAGTAGCTAAACTCTAATTCAACCCAAATGAAAACAAGTTATTATTTGTAGTGGAAATTCACATAAGGCAAAGCTGCCATAAATTAAATTCGAAAAGATCTAAAACCCAAAAACCCAAAATCATAGAATTTTTTTGCAATAGAGCGAACCTCTAAATGCATAAACACACTCACTGGTCTAATCACATAATGTAGATGATTTCGGATTTATTAATCACCAAAAGATTTTAATTTAAACAACTAAAATGAGGGTACGTCAACCATATAGGGATGACATTGGTACAATATGAATAGCTGAATCACTACTTCCATAGGCCACTGCTAGGGATATAATTCCTGCACAATAAAACACACGATCAAGTGCAATTGCATATAATATAGTAGTCGAAGCAATTAAAACATGAATTAACTAATTAATCCATTTACATCACTCACATTCACAAATAGCGTAAAGAACAAGAATGAAGTAAATAACAATAACATAGAATCTATCTCATAAGATGCTCAACAAATATGTCCAATAAACCATAAAACTAGATAACGTCATAGATCTACTATCATCTCAAAATAGCATCAACATGCAAAATGATAAACTGAACAACATAGCAGTATAACATCTATGGTACTGAGTCAAAGTATAACATCTGACCCTTAGATCATCATAAGGTACAAAATAAGAGTATCAGGTATCTCTTGAATAAAAAATAGACAAGTATAGACTACAAACATGAGAGGCACTACATCCTCCCCCACTAGCATAGGCTTACTCCTGGAAGCCAGCAAAAAGATAGGGGTACAATTGCCTCAGTCGTGAAGCATCCTCCCAAGTTGCAGAGGTCTCATCGCTCAGGTCCCATTGGACCCTTACCTTCTTAATGTCCCGACCTCATAAGGTCAACCTCTGCTACTATAGGATACAAATGGGCTCCAAGATAAGTTTCCCATCTGCTACCTGTAAAACATCCCAATCAAGAACATGGGTCACATCTAGAATATACTGTCGCAAAAAAAAAAATGGAAAACATCATGGATGCGGGATAGGCTAGGTGGTAGCACTAATCGATACGCAACAGGACCAATCCTCTTGAGGATCTCAAAAGGTTTGACAAAACATGGTGCCAACTTAGAGCATTTCCTATAATAGATGGGGCTCTTCCTCGGACGCACTCACAAAAACACCTTATCACCAATAGAAAAGTGACGATCCAACCTATGGGCATCTACGTACTTCTTCTACCTATCCTAAGTAGTAACCAAATGCTCCCTAATGTGAACAACCTGCTGCTCCATATCCTGAAGCATCTCTAGACCCAAAAGAACTTGATCCTCTAAACAATCCCAACTCAAAGGGGTATGACATGGTCTACCATACAAGGCCTGAAAAGGTGACATGCCAAGAGAAGTATGATATCTGTTGTTGTATGAAAATTCAACAAGGTAGAAATAGTCCTCCCACTTCACCTGTCTATCCATAACATACATGCGACGCATATCCTCCAGAGCTTGATTCACTCTCTCAATCTGACCATCCATCTCTAGGTGATAAGCTGAACTAAAATTGAGCTACATCCCCAAAGCATGCTAGAGAGACATCCATAGTGTAAAAGAAAACACTAGATCTCTATTCAAAATGATTTGACGAGGAATCCCATGCAAACAAATAATATCTACCAAGACAAAATGCGCTATAGAAGAAGCTATGTAGGATGCTCTCATGGATGAAAAATGTTCTACCTTGGACAACTTGTCCACTGTCACCATGATACAATCATGTCTCCATGATGACATAGGAAACCCTGTGATAAAATCAATGGATATCATATCCCACTTCCACTCTAGAATGGTATGTGACTGCAAAAGACTTGCTGGATGCTGATGCTCTGCCTTCACTCTCTGGCACTCAAGGCATCTAGCAAAAAAAGTAGCAACATCACATCTCATCCTTGCCCAAATTTATAGTTGTTTGAGATCAACACACATCTTCTTGACTCCAGGATGTGAAGAATATGGTGCACGATGTGCTTCCGACAAAACCAAGGTAAGAAGATCACTCGACACGGGTACATAGATATGCCCCAGGTGTCATAGTAGTCCATTAGACTCAAGCATAAAATTTGAAAACCTCCCCTCAAGGGTACATCTAGACTCAATCTCCACCCTCACCTCCTGATACCAAGTGTCACTAGGAAAAGCCTCCAAGATACAGCCTAGAAAATCCACTTCCAATGACAACAATGAAGCTCATGTTGCCTTTTTCTCAAAGCATCAGTGATGAAATTCTCCTTCCCTTTAATGTAATGAATATCAAAGTCATACTCACACAATAAATCCATCCAATGATGCTATCATGCATTTAGGTTTGGTTGAGTAAAGATATATTGCAAGCTCCTATGATCACTATGCAAATCAAACCTTTGTCCCAAAAGAAAATGTCTCCAATAGACAAGGGCATGCACTATGGCTACAAGTTCCAAATCATGAGTGGGGTAGTTAAGCTCATGGTCCTTGAGTTTTCTAGACTCATATGCAATCACTTGACCATCCTGCATGAACATTGTACCCATGCCTTCCAATGAAGCATTTGTGCAAACCATGAAATCACCTATACGATTAGGCACTGCAAGGACTGGTGTACAGGTCAAACACTCCTTAAGAGCATTAAATTCTACCTCACACTGGTCTGACCAAACAAACTTCTTCCCTTTCCTCTGAAGAGAAGTGATGAGATGAGCTAGTCATGAGAAATCCTTCATGAAGCAATGGTAGTAGCCTGCCAATCCCATAAAACTACAAACTTTTGAGACATTAGTCGGTGCTAGCCAATCCATGATAGCACAAATCTTTTCTAGGTCCACTACAATTCCATCACCAGTGATGATGTGTCCCAAATATTTCACCTTTGACTAGAAAAACCCACATTTACTCAAGTTTCTATACAACTGATGGTCTCTCAAGCACTGCAATACCTTACATAAATGGACTTCATGCTCCTCCACAGTCTTTGACTAGATCAATATGTCATCTAGGAATACAATGAAACACTAATCGTGTTAAGTGTGGAATACACCATTCATCAAACTCATAAATACTAATGGCACATTGGTTAACCCAAAGGGTACAACCATGAACTCATAATACCCATACCATGTACAAAAAGCTGTTTGATGAATATCAACCTCCTAGATATGAAGCTAATGGTATCCTGACTTAAGATCAATCTTTGAGAATACTCGTGCTCCTTTCATCTGATCAAACAAGTCATCAATCCTCAGTAAAGGATAACGGTTCTTCACCATCACCTTATTCAATTGCCGATAGTGAATGCACAACCATAAAGAACCATCCTTCTTCTTCACGAAGATGACTAGTGCACCCCATGGAGATACACTAGGATGAATGTGGCCCTTGGCCAAAAATTCCACCAACTACAAAAGCTCACTCAACTCCTAAGTAGTCATGCAATAAGGAGCTCATGAAATTGGCTCTACTCCTGGTATAAGGTCAATCCGAAAATCAATGTCACACTGTGGTGACATACTTGGAATCTCATTAGGAAACACATCTACATACTCATGAAGGAGTGGGTGATCATCAAGAGTCACCATATGGCTCTCAACTTCCTCAAGATCATTGAGAGACACAAGAAACAACTAGCAACCCTTCTACACACTCTACTAAAGCTGATTAGCCAAGATCATATGAAGCGAGACTAGTCTCTGAACTCCCAAAAGCTCCTCTTGCCCACCTGTATCATCCACACACTATACCACCTTACGATGGCAATCGATATTCACCTAATGGGTAGCCAACCAATCCATGCCCAACACAATGTCATATGATCCCAAATGTAGAATGCGTAGATCCACTATGGTGGTGAAGTTTTCCAAATTCAAAAAAATCCTAAGCAACGAGTCAAAAATCACCTTAGAACCTATAGCTAACTTGACTTGCCACCTATCAACTTGACACATTACCACTAGCCCACATTACTGAACAAGAGATGGTGAAATGAAAGAATCAGAAGCACCAAATTCAAACAAAACTAAAGTTAAAATGCCATGCAACATACATGTAGCCTCGACTACTATACCTTGATGCTCAAATGTTTGTCAACTGCCACAAAGACTTTGTGATTCTGACCTACATCTCCTACAATAGGCTCAGATCTCACTGTGCCCTTACTAGGTCATGTGCATAGTTTGATCGAACATTCATAAGATTTATGGCCTGGTTGACCACAAAAATAATAGTTCCTAGTAAAGTTGAGGCTTGTCCCATGACCACCCTAAGTAGTGCTAGGATATGGTGTGCTACCTCTACTAGAATTCTAGTAACTATTCTGAGGAGGACAATCTTGCTAAGATTTTTGTCCTCGGTTCTAATTATCTCCTTTCTTTCTTGAGGCACTAGAAGATTTACCACCTTTGGTCCAATAACCCTTCTGTAGGTTATGACGAGAACCACCCTAAGAGGGTGTTGATTGGGTCTATCCCTTCCCTGAGGACTAAGAATACTGTACATCCTAAATTGAATTCTTTGCACTCTAGTTCTGAGAACTAGCTCTGCTATTGAAACCTCTAGCTAGATTTTTCTCAGAAATACATGCCTTCTCTACAATGAGAACAAGAGTCCTAGGTTGATGTGTATGAACTTTTCCAATGAGGGAGTCCTTAAGGCCTCAGTTGAAATGATGAGCCAAGAGCAAGTCATCATTATTATAGCATGAATAATGCCTTAGTTCAAAGAATTAGATTTTTTACTAATCCACTGTCATCTTTCCTTATCAGATTGCATGGAATTCATTAGCACGGGCCTTTCTAAACTGAGGAGATAAGAATCTCTCTCGAAATCTCTCCTCAAAGATCTCCCAAGTGAGATTTGTAACACTAACCTTCAGCTTCTGACTCTCAATATTCCACCAAATGAATGTGTGTTCCCTCAACTACATAATTGCACAACGGGCTCTCATGTTGGTTGAGTATGGATACATGGTGAAGCAGTGCTCCATGTCCAACAACCAAGTCTCAGCCTTGAGGCCACATCCCTTGCCATCATATGGTGGTGGTCTAGAACTTTGAAGGGACTTCATGATACCCAACTTGATGGAATCCTCACTGTTGTGGTCCCTACCATGTCGATGGTGCCTTCTTCCCCCAAGTGGGTAAGAGAATGCTCACATTCACGTTCCTCCTCTCTATGCTCTGAATGATGGGAATCTCCATGGTGAGACCCCTATTTTGGATCATGATCCTATTGGGGCTCCTCAACATCAGGGCCCAACCAAGCAAGAATCTCCTAGAGTACTGGCATCGATACCCCCATGCCATCTTGATTAGTATTATTACCTCATTCTCCCTCTCCAACTTGATGTTCCTCTTCATGGTGTTCCTCCTCTTAAACAACCTATCGATTACCACCCCAACTAGACCTATATGCAGAAGGCATCCCTATGGAAGCAACAAGGAAAAATCAGACATAAGGATCATAAGCATAAGAGTCAGAACATGAACCCAAGAGATATCAAAATAACAACATAATATAACAATACACAACGAAAAACAAAACCATAGTAGAAGCATAACACAGAGAACCCAATGTTGAAAAATGGGCTCTAATACCAGATGTAATGCCTCGCTTGAAAATCCTTGGAACAAGGATGAAATACAAGAAAGATAAATTTTTTTCTTAAACAAGTGTAAGTGCACATGATAAAAATATACATAGATCAAAAGATCGCAATGAAAGACTAACAAACATCCAACACCAACGAATCCCCAAATGTCACCACTAACTAAAACATAACCAATAAAACATAAAAGATCAACCAAGATGAAAGACAAAAGAAGATTCTTGAAAATAGGCTAAGGCTGAAATCTTGAAGCCATGAAATTTGGCATAGTCTAAATTTCTGAAGCCCTGAAATTTCCTAGAATCTTTATCTTAGCCCGTAGAGGTTTGGAACCTATCTCAAATGAATCATCGCATATATTAAAATATATCTTAAGTATAAAAAATTATTCTTATACTTAAATGATATATTTTAAAACCATAGGAAATCTATTTTGAACTAGGAAGGTGTAAAACCTAAAAGGGTGTCCAAAACTAGTTTCCAAACTTTTCTCTGACAAGCCTAGATAGCCCCTATTTTTTGTGCGAAGGCAAAGAATACTAGATTCTTGCATGAAGAAGTTTCTTCTCATGCAAAGAAGTGCATAACGTCATGCAAAGAAGTTCATTTCTGTGCGAGGAAGTGCATTCCAACAATAAAAATTGATATCAAATTTCACGCGAAGAAGTGAAAAGCTGTGTGAAGAAACCCATTGTGTCACATGAAGACTTGCATTATCACGCAAGAAAGTGCAATCTTGGGAGAGATCTTAAATTAGCATGCAAACATGAAACACGAAAAAAGCTAAGGAAACTATGAAACAAAGTTCCTCTACACCAAGGAGTATCGGATCCACATTTCAAGGCAATAACACTCAACATAAATAGAAAGATAGAAAGCTAGAACATAACCATCTAAACAACATCTGAGGAAATAACAAAAAAAAACATCGCAATATACTAAAAGAAACATTTCATTAAAACACAAATAACATCGCAATGAACAAAATAACCAAACTAAGTATGTGGTTCTTCCCAACCATAATAGCATCATCAGACTATTGTGGGCCCTAGCCATCCCCCGTGCGTAACATTCCCAAGCTATCGATCCGATTGTCGGTACTATCATAATGGAAACGTCACTACTAGACATGCTACAAAAGCAAAGGAAATCTAACATGCTAAATAAAAAAGTAGAAGATAATCCTATTGGTAAATACATCATC
This sequence comes from Cupressus sempervirens, assembly GCA_028749045.1. Lineage (NCBI taxonomy): Eukaryota > Viridiplantae > Streptophyta > Pinopsida > Cupressales > Cupressaceae > Cupressus > Cupressus sempervirens. Next base: position 718,291,938 of record CM053792.1, read on the forward strand.
TATCATATGCTAAACATCATAATAAGGAATGCGTCAAAACTAAGATCATCTAACATGATAAACAAACGTCCCAACGAAAGCATAAATCACAAGAAAGTGAACTCCAAAACTTGAAATACCAACTGAACACATCCAGAAATGGTCACACTAGGATATAAGGAAAACTCTATACATCAGTCCCTAGTAGTGGTGAAGGTAGCTACGCCTCCCAACCATGTGGCGCCCATAGGTCCACACTCGCTGTGCTGATGGAGATAAAGATCCAACCACAAACACACAAAACAACATCCACGGCTAACACACATGCCAAGAAGTATGATGATTGAAACCAAGACAAAGATAATGCATAAACTAAGGCTACTATGTAGGGATTGACATCATGGAGAATTGCTTGGCATTGACAAGCCCAAGCTTGGATCATGTGTTTCAACTCCTCAACGAAGGACCCCGCACACATGTTTTATTATCTTAAGTTTTATTACCACCCAATGTTTTATTTAATTATCACTTAAAAATTCTTCATCCCAACCCTATAGGACAAGGTCACTAGGTTATGAGATAGAAGACCCCTCCATATGCTACCCTACCCTACCCATGCTCATCCAACAATGAGTGCCTGTAGGCATGCAAATTCCCAACCCAATCCCAATGACAATAATTTTTGAAAGTACCACAAAAGATCAAGCCCCACAGGTCACCCGACAGAGGTACTTGTGTGTGGCACACCACCATCACAAAGATCAACACAAGGATTGGATGAGAACCCAAACAGAAAGTCAATCAATCGAACAAACAAAATTAGGATGACAGATGCTACATGCATCCCAATGCAACAAAAGATGCAAGAGTGGTCTGACAGATATCTAAACAGATCATCTAGGTCCACGAACGGCATTGTGCTAAAAAAATTTGAGAAAATAGGGAAGCACACAAAATGAGGTAAAAAACCCTAAATTTTGGAAAAATTTCAAAATTAAAACCCATTTGGTCTTTGGGTTCAAAAACCCTGAAAATCTAAAAATAACTAAAATTGGACACCATATGCAAAAACGACCAGCATAATGGGTTAGAAACCCAAACCCCCATTTTAAAAATAGGAAAAATGTTCATAGCCAACCAACCGAGCAGAACTAGCATACATAAACAAAGGGGAACACTAGTTCTCAGCCTCCTAACATATTGCTAAAAGAAATAGAAGCTAAAATGGAGTAAAAGTGATAAAACATGAAAGCCCTACTTGTCAACAAAGGGGCGAATATTGAAAATAGCCAGATAAAACAAATACCCCACTGAATCTACCAAAAGTGGGCAAAGAAAGGTCTTCCCAAGCCAGATCTAATGAGACTAATCTCATGAAATTCCCATGCTCACAGCTCCCAGAATGAACAGAAAGTCAATCCTTCAGAAGAACTTTTCTCAAATTTTCTCTCAAATTCTATTTCCAAAATGTGAGAAGTGAATAATAAAATCACTTTTCCAATACTTATTCACTTTTCAAGTGAATAGTCGATTATGGTAAATAGCTAGTTGGAGTAGCTAAACTCTTATTCAACTCATATGAACATAGGTTATTATCTGTAATGGAAATTCACCTAAGGAAAAGTTGCTAGAAATTAAATCTGAAAAGACCTAAAACTTGAAAACCCAAAATCACAGAAAATCACTTAACAATTTCACAACAGAGCAAACCTCTAAATGCATAGACATGCTCACTGGTCTAATCACATAATGCAGACGAGTTTGGATTTACTAATCATCGAAAGGTTTTAATTTAAACACCTAAAATAAGGGTACGTCAACCATACAAGGATGACATTGGTAAAATATGAACAACTGAATCACTATTTGCATAGGCCACTGCTAAGGATATAATTCCTGCACACTAAAACACATGATCAAGTGCAATTGCATATAATATAGTTGTCGAAGCAATTGAAAGATTAATTAACTAATAATCCATTTACATCACTCACATTCGCAAAAAGCGTAAAGAGCAAGAATGAAGTAAATAACCACATCATAGAATCCATCTCATAACATACTCAACAAATATGTCCAATAAATCATAAAACCAAATAACATCATAGATCTACTATCATCTCAAAATAGCATCAACATGCAAAAATGATAAACTGAATAGCATAGCAGTATAGCATCTATGGTACTAAGTCAAAGTATAACATCTGACCCTTAGGTTATCATAAGGTACAAAATAAGAGTATCAAGTATCTCTTGAGTCAAAAATAGACAAGTATAGACTACAAACATGAGAGGCACTACATTTCATCCTCCAAATTTTCATTCTCTAAATTTTCAATCATGGCATTATCATTTTCAATTGGTACATTTTCATTCCCCAACTACACATATTCATCATCTGACTCTATGATTTCACCTTTGACTAATTCATCCTCAACTTGACTCACATTTAACATACCTTGTCTTTGCCTTCGGTGATGTACTTTGTCCCTTTCCCTATATGTTGCAATATCATCATTGGATACCTTCCTTTTGCGTTTAGCCTTTCGATGACTGCTACTACCCATTTAGATGACAATATTGAACACCTAGGGATATATTATCAAATTTTTTTCTATTGTATGGGCCCCAAAATGTGACTTTTCCCAAAACCTGTGAAAATAGCCCACAAAAAGCGATGTTGTCGGGTCTACAATCATAGGGAATATTTTGGGAAAATCATGCTAGTAAATTTGTGTACCTGATCTGAGATCAGATACTCGATATTAAACCGGATATTTGATATCAAATTGGATATCTGATATTGACGTCAAAATATTGGAGGGAAATAACAATTAAGATTAAGATTATAATGTATATAATGAGTTAAATGTCTAATGAGTTATGAGTATATTATATTATATTATGTATAATGAGTTATGAGTTATGTATTAGATTATAATGTGTTATTATATTATATTATTAAATATAATAATATATGTTATTATTATTATAATCTATAAATATATAATATATCTTAATATATATGAAATTATTATATATTATTATTATTAAATATGATAACGTAATATATATTATATATGTTATTAATATGTAATAAGTTAAATGTATAATGAGTTATGAGTTATGTATTAGATTATAATGTATTATTATATTATATTATAATTATGACCTATGTTAACTATTATATATAATAATATATTATGTTATTATTATTATAATCTATAAATATAATATATATTAATATATATGATTAGTATATTATATTATTATTTTTACTATATTATTATTAAATATAATAACATAATATATTATATATGTTATTAATATATAATGAGTTAAATGTTTAATGAGTTATGAGTATATTATATTATATAATTATGTATAATGGGTTATGAGTTATGTATTAGATTATAGTGTATTATTATATTATATTATTATTAGATATAATAATATATGTTATTATTATTATAATCTATAAATATATAATATATATTAATAAATATAACTATATATAATTATTATAGGTTATAGGTTAATATATATCTAAAATGCATCGAGAGGGGTCATAGGTTAACCTATGATCCCTCTCAATGCATTTCATGACAACCTATGTCCCTAGGGGCCCTAGGAACCCTAGGGAGGCATTTGGTTGGTTCCAATGCATGTAGAGGCATCATAGGTTAATCTCTGACCCCTCTTAATCCATTTCATGACAATCTATGTCCCTAGGGGTCCTAGGACCCCTAGGGATGCATGTGGTTGGTTTTAATATGTTGAGAGGTATCATAGGTTGACCTATGACCCATCTCGACGCATTTCATGACAAACTATGTCACTAAGGGCCCTAATACCCCTAGGGGCTCATGTGGTTGGTTCCAATGCATCAAGAGGGGTCATAAGTTAACCTATGACTCCTCTCAATGCATTTCATGACAACCTATGTCCCTAGGAGTCCTAGGCCCCCTAGGGACACATTTGGTTGGTTCCAATGCATCTAGAGGGGTCATAGGTTAACCTAGGATCCCTGTTGACATATTTCATGACAACCTATGTCCCTAGGGGCCCTAGAACCCCTAGGGATGCATGTGGTAAGTTCCAATGCATTAAGAGGGGTCATAGGTTAATCTATGATCCCTCTTGACACATTTCATGACAAAATATGTCCCTAGGGGCCCTAGGATCCCTAGGGATGCATGTGGTTGGTTCTAATGCATTGAGAGGCATCAAAGGTTAACATATGATCCCTCTCGATGCATTTCATGACAACCTATGTCCCTAGGGGCATTAGGACCCCTAGGGAGTCATTTGGTCGGTTCTAATGTGTGTAGAGGGGTTATAAGTTAACCTATGACCCCTCTCGATGCATTTCATGACAACCTATGTCCCTAGGGTCCTAGGACCCCTAGGAACACATGTGGTTGGTTCTAATGCATCAAGAGGAATCATAGGTTAACCTATGACTCCTCTCAATGCATTTCATGATAATGTATGTCCTTAGGGGCCCTAGGACCCCTAGGGACATATGTGGTTTGTTCCAATGCATTGAGAGGGGTCATAGGTTAACCTATGACCCCTCTCGACACATTTCATGACAACATATGTCCCTAGGGTCCCTAAGACCCCTAGGGATGCATGTGGTTGGTTCTAATGCATTGAGAGGCATCATAGGTTAACCTATGACACCTTTCAATGCATTTCATGACAAACTATATACCTAGGGGCCCTAGGACCCCTAGGGACTCATATGGTTGGTTCCAATGCATCGAGAGGGGTCATAGGTTAACCTATGACCCCTCTCGATGCATTTCATGACAACCTATGTCCCTAGGGGTCCTAGGACCCCTAGGGACACATGTGGTTGGTTCCAATGCATTGAGAGGGGTCATAAGTTAACTTTTGATGCCTCTCAATACATTTCATGACAATGTATGTCCCTAGGGGCCCTAGGATCCCTAGGGATGAATGTGGTTGGTTCTAATGTGTCGATAGGTGTCATAGGTTAACCTATGACCCCTCTCAACAGATTTCAGGACAACCTATGTCCTTAGGGGCCCTAGGACCCCTAGGGAAACATGTGGTTGGTTCCAATGTGTCAAGAGGGGTCATAGGTTAACCTATAACCCCTCTCGATGTATTTCATGAATACTTATGTCCTTAGGGGTCCTAGGTCCCCTAGGGATGCATGTGGTTGTTTCTAATATGTCGAGAGGCATCATAGGTTAACCTATGATCCCTCTCAATACATTTCATGAAAACCTATGTCCCTAGGGGCCCTAGGACCCCTAGGGACTTATGTGGTTGGTTCCAATGTGTTGAGAGGGGTCATAGGTTAACCTCTCGATGCATTTCATGACAATGTATGTCCCTAGGGCCTAGGAACCCCTAGGGATGCATGTGGTTGATTCTAATGCATCTCGATGCATGTCATGACAAGGTATGTCCCTAGGGGCCCTAGGACCCCTAGGGATGCATGTGGTTGGTTCTAATGTGTTGAGAAGTGTTATAGGGTAACCTATGACTCCTCTCGATGCATTTCAAGACAACCTATGTTCCTAGAGGCCCTAGGACCCCTAGGGATGCATATGGTTAGTTCCAATGCATCAAAAGGGGTCATAGGTTATCCTATGATCCCTCTTGACACATTTCATGATAACCTATGTCCCTAGGGCTCCTATGACCCCAAGGGATGCATGTGGTTGGTTCTAATTCATAGAGAGGCATCATAGGTTAATCTATGATCCCTCTCGATGCATTTCATGACAACCTATGCAGGACCCCTAGGGACTCATGTGGTTGGTTCAAATGCATTGAGAGGGGTCATAGGTTAACCTAGGACCCCTCTCGATGCATTTCATGACAACGTATGTCCATAGATGGCCTAGGAACCCCTAGGGATGCATGTGGTTAGTTCTAATATGTTAAGAGGGGTTATAAAAATACCCAAAAATATGCATCACATCCAGGCATGAGTCTAGTTTTTATATTTGTAATTATATTAAAAAATATTATCATTTGATTTTGATTAAGGTGGTCAGACATACACCTACTTTTTATTTTTGCCCTGAAATTTTTGTAGTACTGCATTAAAATCCAAAATTTTGACCAATCAATTATTTTTTTCTCCAGATAAGACCTAGTAGTTTAGAAACTACATTCAATTTCCTACACATTATTTTCTTACAAATTTTTTATATAAAGTCCAAAAGCACTTTAAAATTACGTGTCAAGTTGACATAACCTTGATTTGCTAGTTTTTGACTACCACTTAAGGCCATAGTTTGGTTGACCATGATCCTCCACATACCCAATAGTAAACATGAGTAACTAGAAATATTTTATTAGCAACTTGAATTGTTCTATACAATGATAGGAATTTATTACCCCAATTAAATTGTTTATCTTTGATCTTGTTAAGATAACATATCCATGTGTCAAAGAGATAAATTCCAATACCAAGGGGTATCCTAAGATACCTCATAATTTCTCTATGCTTAAATTTCCTCCATTCATGTGGTATCCAATGAGGAAAGTTCCCATCATGAATCATCAAAAATTTAGTTTTCTCATGAGCAAGCTTAGAACCAGAAAAAACACAATATAATTCCAAAATGTCCATAGTGTTGGAAATATCTTTTTTAGAATTTTGCGAGAATAATGCATCATCAAAATAATGCAAATTAATAACCACATTATCTTGAGGAATAGAAATACCTTAGATGCGATTCATATTGTTTTCACCCTATAACATATATCTTAAGGAACCAACCATAAGAACATATAGATAAGGAGCTAAGGGGCATCTTTGACGAATAGATCTATGAAGAGGAAATAGAATAGTCATCATATTAATGATAATGATATGGGAATTAGCATCATGAAACAACATTCAAATATGAGCTATTAGTTTAGGATCAAATCCCAAAAATTTAATAATGCTCAAAATAAAGGTTAGTTTGTTGAGTCGCTTCACAAGTTTCTCAAGCTAAAATTAGATTGTCAAGAATATATATACCAACAATAAAACTACTTTGTCAAGGTTGTATAATTTCTTGCATAATTGGCTTGATTTTGTTATAGGAGGTGTTTAAAAGCATGATAGGATGCTAATCAGAGACAATATCTTCCTTTTTTCTTTAGGAAGGAGTTTTATTAAGAAACCTTTAATGATTGGACCCAAAGATCCTCTTTCAAAAGCTTCTAGATATAAGAAATAATGATCATTTTTGATCTGTTACCATATTCGCTTGTAAAAATCCATAGGAAGCCCATCACTACTGGGGATTTTATAAGGGGCAATGTTGAAGAAATCATTTTCCAACCCTTCCAAAGTGAGTATTTTGTCATGATACCAACTATAAACAATGTCTATGAGATTAGGAATATGAACTTTGACAATGTCTTCTAAATCATCTTCAATATCATGCCATTGATCATCTTGGAAAATGTGTTCATAAAAATATTTAAAAATGTTGCAAATTTCATACTAACAGGTAAGGAGGAAGTCAAACTTATCTTTTATAGCATTGATACATTCTTTCTTGTGTTTATGATTGAGATAGTTAAAAAAAATTGTGTGTTACTATTTCTTTCTTTTATTCAATGCAATCTTGATCTAATTTTAGCCCCTTGACCTCTATACTTATCAATTTTGTGGGTTTTAACACCATCAATAACAATTTGAATATTATTATTAGTGATGAATACTTAGACGTTCTCTAGCATGCACAAGTTTCCCTTGAAGTAATATTTTCTTGTGTTTTCCTTGTTGGGCTATTTTTACTCCATACGACTGAATAAAAATAGTACATTGATAAATGATATTGCATGACCAATCAATCCAAGATTCTTTGTCATTGGGTTTGGTAAGAGCACTCCAAATCCCCTTTAAGGAAGCTAAGAATGAAAGGTTATTTAGCTGAGAAACATTCAATGTAAAAGGAAGAGAATCCTCTAAAATGGAATTTTGAGAAATACTAATGCTGCGAACAATCAAAAAATGATCTAAAAGTCTAGAAGAGTAAAAACTTTGAATTCATACCACTAAAGAGTACGAACCAATGAGAGACTATAATAGACATGAAAATAGTCCAACTTGCTTAATTTTCTATTATCTCCTATTTGGAAAATGAGATTTCTAAAAGGAGGAACATATCCGTAATGAAATGTGCTAGGACACTGATAATGGAGAAGAAAACTAATTTGAAATATTGGAGAGAAGTTATAAGTATGATTGTCTATACCTTGAACCAAGTACAAATTAAGAAAGGTACAAATTCTAGACCTTTTGAACCATGGTATGGATACTCACCCAATTTAAAATATTTTAAGGTATTTGGTAGCAAGTGTTACATTCTCAAGGACATCAAGAATGGTAAAATTGATGCTAAAATGGAAGAAAGTATATTCCCAGGCTATTCCACAAGAATTAAAGCTTATAAGTATTTAAATACTAATACTAACAAAGTTGTGGAAAGTGCAAATATGTTCAGTTTGATGAATATATAGAGGTACATGAAGCTAAACATAAGAAGGAACTTGAAGAGTACAAAACCTTCATATAATACTATGAAGACATGAATGGTGATGAATATGTGAACCAAGGTGTAAATTAACAACAACAAGTATCAATGACTATCGAGTTACATACAATGGATGCCGAGTTGCTTTCAAAAGCCAAGTTGCAGACAAAAGTTGAGGTACATTTTGATACTAAGATTAGTATACATGGAAGGCATGTTAATTTACTTGATAGATAAGTACACAGTGAATCTAAAGTTGAAAGACCCATTGAAGAAAGAAGAGAAGAACCAAGATTATCAAAGTATGTCAAGAGACATCACACTGCTGAACAAATTATTGGAGATAAAGAAGCTAGACCAATGACAAGGAATAGGTTGAGAAGTGATACATGTTTCTTAAGCATGCATGAGCCTAAGTCAATAAAGGATGCATTAGAGAATGAATTCAAGAGTAAAGATATGAAAGAAGAGATTGATCAGATTGAGAATTAAAAAAATGGACTGTAGTACCCAGACTAGAGAACAAGAATGTGATTGGAACCAAGTGGCTATACAGAAACAAACTAGATGAGAATGGTGAAGTAACAAGGAATAAGGAAAGATTAGTTTGTAAGGGATATGCACAATAAGAGGGAGTTGACTATGGAGAAACATTTGCCCCAATTGCATGATTGGAAGGAGTAAAAAATCTTCTTTCTTAGTCTACATACAAAGGTTTCAAAGTTTATGAAATGGATGTGAAGTTAGCTTGTGGTATACTAGAAGAGGAGGTTTAAATTGAAAAACCAAAAGGATTTGTTGATCCAAACAACAAGAAAATGGTATGTAGATTACAAAAAGCTTTATATGGTTTAAAGAAAGCCCCAAGAGCATGGTATGGAAGGCTTCACAATTATCTTGTGAAGATTGGTTTTGAGACAATAGATGATAACAAAAATCTGTACTTGAAGATAGAAGGAGGCAAAAGGATTTAAATAGCTCAAATATTTGTTGATGATATAATATTTGGAGGAAAAGGTGCATTATGTATGACATTTGCAAATGAAATGAAGAAAGAATTTGAGATGTCTATGTTTTTCTATAAATTTCTTTGTTGGTTGGAAAGTATATAAAATGAAATATGGTATACATCACACAGTCTAAATATGTAATGGAAATATTGAAATTTTTTGGCATGGAGGATTTAAAATCTATTAGTACTCCTATGGTGATAGGATACAAACTATCCAAAACTAATGATTCTACTAAAGTAAATCAAACATTGTACAGATCTATGATTGACAAATTTCAATATGTAGTACATAGCAGACCTTCCATTTCATTAGATGTTGGGATTATTGCAAGTTTTTTTGCTAATCCTAAGGAGAATCATTTGATGGCTATTAAAAGGATCATGGGATACTTGAAAGGAACAAAAGACTATGGTCTATACTACAATAAGAATGATAAGTTAATTAAGAGATTATACAAATTCTTATTGGACTCAAAAAATTGATGACAAAAAGAGTACAAGTGGCAGAGCATTTTTCTTAGGAAAGAGATTGGTAATCCAGACCAGTAAGAAACAAAATTGTATATCTCAATCTATCGCTAAAGCTGAATATGTGGCTATTGCAATAAATTGTAAAAATGTGGTATGGATCAAAAAACTACTCAAAGGAATGAAGGAAGAAATTATTGAACCTGTGGTACTTTATTGTTATAATACAAGTGCTATAAACATATCAAAGAACCCTATGATGCACACAAAGATAAAGCACATTGAAATCAAGTATCAGTACTTGGGAGAGTTGGTTCAAGACAAAGAATTAAGAATGGAATATGTGAATACAAAAGAATAGATAGTTGATATATTCACAAAAGCTTTACCTAAGGATGCCCATGAATCTCTTAGAGTTACTAGAGGTGATACCCCTATCCAAAGCTACTTAAGAAGAAAGAGTAGTGCCCTAAATCTCTTGGATAAAATTGTCCAATTGTGTGTTGTCTTTGATGTTACACAAATGTCATATCAATTATCAGTATGTGTCTATAGAGCTTAGTTGGTCAGCAAAGAAAATTTTAGTGTCTACCGAGTGTTCCTTAAAAATACTTTGTGGAAATAGTTTCTACCAAGCTCACTCGAGTGTCAAATGATTTTGTGGCAAAAGTTAGTGTTAACCGAGCTCACAAGGTTAATGAAGAAAAATAATTTATTTATTGAGTTCACTTGGTCTTTAAAGGATTTTGTAGGGTTTGTAGTGTTAATCGAGCTTTTTTTGGTTAACATAGGAAATTATTTTTGGAATAGTGTTTATCGAGCAGGGTTGACCAATGAAGGATTTTATTGTTTTGGAAAATAAAATTTAATTGTTTCATGCAATGATTGTAGCTGATTAATGTAATGATTATTGATAATTGTAAGTTGTAAATGAGCTGACTTGATAATTTGAAAGGTATATATGAAAGGTCAAGTTGAGAATTCTAAAGTATGGATGGATGAGTGAACATGCAAGTGTAGTGATTGAAGAAGTAAGTGTGAGAAAACTTTGAAAGATGGTCAGATATCCTTAAGAAGCAGCAAAGTTTTACTCAATCAAAGAGGATCTAGTGGAGCAGAACAAAGATTTGTATCAGCAATTCAGTTGTATCTCGTTCAGATCTATTCATTGTTACTTTCTCACCACTACAGTAGTGATTTCTAAATCTCTTCATAGAGTTGGTCTAATAGCCATTTGTAAATCCTCTAACAAGGTGACAACTCTTTTGAATTGTTCTAAAGACCTCTAGCAAGGCCACTCCTAATAGGGTGATTAAATCCTTTAACAAGGTCACACCCAATAGTGTGTTTTGTAACCTTTAACCAGGTTGCCTCCCAATAGGGCTCACTTTAGAAGAGTGAAAATTAGTAGCTAGTTACTTGGTGGGTTTTCCCATATTGGGTTTCCATGTTAAAATTGGTGTCTCACGTGTTCATGTTATTTATTTTATGGTTGCATGTTAATCACTATGAATGCTTAAAGATTAGTAATAAGTTACCAACACTGCATCTACTGAATTACAACATTTTTTTGTATGTTTACCAAGTGACAACAGTAACTAGTTTATCATACATCTAGGGGATTTGTGGATTTTTTTGTGGTAATTGATTCACCCCCCCTCTTAGTTACTCCATCTATATTTCCAACAATTGGTATCAGAGCCTTTGGTTCTTGCAGGAAGGATTTCAAGGATCTAAGCTAAATATCAGGATGTCTTACAAGAGGGAAATTCCAAGGCTTAATAAGGATAACTTTTTAGCATGGCACAGACTAATAAGACTTCATATAGCTTCCATTGGAGATACATGATTGAAATACCTTGATGAAAAATACACAACTCCTTCTGGTACATTATCTATTAATGACATTGCTGAGAAAAAGACTCACAACACCATGATGATAGACATTGCATCAGCTCTAAGCTATGAAGAATTTGAAGATATCAATGATTGCAAAATTGCCTTTGAAATGTGGAACAAGCTGACAAATATCTATGGAGGTGATGACAATGGAAGGAGAGCCAAAGAAGAAAGTCTAAGAGGACAATTTGATCAGATGAGAATGAGAGAGGATGAAAACATTGCCAAATATGTTGAGAGAGTCAAAGCAAGTGTTAGTGCAATCAAAGCTTCTGGAGGAGATATCAAAGAGGAAACAGTTGTAAGTAAAGTTCTTAGAATATTGCTTCCCATTTATGTAGTTAGAGTATCTGCAATTCAAGAAAGAAGATGTGAAGCAAACAATAAGATAAATTTGGAGGCCATAGTAGGAAGATTGATAGCATTTGAGTTAGATAACTATGAAAATTATGTTCTAGCTTCGAAGAACATTGAATCAACATTTGAAGCCAAGCTTTCACTCAAAGAAAAGGGCAAGAAATTAAAGGAATCTTAGTTAGAAAGTGAAGAAGAATCAAAAGAAAGTTTTGACAGTGATCTTGAAATATTTGAAGCTCTACTTGCAAGGAAGTATTCTAGAGGCAAAGGGAAATACAAAGGTAAGGTTCCCCTAATCTATTTTTCATGTGAGGAAATTGGTCATATTACCGCTAAGTGCCCAAATAAGCAAAATAAAGATGAGAAGAAAGGTCACAAGTGTAATGGAAAGAAAGATTTCAAATCATTCAAGGACAAAGGTAACGAGACATGTTTCATGGCTAAGGACTCTAAGGATTCTGATGATAGTGAAGATGAAATTGTTTACATTGCTATGAAAGGTGAATTTGATAATGATGAGGAAGATAAGATGGCACTTATCTCTCATGTGAGAAAAAATGATACATGGATCATAGATAGTGGTTTTTCACATCATATGACTGGTAACAAAACTAAGTTTGAACATTTTGAAGACTATGATGGTGGCAGTGTAAGGTTTGGAAATAATGGACCTTGTTGCATAAAAGGAAGAGGCCAAATCTCATTAACCAAGGAACTTGTATGTGATAATGCATATTGGGTTGAAGGACTAAAAAATAATCTGTTGAGTGTGGCATAGCTAATCAATATCGGATTCAAGGTGGAATTCATGCATGGAAAGAAGAGACTACTGGATGACAAAGGAAAGATGATTGGATCAGGCATACAAACAAAAGGTAACCTGTTTTATCTTGAACTTGGTGAGTACTCATGTTTTATTGCTCAAGTTGAAGAAAGTTGATTATGGCACAAAAGGTTATGTCATGTGAATTTTGATAACATGGTAAAGATAAGGAGATTTAGAAAAGTAAGAGGCATTCCTAGTATAAACAAACCTGATGTTGGTCTATGAAAGAATTGTCAGATTGGTAAGATGGGAAAGAATAGCTTTCAAAGTAAAAACTACCAGTCTGAAGATATTTTGGAAATTGTGCATACTAATTTGTGTGGACCTATTGGAATTAAGAGCTATACTGGAGAAAAGTTCTTTATTCTTTTTGTTGATGATTACTCTAGAATAATGACTGTTATGTATTTGAGAGAGAAGTCAGAAGCATTTGAGAAATTCAAATGGTATTTGGCTAGAGTAGAATAGGAAATAGGGAAAAGACTAAAATGTTTGAGATTAGACAGAGGTGGTGAATTCATCTCTTATGAATTCAATAACTTTTGCATTGAAAGAGGAATCAAAAGACAAGTATCAGCTCCTGGAACTCCTAAGCATAATGGAATTACTGAAAGGAGGAATAGATCTATCATGGATTATGCAAGGACTCTAATGATTGAAAAGAACATTGCTATCAAATACTAGAAGGAAGCTATTTGCATTGCAATTCATACCTTAAACAGAGTACAGTTGAAGAAGGACTCATTCAAAACCCCCTATGTCTTATGGTATGGCTATATACCCAATGTAAGCTACTTGAAAGTATTTGGAAGTAAATGTTACATCTTGAAAGAATCTAGAAAAGACAAATTTGGTATAAAATGTGATGAGGTATATTTTTGGGATATTCTTGCAAAAGTAAGGTATATAGATGTTTGAATTTATCTACTCACAAAATCATAGAAAGTGCACATGTGAAATTTGATGAGTTTGAAAAAAGGACTAAAGAAGAACACAAAAAGGAGCCAAAGATTATAGGAGATTTATTTTCATTGAACCTAATATAGTGCCAAATACATCTGTCAATTAGGAAACTTCTACTCTTAAATCTTTAGTCACCAAGTTGCAAGAAGTTAAACCAAGTTACAGTCTGAAACTATCAAGCCAATGCCTATTGAGTTTGAAGGACCTAAGCTACAGATAGATCAACCAAAACCTAAAGTTGAAATGCAAGAGAATCACAATGCAATTTATTCAAAAGTCAAGGAGCATGTATTGGCCAAATATGTCAGGAGACATCATGCACCAGATCATATTATTGGAGACAAATTTGAAGGTACTATGACAAGAAGTAAGCTAAAAGGTACTTGTTTACTTGCTAATTTTGAACCTAGAAATGTCAAAGATGCATTAGAAAATGAAATTTGGATTGGGGCTATGAATGAAGAGATAGAGAAAATAGAGAAGAATAAAACATGGACTCTTGTACCTAGGCCTAAAGATAAAAATGTGATTGGAACAAAGTGGGTATTCAGGAATAAGTTGAATGAAGATGGTAAGTATCAAGAAACAGAGCGAGATTGGTATGTAAAGGCTACTCTCAAGAAGAAAGAATTAATTATGGAGATAATTGTGCTCCTATTGCAAGATTGGAAGGTGTCAGTACCTTTCTTGCATATGTTGCATACAAAGGATTTAAGGTATATCAGATGGATGTCAAATCAACATTTCTTAATGATATTTTTGATGAAGAAGTCTACATTGAGAAACTTGAAGGTTTTATTGATCTATACAAGAAGGACATGGTCTGTAAATTATACAAAGCATTGTATGGTCTAAAACAAGCCCCTAGAGCATGATATGAGAGATTACGTAACTATCAAATTCAGATTGGTTTCTAGAGAACTAATGATAACAGTAGCTTGTACATTAAGGAAGGACTAGATAATAAGATTATTTTGGCAGAAATATTTGTGGATGATAATTTTTTTATAGGGAATGGTGATCGATGCAAATATTTTTTAGAGAAAATGAATAAATAATTTGAAATGTCTATGTTTGGTGAGATTAAATTCTTTGTTGGTCTTCAGATTTAGTAGAGCAAGAATGGTATCTACATCACTTAGTCTAAGAACATCAAGGAGATACTCAAAAAGTTTGGTATGGAAGATTGTAAAATAGTTGGAACACCCATGTGTACTGGATTAAAGCTTACCAAAGATGATGAATCAAAAGAGGTAGATCAAACCTTGTATAGATCAATGATTGGAAAATTGCAGTATGTAGTTCATACAAGACCTGATATTGCTCTTGCAGTTGGTATAGTAGCAAGATTCTCATAAAAACCCAGAGAAAATCATATGATGGCAATCAAAAACATCTTGAGATAATTGAAAGGAATTGAAGATTATGGTCTATGATATAAACTTGGAGGAAATCTGGACCTAAAAGTGTTCATTGATGCTGATTGGGCTGGTAATTTAGATGACAGAAAGAGTACAAGTGGTGGAGCATTCTTTCTAGGAAAGAGGTTGGTATCATGGACAAGCAAAAAGAAAAATTGCACATCCTAATCTACAACAGAAGTAGAGTATGTTGCAGCAACAGTAAACTGTTCTAATATTGTTTGGTTTAAATAATTGTTGGAAGGCATGAAGGTTGAGATCAAAGAACCAGTTGTCATGTTTTATGATAATACAAGTGCAATTACCATATCCAAAAACCTAGTGATGCATTCCAAAACCAAGCACATTGCAATAAAGTATCATTTTGTTAGAGAATTAGTGCAGGATAAGGAGATCAGATTGAAATATGTGCATATAAAAGAGCAGATTGCTGACATATTCACTAAGCCATTACCTAAGGATGCATTCTTGTATCTAAGAGGTAAGTTAGGCATCATTCCCCTATTTGAAGCTCACTAAATAAAGTTTTAGTGATGCATCAAAAGGAACCAAGTTGAATATCTATCAGTTGATGCAACATAGTCATGGGAACATTGCATATGAATCAGTACTTAAGGTACATTGTTACTCATTCAGTATGTGTTATCTTTGGCATGTGTTGTCAAGAGGGAGAGTTTACTGTCATATATTTCTAAAATTTGAATTTGTTTTAAGGAGATTTTATTATTTGGAAAAGAAGCTATGTAACTCCTTCATAGAGGGAGATTATTGCATTAGTGAAGTTAGAGGCATAAAATCTAAGAGGGAGAAAATATTCTATCAAAGAAAGGTTTGTTGGCAAATTTCATTTTGCTATGACATTTTGTGTTTCCATCAATGCCAAAGAGGGAGATTATTGGATACAATTGTCCAATTGTGTGTTGTCTTTGATGTTACACAAATGTCATATCAGTTATTAGTCAGTGTCTATCGAGCTCAGTTGCTCAGTAAAGAAAATTTTAGTGTCTACCAAGCGTTCCTAGAAAATACTCTATGGAAATAGTTTCTACCAAGCTCACTTGGGTGTCAAACGATTTTGTGTCAAAAGTCAGTGTTAACCAAGCTTGCAAGGTTAACAAAGAAAAATTAGCATTTACTAAGTCCACTTGGTCTCCAAAGGATTTTGTAGGGTTTGTAGTGTTAACCAAGCTTCTATTGGTTAACATAGGAAATCATTTTTGGAATAGTGTTTACTGAGTAGGGTTGGCCAATGAAGGATTTTATTGTTCTGGAAAGTAAAGCTTAATTGTTTCATGCAATGATTGTAGCCGAATGATGTAATGATTATTGATAATTGTAAGTAGTAAATGAGCCAACTTGATAATCTAAAAGGTATATATGAAAGGTCAAGTTGAGAATTCTAAAGTATGGATGGACGAGCGAGCATGAAAGTGTATTGATTAAAGAAGTAAGTGTGAGCGAACTTTTAAGGATGGTTAGATATCCTTGAGGAGAAACAAAGTTTTACTTGATCAGAGAGTATATAGTGTAGAAAAATAAAGATCTGTATTAGTAATTCAGTTGCATCTCATTCAGGTCTATTCATTATTACTTTCTCACCATTATAGTAGTGATTTCTAAATCTCTTCATAGAGTTGTTCTAACAGCCATTTGTAAATCCTCTAACAAGGTGACAATTCTTTTTGAATTATTCTAAAGACCTCTAGCAAGGCCACTCCTAATAGGGTGATTAAATCCTTTAATAAGGTCACACCTAAAAATGTGTTTTGTAACCTTTAACTAGGTTGGCTCCTAATAGGGCTCACTTCAGAAGAGTGAAAATCAATAGCTAGTTACTTGGTAGTTTTTCCCATATTGGGTTTCCATGTTAAATCTGGTGTCTCATGTGTTCATGTTATTTATTTTATGGTTGCATGTTGATCACTATGAATTCTTAAAGATCATTAATAAGTTAACATACATTGCATCTATCGAGTAAATCATTTTTCTATATGTTTACCAAGTGATAGCAGTAACTAGTTTATCAGACATCTAAGGGATCTATGGATTTGTTTTTGTGGTAACTGATTCACCCCCCTTCTCAGTTACTCCATCTATATTTCTAACAACATCAACTGAGTTTAATGTCATATTTTAAAAAATTGGTGTAGTGGATCTTACTTTAGAAGTTTCCTAAAGTAATGAAGGAGCTGAATTAGAATATTTACAATCACATCCAAGGTGATAAAGGGAGAACTTGAATTGATTATATCTGCATGAAAAGATGACAAGTCTTTGGCATTGTTGTCAAAGAGTGAGATATAAGAAAGAGGATGATAGATGGTAGAGAGAGATCAAAGAAGGAGATGTAACAAAGAGGCACATATACTGATAGAGGGAGAAATTTAAAAGATATTAATTTTCTTTTTGGTATTGGTTTTCCAACAATGTTCAAGAGGGAGATTATTGGAAGTGTATAATCTATCATAGAACAATCATTATTTTTTCAATGATGTCAAACCTACTACTTGGTAGTGAGACAATTGTTTTTTGATCTGAATTCTACCATTTGTTTGATTGATGAATAGGATTTGAAAAGAGAAGGTAACAAGAGAACCTAGAGAGAGGTTGAGCTATTTATTGTATGAAAGGAGCACTAACACCAAGTAAGACATTGATGATATTATGTATTGTTGATCTATTTAAGGGTAAAGTAAATAGTTACTTTAACTAAGCCAAGAATAAGAATTTCCATAAAAATTGTCTACCAAGCCTGGCTGAGAAAATAGTGTAAGCCGAGCAAATTCTAGTTCAAGCTAAGCAGAAAGTTAGTATTAATAAAATTTAGTAAGTTCCAAGAATCAGAGAAATAAAACTAGTGACTAAACTAAAAAGACATAGTTGGTGTCGAGAAACCTAGTGTTGGCCAAGCATCAGAAGACTATTATTGCTTAGTGAATAGTGTAGATGCCGAATGACAACAAAATGTAAAAAATCAAAAATTTGTTAAATTTGAGCCAACTAATTTGATATCTTGAATTATGTGAAGCATGTGGAAGATAAGTATGATGAGTTGGTGGCACAAAATTCAAGATAAACTATTTTTAGGTGAATTCAAGGAAGATTATAGAAGTTTCTAGAGGGACTAAAATGGAAAAGTGGATAGATTCATTGAATCTTTCCTAACCCTAAAAAAAAATTGTGTATACACAATAAAAGATCTAAATTATCAATTTATAGAGATAGCAAGCTAGAAGAAAAGGTTTTCATGTGTGATAACCTAAGGAAGACAAGAAGTCTAGGTTGTTGCTTCATATGGTGGCCAAATAGAAGAGGCCACAATTGACATACAAAGAAAGAAGGCTTAAGAGGTTAAATGCTTGAAGGGTGAATAAGTTGTCAGAGATGAAGAGTGTGTATTCCAAGAAGAATGGATGAATGAACCGAGATCTATAATTTTTAAGTGAGTTTTATTTTATTATCAAATCAAGTCCTACTACTACTTTCTAACAACTATATCAATCTAGATAAATCCTTTGGATTAAGGTTGACCTAATATTCATTTGTAAATCTTTTAACCAAGTGATATTTTAATGGAATGTTTTAAAGTCCTATAACAAGGCTCACTCCTAATATGGTGATTGGAATCCTTTACCTAGGTCACATTTAACAGTGTGTATTGTAGCCTTTAATAGGGCTAGCCTTTAATAAGGCATCACTTCAGATGAGTGAAATTGGGTACCATGTTACTAGTGGTTTTTTCCAAATTGGGTTTCCACATAAAATCCTTGTGTCAAATTGTGTGAATGTGTTTGTATTATTTCATGTTTGCATTTCTGCAAAGTTATTTTGATCTAGGATAGTGAGCTACTAAGTTAAGGTATTGGATGATCTAATGGATGCATGTATGATATGGTTTAATGGATATGAATTTGTTTACTGAAAAGTTTTATTTGTACATTTGGACCTTGGATAATTGATTCACTCCCCTCTTAGTTATTCTAAAGAATTCCAACATGTTATAGGTAAAGTGTTTATAGGATGGAAATATGATAGGATAGATAATTTAAGGTTAAGAATGAAGACTGATGAAGTTTTAATAGGTAGGTTAACAAAGGAACTTTTCCTTGAGTAACAAGCAACCACCTTGGAATTAGTAAAAGGTTTCATGATTGCAATGAATTGTAATGAGTCAATTGTAATTATATGATGTAGATATATACATGTAGAGGTGATGTTAGATATCAAAGTAATAGAGAAAAAGTATTATGGAGAAGATTATAGAGGAAGCTCATGACAAGTCAAAAGGTGTTTTGACTTTTGGCACAAAATACTATGAATCATTGGTTTGGTCATGAAAGGTGACTTTTGAAATAGGTTAACATCTTATGATAGTTGGATCTAGGAAAATATTTGAATTTTGGAATGATAATATATTTAGGGTTTTCTCATATCAATGGAAGCAACAAAAAATGGTATAACATGTGAAAGAAGAACAAGTTTAGAACTATTTTTGATCCTATTCTAGTAGTGCATAAAGAAGTGGAAAGAGTGGCTAGGAAAAAATAAAAGAGAAGTGAAGAGAGAAGAGAAAGAGAGATGAAGAAAATTTGGATAGGAAGAGGAAATGATATTTCATAGATCATTATTTTTGTTACTCCCTAACAGTTAAAAAAAGTGAAATCCCTTAACCACATAGATCCTAATAGGTCCTCATTATAATCCTCTCAAAAGTTGACACTTTAATTAGTGTTTAAATTCTTCTAAAAAGGCTACCCTTAAAAGTGCAAAGCTCTTAATTGGACTAGAGGTGAATCCCCTAACATGGTTTCTCTTTATCATGTCTTTGTAACTCCTAATAGGATTGATCTCCTACTAGGGCATACTTCAAAAGAGTACAAATGTGAAATTATATGTGTCAAATGTGCGAATGATTTCATGTGTGCATATTTTGTTTGTTTCTTTAAGTTTGATTACTAGTTAACTTTTTGAAATGTGAAAATTTTGTTTGATTTGATGATTACTAATTCATCCCCCACTCATTAATCTAATTATTTAAGACCGATTTCTCCTCCATAGACCCTCTCCAATTTCTGCCACATGTCATGAGCATTCTCTACATCTTGGACATTGATGTATTCTAAATTGTATAGGGTACCATTTATGGATTTCATAGTAGTTGTATGATCCTATCTTACCTTCAGCTGATCATGATCAAGAGTTCTTGTAGGAAAAACATATCTTGACTAAATGATTCTAATATTGCTCACTCATACCTCTGAGATAGAGTCTCAAACTACCATACTATACTAGGTAGTTCTCCCTAGTACACTTAGGACTTTCCTTCCTTGTCTTTTTGGATCTTTCCATATATTAAGATTCACTAAAATAGAGGACTAAAGCTCTTATACCAATTATTAGTCTTAAGGAATTAGATTACTGAGAGGGGGTATTAATCAATAATCAACCAAATAATTAAATTTTTAACCCTTTAAACCTTCAATTGATACACAACTTAATAACAACACATAAAATAATTCAGCACAAGAAAATATCGACGAGGTTGACACATACATTTTAGTAGTGCTAAAACCCAACTTGGATAAAAAATGCATTGAAGATTAACATCCACAAATTATTACTCTTATGAAGTATGCCATGTTAGCAGCTTAACCCTATTAGGAGTTATAAAGACATTCCTATGTTCCACCTTGTTAGGCGATTAACCTCTATCCTTCTTAAGAGATTAACCTTGTTAGGGGTAGCCTTGTGAAATGAATTTGAACACTAGCTAAAGGGTCAAAATTACAAAAGATTTAAAATAAAGTACCTATTAGGATCCACTTTATTAAGGGATTTTACTACTATTAATATTAGGGAACATCATAGAGAATGGTCTATATAACAACATTACCTTATCTTGATGAGATTCACTAAAGTTCAAAGTCACTTCTTCATACACTTGACCTATTTTAGGAGGGATACCACCTTTTACTTCTTCACCATAATTTCTTGACTATAATCAATGACAAACCATTCACCCTTCACCTTTATTATCTAGTGTTCATGGTCCACTATTTGAATCAAAACCCTAAATATATTATTGATATAAAATTCAAACATATCACTTAAATCCAATTTCCATAAGAAAATATCTTATTACCTAAAAAATATTTACCAAATCACATCAACTAATTCATATAATTTTACACTAGAGGTCAAACACATTTTGACCAACCACTTGCTTCCTCTAGGATATTCTTCATATTTAATTCTTGAACAATGTGAAGCTAGATCATTGTCTCCATTATTTTTTCCACTTTATTGGATTACTATTGACTCATCCAAATTCATTGTAACCTTTTCATCGACCAACAATCATCAATTAGCTAATTTTTACTCAAGAAATTATTCTTCATTAACCTATTAATGAAACTTTTCACTGCTTCACTAGTCACCATTCCATCTAGAAACTCATTTTTGTTACAAGTAAACTAGTTCCAAGACTTATATTTGGGGGTTAATCAATAATCAACCAAATAATATTTTTTTTAACACTTTAAACTTGTAAATGATACACAACTTAATATCAACATATAAAATAAATCAATGCATGAAAAAAATTGACAAGGTTGACACATAAATTCTAGTATTGCAAAAATCCAACTTGGATCAAAATTGCAATGGGGATTAATACCCACAAATTGTGTACTCTTATGAAGTATGCCATGTTAGGATTTCCACCCTATTAGGAGTTATAAAGACGCTCTTACGTGCCACCCGATTAGGTGATTAACCTCTATGCCTATTAAGAGATTAACCCTGTTAGGGGTAGCCTTGTTAAAGAAATTTTAACACTAGCTAAAGGGAAAACCTTATAAAGGATTTTAAAAAAAAGTACCTGTTAGGATCCACTCAATTAAGGGATTTTACTATTTTAGCTATTAGGGAACAACATAAAGAATGATCTATATAATAATATTACCTTTTCTTGATGAGATCCACTAAATCTCAAAATCATTTCTTCACACATTTGACCTATTTTAGGATGGACCACAATTTGTACTTCTTGACTACACTTTCTTGACTATAATTAATAACACAAAGTATTCATCCTTCAACTGTATATACTAGCATTTTTGGTGCACTATCTGAATCAAAACCATAAACATGTTATTGATATAAAATTTGAATATACCACTAAGATTCAACTACCATAATAAAATATCTTATTCCCTAACAAAATTTGCATGATGACACCAACTAATTCATATAACTTTATACTATAGGTCAAACACATTTTGACCAGCAACTTGCTTCCTCTAGAATATTCTCCATATACAATTCTCAAATAATGCAATTCTAGATCATCATCTCTGTATTTTCTTCCACTTTACTAGATTACTATTGACTCATCCAGATTCATTTCAACCTTGTCACTGATCACCAATCATTACTTAAGTAATTGTTACTCAAGAAATTATTCTTATTTAACCTATTCATGAAATTTGTCACTACTTCAATAGTCACTATTTCATCTAGGAACTCATTATTGTTAATGGTAAACCAAATTCACTAACTTAATCAAAATATCCCATGATCACTCCACTCCACTCATCATATATTTGAAAAACCAATCAAATAACCTATTTCTTTTCACTAACATTCTAGTAGTTGCATTGTGAATTCATTATTCATCTTATTCTTTACTTTACTAGCAGTGGTAACCATATGCACTTCAAGAGACATCCCAAATGCTCTCTTGATGATCAAATCCAATGATACTTACAACAACACTTTTATCATCATAATTATACTGAGAAATATAATTGGAGAACTAGATCAATAATTGACATCAATGACAAGAAAATAAGTGATCATAATGCAATCAAATCTACACCGTGACATTACTAAAATAATCATTCATCACACTATATCAATTATATTAGTTATGCCAACATAATAAACTCAACTTTGGCTAGATTTCAACTTGTACCCTTTGACTACACTTTCTTGACCAAAATCAATAACAACAAAACATTTTGATTATATCAATATATATTGTACTTTCAAGTCCATTGGCTCAATTAAGCCCTAGAATCTGAAATCAATACATATTTTAAATATCCCTCTTAGATCTAATGTAGAATAGGAGAAATCTTAATCTACAAAATACATTTACAAGACCATACTAACCAAACCATAGAATTCATTGCCAAGGGGTCAAATATGTTTTGACCAAACACTTAATTATTATAGAATTTTCTCCATATGTTATCATCAAACAATGCAATGCCAAATCATCACCTCCAATCATGAAAAAATATCACTAGACTGTGATTGATACAAATGAATCCATTACAACCTTAAAACCAATAAAAAATAATCACTTTATTGGCTATCACTCAAGAACTCATTACACCTTGATCTATTTAACAAATTTGTCATTACTTCACTCATCACCCTTTCATTCTATTATGTCTTCACTCATTAGAACAATGACTTGTGATTGAACCTTTATCATTGGAACTATCTTATTTACATAATCTTGAGATCACTTCACTTGAATCATCATAGATTTAACAAACCAATCTAGTCCTCTATTACTTGTCACTACCTATTCTAGGACTTAACTAGCTGCTTTACTTAATCATACCTTTCTACACTTCAAGTAGCAATCATAAAATGGTCTTTCAAAGATATCACCAATTTCCTCTTAATGATCACAATCACTTAAACTCCCTAGAATACTTGGTTCATCATAGTTATTATTGGCAATATAATAGGAATAATAGGTTGATATTTGACATTAATGACAACATAATAAATTATCATCATGTAAGGTTCAAATATATACCATGAAATTAATAACATTACCTACTAACACAATATAAGTTATGCCAACAAAATTTAGTATCTCAACTCATTTTCACATTAAACTTTTACATCTCACTATTATAGACCTCATCTCCCAATTTGGACTAATACTAGAGGGATCAAGTCACCTCAAGTAACTAATCCCTAATCTTTAAGCCCAAATTTAAATTGTTCAAATATTCGATGGTTGGAATGTGAAATTCAAGCTAGTGGATATTTGCTATGAAATTAAGAATGCAAAATACTAGGGATAGATATAAAGTTAAGTTATGCACTCTCATTTTAATATCATTATCAATCATTCACATCTAAGGAGTTTTATCAAGAATTAAAGAATCAACTTTAAAGCTATTTTATTGGATTGCATTCTTCAGAGCTAACATTATTACAAGGTTCAACATCTTTCATAAAAGCAATTATTCATGATATTATTTTTAGATCTTCTCAAGGCATGCTATTGCATCAATATTTAGGAATACATTTAAAGAGTGTTGTATAAAAATGGTAAATAAAACATCTTAAATCCTAGATATATCTCTACTATATATTAACACACTTTAATTTCCACTACAATTACTTTAATTTCATTGTTTTGATGTTAGATTTTCCCTATTTTTCTATATGTGATAAAATGTGATGTATAGATGGTCAAAGTTACAAATTTAATAGTCAAAGATATATAATTCATCTCTCATCAAACTCAAAGTAGATTGGAGAAGGTCACCTCAAGTGATAGAGTCCTAGAGTAGGTCACCTTGGGTGATTAAGTTTCTCTAGTTTTTCCTAAAATCATGATCATAGGTATATTTCTATCCACACTTTCTAAATCTTTTCTCATAATCTTCCTAGAAACTGTCTTTTTCCTATGCATGTTGAAACTTTTTTTTTTCCCCATATTTTTCTATACATCTTATACAATTGCATATTTATTTTTAACTCCTAATGAAGGACCATTGATTTCATCTTTTATTAGAATATATAGTCCACTATATAACTAAGTGAGGTGGGGAGGCGATCCAACTATGATCACATTTATCAACCTTAAAAAAAATTAACCATATAAGTAATATAAACTAAAACCATAACAAGATACTCATACACAATAACACAAAATATGTTAACTAGGGAAACCATTGGTCAGAGGGAAAACCTCAGTGGGGATGGTACCCACAAGATGATGTACTGATATAAATATTCCTTGTTAGAGGATGAACCTTGTTAGGAGTCTATGAATACATTAAGTTCATATAAGTCCCTGCTAGGAGACTTTGAATCGTTGTTAGGAGTTATGGAAGATAGTTGGACCCACTACCCAAATAACTTCAAGGGCAAGACCAATGAACCCACTATCCAAATGATGTTTGTATTATTCCTTGTAGAATAATAGAATGATATTGTATTGTTCCTTCCTCTTTCTTTGTCCTATCAACCAGACTTTTTCTCCTTCTAATATTGTAACTAGATCACAAATCTCACATCTAGTAATCCCTTGGATCACTTACATGCATTCAGTAAGCACTCTATTCTTTTCACACTTTAGACTTCTTACAATAATGGATACACTTTTCAAACAAGGAAAAGTTCTTTCCTTGATATACAATAGCACTATCAACTCATAGTATATACAAAACTTCACACATGCAATACTAGGGCCTACACACTTCATGACTTCACTACCTAAGTATCCTCTGTCATTTCCTAATTGCACATCTCTTCATTACATCTTAGATGTAAGATAGCCAATAAACATTAGAAATTGCTTTCCCAATACTCTATCTTTGAACTACTCTCTATAATTTAGGTACAAGTTTTGTACATCTTCTACTTTGACTCTACACACTTGACCACATCATCAAGACACTATGCCGAACATGTCCATAACTGGACATCACCAAACAATCAAACCATTGTCTATACCATCAAGATCTCTATCTTCTACTCAGCTAGTCTTTACAAAAACCATGCTATGTTGATATTAATGACAAACACAATCATGAATGCAACATGCCAATACTCTCCAATGCTTAGAATACTCCTCTGAATTAGCATCATCAACATTTATGGTAACAATCTCTCCCTTTGGCATTAATGGCAACATAGATGAAAAAAAATCTAAGTTCCATGAATACCAAACAATGTTCTGCTATTGCTCTTGGTGAACATCAGTTATACACATGCTAAAAAGAATCTCAAACACAATAGGTACACACAGGTGCATACTCCTTCTTCTTAGATATCAATTGTTTACTTCACACTAAACAATTCACAATACATCAGGTGTATTTTCTTGCTTCCTTTCATGAATCTTTCTAAATCTCTCTAAAGAGATATCTCTCCTCTATGCCTTAGGAGATGCTCTCCCCCATACCTTAGGAGATGTGTTTTTTCATGCATATTCTCCCCCATTGACATCAATGTCAAAGACCTCAATCTCAATGTTACAATATACAAATTGATAAATACAAATTACTAATGTACTACTCCAAGTCTTCAAATAGCTCAAGTTTCCAAAGACACTATTCAATTCCAAATACCAAGAGTCCTCAGTGAGTTAGATCATCACATATACTCCCCCATACAGGAAGTATCAACATTTAGTCCATGCTAATAATAGTGCTCTGTACCACTAGAATGATGCATTCTCTGCATCATCTACTTAAAAGTAGGTAGGGGCATAACCCCGAGCATACCTCTCAAGTACTCAAAAGTATCTTTAGGAAAAGGCTTCATAAAGATATCTACAATCTAATCTTTAGTACTCACATACTCTAATCTGATCTCCTTTTCTACTACTTCTTGTCTCAACACATGATACTTGATAGATATATGCTTAGTCTTAGAATGCAATAAAAGATTCTTAGACATACTCATTGTACTTTTGTTATCATATTAAATGATAAAAGGTTCTTCAAACTCAATTCTTATATCCTTCAACATCTGCTTCATCCACATAATTTGATTATTGTTATTTTCTGCTACAAAATACTCTACCTCAAGAATACTCTACAAAATACAATCTTGCTTCTTTCTTAACCAAGAAACCAATCTTCCTCCAAGAAAGAATACTCCACCACTGATGCTCTTTCTATCATCCGTACTACCTGCCCAATCCACATCAGTATATGCACATAGAGAGAAATCACTTGCTATGTCATACCAAATTCCATAGTCAGATGTCCCTTTCAAATATCTAAATATTCTCTTCACTGCTACCAAATAGTACTCCTTAGTAGGGTAAGATTTAAGAAATCCTCCTCCAAGAAAAGATATAAATCATTGATGAATCTTTCATTATTTTGAAAAAACATTTTTTTTTTATCGGCAGATCTCTCAATTGTTTTATTTTAAATATTATTTATATTGGCGATTATTTTGGAATCATAATTTTGGAGTAGAAAATATTGGTAAATCTCAATAATAATAGGAGTTCGCTAATCACCAAGGAATATTACAAATCAAAATTGAATATGTTTTATCTCATGGAAATGATGAGGATAATTACATTATATTTTAAATCAATAGTGAAAACTAAATATTGGCAACATATCCCTAAAGTAACTAATACTTATGATAATTATTGGTGGACTAATTTTAATTTCTTTGATAATATATAATATTTAGGAAAATCAAATCTAATCATGTGTCAAATATTTTGGTGAATCTTTTAGTTTAATTTTTTTAATAAAATAAATTATTAAGTGATTTTAAATATTTTAGAACTAAATTTAATAAAAATATGACGATTTAGGTTGCATTAAATCTTAAATTATTAGCCAAGTTACTAGCAAAAATTTCTAAAATTTGAAAAATTATGAGTATTCACCACAAAAAATACCGTACTCCTTAGGATCATCTTGAAATCTAGCTACAATCCCAACCAC
Organism: Cupressus sempervirens; assembly: GCA_028749045.1. NCBI lineage: Eukaryota > Viridiplantae > Streptophyta > Pinopsida > Cupressales > Cupressaceae > Cupressus > Cupressus sempervirens. Next base: position 718,320,122 of record CM053792.1, read on the forward strand.
ATTTGCTATATCTGGTCTGGTGTGAGTCAGATACTGCAAACCTACAATCATAGATCTGTACTCCTTCTCTACTGTAGGTGTCTCATCTTTGCTGGATAACTTGAGACCAGTTATCATAGGCATACCAATAGGTTTACAACTTTCCAAACTAAACCTTTTCAAAAAATCTTTCAAGTACTTAGCTTATGAAATGAAAATACCATCACTATTTTGTAGAATCTACAATATTAGTAATAACTTCATTTCTCCTATCATGCTATTTCAAACTCATTTTTCATCTCTTCAACAAACTTATCACTTGTTTCAATCATTAGCTCCAAAAATGATTTCATCAATAAATATTGTAATAATTAGCAAACCATTTTCAACTTCTTTCAAATAAAAGTTACTAACTATCGTGCCTTTAGCAAATCCAAAAGTTGCCAAGTAATTGTCCAACCTCACATACTAGGTTCTAGGTGCTTGCTTCAGACCATATAAATCTTTCTTTAGTCTAGATACCATGTCTTTATCTTCTGATAAAGGAAAACCTTCAGACTGCTCAATATATACCTCTTCTTCAAGTTCTCCATTCAAAAAGGTTGATTTAACATCCATCTGATAAACCTTGAACTTCTTATTCACTGCATAAGCTAGGAACACCTTTACTACTTCCATTTTGGCTAAAGGTGCATATGTTTCCTCATAGTCTATGCCTTCTTGCTGTGAGTATTCCTTGCATACAAGTCTGTTGGAAATATAAGAGGAGTAACTAAGAGGGGAGGGGTGAATCAGCTACTACTAAAATAAATCCCAAATCCATTAAATGTCAATATAATCTAAAAAATAAATATTGTTGATGCATAAAATGTTGTAACTTAGTAATTACTAAATGTGCTTGATAAATGCTTAACATACAAAATTTAGATATTATCTATGATTAACATTACTTTAACTTAGTTGCAAACACATAAAAGAAAATAGCATGAACACATTTGGCACTAGAATTTAATGTGGAAAACTAATTTGGGAAAAACCACCAATTGCAACTAGTTACTATTTTCACTCTTCTGAAGTGAGCCCTATTAGGAGCCAACCCTATTAAAGGTTACAAAAGACACTGTTAGGTGTGACCCTATTAAAGGATTTAATCACCCTGTTAGGAGTGGACTTGTTAGAGGTCTTGAGACAATTCAATAGAACTGCCACCTTGTTAGAGGATTTGAAAATAGCTATTAAGCCAACTCTGTTAGGAGATTTAGATCACTACTCAATGGTTAGAGATTAACAATGAGATGACCTGATTTGAATGTAATTGATTTTTTTATATTATAGATCTCTATTCTGGCTTGTACTTGATCCTTCCTGATCAAATATAGATTTTCTACTCCACAAGGATATTTTTCTTATTCTTCAAATTTGCTTCCTCTCTTCATCATTAAATCTTAAATAAAATCTTCATACTTGCACACTTTGAAACCACAACTTGACCTTATACTTATATCTTTTACATTGTCAAGATAGCTCAAATACAACTTAGAATAATTATTATTGATCAACTTAGTCAGCTTGAACCAATATATAAATCAATTAAGCTTAATATGTCAAAATAAGAAAATCCTTCATTAGCTGACCCATATCTATAGAAACTAACTCAAAAGTGATTTCTTGTGTTAACCAATAGAAGCTCGATTAATACTGCAAACTTGTAAAGATCCTTTGGCAATTGAGTGAGCTCAGTTAGCACTCGTTCCATCCAACTTTCCTTCATTAGCTAAGTGAGCTTGGTTAACACTCATCTTCTACATACTTTCCTTCAAAACTTGAGTGAACTCAGTAGACACTGGCTTTTGAACTAGGTAGCCATAGGAATGCTTGGTAGACACATAATAGTGTCTTCACTGCCGAAGTGAGCTTGACATACACTAACTTATAATGATATGACATTTTTGTAACATCAAAGACAATACACAATTAATCAATTGTATCCAAAAATCTCCCTCTTTGGCATTGATGGCAACACAACATGTCATATTGCAATAAAAATTTGGTTTTGTTCTTGGGAAATCCCTCTATTAGTATGAGCTCTTCTTTTTACTAGATTCTTCCTTTGTCTGGAATAATTTCTACCAAGTTCATTCATAGAACTTTCTCCCTCTTACAGAAAACTTCTCCTTCTTTGAAATGACAAAAAATTCTTAGAGATATGAAAACAAACTTCTTCCTCTTTGACAACACATGCCAAAGACAATAAATTTATTAATATCAATGTACCTTAAGTACTAATTCATTTGCAATATGCCCTTATTAATTCTGCACCAATTGATTGATCTTCAACTAGCTCTTGTTGATGCATCACTAAGCTTTGTTTAGTGAAATTTAGATAGGGGAATGACCCCTAGCTTACCTCTTAGATATAGAAATGCATCCTTAGGTAATGACTTGGTGAATATGTTTGCAATATGTTCTTTTGTATTCACATATTTCAATCTTACTTCTTTATCCTGCACTAATTCTCTTAAGAAGTGATATTTTATAGCAATGTGCCTTGTTTTGGTATGCATCACTAGATTCTTTGATATATTGATTGCACTGGTGTTATCACAGTATATGACTATTGGATCCTTGATCTCTATCTTCATTCCTTCCAACAATTGTTTGAACCAAACAATGTTAGAACAGTTAACTACTTCTACCACATATTCTGCCTTTGCTATGGATTGAGATGTACATTTTTGCTTCTTTCTTGTCCAAGATACTATTCTTTTACCAAGAAAGAATGCTCCACCACTAGTACTTTATTTTTCATCAATACTTTCTACCCAAACAACATCATGAATTACTTTCAAGTCCATGTTGCCTCCAATTTTATACCATAATCCATTAGTCCTTAGTACCTTTTAGATATCTCATGATTCTCTTGATTTCCATCATGTGATTTTCTTTAGGATATGCTGAAAATCTTGCCACTATTCCAACTGCAAGAGCAATATCAGGCCTTGTATGCACTACATACTACAATTTTTCAATCATTGATCTATATGTGGTCTAATCTACTTCTTTGGAATCATCATTTTTGGAGAGCTTATGTCCAACAAACATAGTGGTTCCAACTGGTCTTGAATCTTCCATTCCAAACTTCTTCCTGGTATCTCCTTGATATACTTAGATTGAGTGATGTAGATACCATTTTTGTTTTACTATATCTACAATCTAACAAAGAATTTTATCTCACCAAAAATGGGTATCTCAAATTCTTTACTCATTTCCTCTAAAAATGCTTTGCACAAGTCATCATTTCCTATAGATAGAGTATCATCAACAAATATTTTTGCCAACACAATCTTCTTGTTTGGTCCTTCTTTGATATACAAACTACTATTATCATTTGTTCTTTGAAATTCAACCTGTACCAAGTAATTATGAAGTCTTTCATACTCAGCTTTGGGAGCTTGCTTAAGACCATATAATGTTGTGTAACTTGCAAATCATGTCTCTTTTTCTAGGATCTAAAAAACCTTCTAGTTGTTCAATGTAGACTTCCTCATCAAGAATTCCATTCAAGAATGAAGATTTGACATCTATTTGATACACTTTAAAGCCTCTGTGTGTTGCAAATGCTAGTAAAGTTCTAACACCTTCTAATATTACTATAGTAGCAAAAGTCTCACCATAATCAATACCTTCTTCTTGAGAATAGCCTTTGCACACCAATCTTGCTTTATTTCTTGAATTTTTTCCACCTTCATTCAACTTATTTCTAAATACCCACTTTGTGCCAATTACATTTTTTATCTCTAGGTCTAGGAACAAGAGTCCAAGTTTTGTTCTTTTCTATTTGTTCTATCTCTTCATTCATTGCTTCAATCCAAGTTTCATTTTCTAAAGCATCTTTAACATTTTTAGGTTCAAATTCAATAAGTAAACATGTACCTTATAATTTTCTTCTTGTTATTGTTCCATCTAATTTGTCTCTAATAATCTGATCAAGTGCATGATGCCTTCTAACATATCTTGCTAATATAGGCTCTTTTGGATTTGAATGAGTTCCACTATCTTCATCATTAATTTCAATTTCAAGCTTAAGTTCCATTATCTATGACTTAGGTCCATCAGACTCAGTTTGAACTAGCTCAGTAGTCTTTGACTGTGATTCGGGTCTTTCAGACTATGACTTGGGTTGCACTATCTACAAGTCAATAACTGTTGGAGATTTTGGGGACTCGAGAGCTGAAGCTTCCTTTCTTTTAGATAAATTTGATAGGGTATAAGGTTCATAGTAAATAAATCTTTTGTAATCCTTTGGCTCGTTGTTGCTTACTTCTTCGCTCTTTTCTACAAACCCATCAATTCTAACATGTGCACTTTCTATTATTTTATGAGTAGACAAATACAAAAATTTGTATGCTTTACTTCTGCAGGAGTATCCTAGAAATATGCCTTCATCACCTTTTACATCAAATTTTCCTTTTCTATATTCTTTCAAGATATAACATTTGCTACCAAATACTTTCAAGTAACTTACATTTGGTCAGTAGCCATACCATGGTTGATAAGGAGTTTTCTTTGAATCTTTCTTCAACTATACTCTATTCAAGGTATGAACTGTAGTACTGATAGCTTCCTTCTAGTATTTGAGAGCAACATTATTTTCAATCAACAAGGTTCTTGCACAATCCATGATATATTTGTTTCTTCTTTCAGCTAGACCATTCCATTGTGGTGCACCAAGGGTTGATACTTGTCTTTCAATTCCTCTTTTAGTGTAGAAATTATTGAATTCATTGGAGATAAATTCACCACATCTGTCTGATCTTAAACATTTCAACTTCTTTCCAGTTTTTTTTTCTACTCTTGCTAGATACCACTTGAACATTTGAAAGGCTTCTAATTTTTCTTTTAGACATATTACAGTCATCATTCTAGAATAGTCATCAACAAAAAGAATGAAATTTTTTTATCCACTGTAATGCTCTATTTCAATAGGTCTGGACATAATTTTGTATGAAAAATTTCTAAGACTTCTTCTAATTGATAGTTTTTACTTTTGAAACTAGTCTTTCCCATTTTACCAATTTACCAATTTTTGCATAAACCCATATCAGGCTTCTTCAAACTATGAATACCTCTTACTCTTCTATGTTTTCTTATCTTAACTAGATTATCAAAGTTTACATGACATAGCCTTTTGTGCCATAACCAAATTTCTTCTACTTGATCAATAAAACATGAACAATCACTGAGATTAAGATAAACTAGATTACCATTTATTTGCTTGCCAGATCCAACTAGATTTTCCTTTCCATCCAATATTTTGGCCTATCCATTCATGAATTCTACCTTGAATCCAATGTTATTTAACTATGCCACACTCAGTAAATTATGCTTTAGTCCTTCAACCCAATAATCATTGTCACATACAAGTTCTTTTGTTAATGAAATAAATCCATTTACTTTTATGTTTCAAGGTTCATTATTTCCAAATCTCACACTACCTCCATCGTAGTATACCACATGCTCAAATTTTGTTTTGTCTCCAGTCATATGATGTGAACAACCACTGTCACTAATACATATATCAATTTTTCTAACATGAGAGATAACTTCCATCTTATCTCCTTCATCATTAGATTTATCTTTTACAACAATGTACACCATTTCATTTTCACCGTTATCAAAATCTTTAGCTACAAAACAAGATTTCTTACCTTTGTCCTTGTAGTTCTTGTAATTCTTGGAATCCTTCTTGCCATTGTGCTTATTTCTTTTCTTTTCATCTTTGATTTCCTTATTTGGACACCTAGTGGAAATGTGACCAACTTCTTGATAGGAAAAGAAAATCATAGGAACTTTACCTTTGTACTTTCTTCTACCTTTGGAATACTTCCTTGTAAGTAGGGCTTTAACAACTTCAAGATCACTGTTTGAACTTTCTTCTAATTCTTCTTCTTCACTTCTTAATTGACTAGACTTTGATTTCCTACCCTTTTCTTTGAGTGAGAGTTTTACTTTAAAATTAGATTCAATAACCTTTGAACTAGGAACATAGTTATCAAAGTTATCTAACTCAAAAGCTGTCAATCTTCCAACTAGAGGATCCAAAGATATTTTATTATTTGGGTCACATCTCATCTCTTGAATAGTAGAAACTCTAATTGCATAAATAGGAAAAAGAGTTCTAAGTACCTTTCTACAACCTTTTTCTCTTGAATGTCTCCTCCAGATGCTTTGATTGCATTAACACTTGCTTTGATCCTTTTCACATATTTTGCAATGTTCTCATCTTCTCCCATTTTCATCCGATCAAAATGACCTATAAGAATTTCAGCCTTAGCTCTTCTTATATTTTCATCTCCTCGATATATATCTTTTATTTTGGTCCACATGTCATGAGCTATCTTGTAGTCTTTGACTTCATCAAATTCAACATAACTAAGAGTAGATGCAATATCAATCATCATGATGTTATGATTGTTGATTGTTCTTTTCAATAATATCTTCAATAGATAATGTTACAATGGGAGTCTTGTATTCATTGTCAAGATATTTTCATCTTAAGCTACTGATAGTAGCCAAATGTAACGTCATAAGTCCTTGTCATGTTGCAAAGTTATCTCTATTTAGCTTGGGGATCTCTCTTCTGTAAGACATCGTGATCTTTAGCTTAGGTCCTTGAAACCTTCTCTATAAGCATCAAAAACTTTGATACCAATTGTTAGAAATATAAGAGGAGTATGGGGTGAATCAACTACTACTAAAATAAATCCTAAATCCCTTAAATGTCAATATAATCTAAAAATTGAATACTGCTGATGCATAAAATGTTGTAACTTGGTAATTACCAAATGTGCTCAGTAAATGGTTTACATACAAACTTTTGATATTATTTGTGATTAAAATTACTTTAAATTAGTTTCAAACACAAAATAAAATAGAATGAACACATTTGACACTAAGATTTAATGTGGAAACCCAATTTGGGAAAAACCACCAATTGCGACTAGTTACTATTTTCACTCTTCTGAAGTAATCCCTGTTAGAAGCCAACCTTGTTAAAGGTTACAAAACACATTGCTAGGTGTGACCTTGTTAGGAGTGGCCTTGTTAGAGGTCTTGGGACATTACAATAGAACTACAACCTTGTTAGAGGATTTGAAAATAGCTGTTAAGCCAACTCTGTTAGGAGATTTAGATCATTGCTATAATGGTTAGAGAGTAATAATGAGATGACCTGATTTAAATGCAATTGAATTGTTGATTACATATCTCTACTCTAGCTTTTACTTGATCCTTCTTGATTGAATATAGCCTTACTACTCCACAAGGATATTCTGCTTATCCTTCAAATTCACTTCCTCTCCTCATCATTAAATCTTCAATAACATTTTCATACTTGCACACTTTGAAACTGCAACTTGACCTTATACATATATCTTTCACATTGTCAAGTCAACTCAAATACAACTTAGAATAATTAATATTCATCACCTTAGTCGGCTAGAACCAATAGATAAATTAATTAAGCTTAATATGCCAAAATAAGAAAATCCTTCATTAGCTAACTCAACTTAGTAGAAACTAACTCATAAGCGATTTCTTGTATTAACCAACAAAAGCTTGGTTAACATTGAAAACTTGTGAAGATCCTTTGGAAACTGAGTGAGCTTAGTTAGCACTAGTTCCATCCAACTTTCCTTCAAAAATTGAGTCAGATTGATTAACATTCATCTTCTATGTACTTTCCTTTGATGCCTGAGTGAACTTAGTAGACACTGCCTTCTAAATTAGACAACCACAATAATGCTTGGTAGACACAAAAAAATATCTCCACTACCTGAGTGAGCTTGGCATACATTGATTGATAATGATATGAAATTTGTGTAACATCAAAGATAATACACAATTAATCAATTGTATCCAACACAAGTCTACCCTTGTTCCTCACAACTTCACCTTGCTCATTCATCTTTTTTTCTAATTACCGATTTGGTTCATATCCCATTCTTGTCTTTAGGTCTAGGAACTAACTCCCATGTAGCATTCTTGACAATCTAATTGAATTCTTCCTTCATTGCATGAATCCAATGATCATCTTCACATGCTTCAAATGCGCTCTTAGGTTCAACTTGAGATATTAGACATATCTCCTCATTTACTCTATTCCTTGTCATTACACCCTTGTCTTTGCTTCCAATTGTCTGCTCAGGAGGGTGATTCTTTGTTAGATTCAAGTTAGGGATAGGAGTTGACATCTAAACTCTTATTTCTTCTCTTAGTTTAGATCTCTTCTCTCCTCTTTGCTCAACAATTAGCACATCATTTTACAAATCATTGTCATTCTCAAAAAAAACTTCAACATTCTATCTAACAATTCTAGAATTAACTTCTTCTTCATCTGAGTTATAATCTATCATCTTTTCCTTAAATTAGTACATTTAACTATTATCTTGATTTAATAGTTGAAACATGTGTAAGCCTTTCTTTTTAATGAATAACTAAGAAACATACCTTCATCACTTCTTGGAGAAAACTTACCAATGTCATAATCTCTCTTAATGTCACATTTGCTCCCAAATATTTTGAAATGCTTAACTAATGGAGAATGAAAAACCATAGTCCATAAGGTGTCTTGTTCATACCTTGTTTGATATGTACTCTATTTAGAGTGTTCACTACTATATTGATTGATTCACTCCAACATGTCTTAGAAACATCATTCTCAAACAACATCACTATTGTTGCTTTTGCTACTAATTTATTCCTTCTTTTAGCAATCCCATTCTACTTAGGTGTTCTAGGTGTAGATAGCTACCTTTTGATTCCATTCTCTTCACAAAATATGTTAAACTCTCTAGAGGAGAATTCTCCTGCTCTATTAGATCTCAAACAATTTATCTTAACACCATATTCATTCTCAATTCTTTTTAAAAATATCTTAAATTACTCAAAAGATCTAGATTTATCTTTAAGAAATGCTACCCACATCATTCTAGTGAAATCATCAACAAAAATCATAAAATACCTTTTACCATAGAATCCTTTTGTTCTAGAAGGACCACTTAGATCACTGTGAATGATCTCCAGCTTCTCTATGGTAGTGAAATTCTTTCTAGGAAATGATAATTTCTTCTTCTTAGCCAAAATACATTCCTTACACAAAACATTAGTAGAATTTGTAATCTTAGGAAAGTCTCTGACTACAAAAGTGTTATTAACCTTCACAATATTATCAAATTTTATGTAACAAAATCTTCTATGCCACAACCAATTGTTATCCACTTTAGCTACCAAACATGTAATTTTAGTAAGATTCAATTGAAATAAATTACCTTTGGATTTAGTGCCAGTTCCAATCACCTTAGTAGCTTTTTCTTTGGTAATGCAGGTCCTCTCAGTGAATTTCAATTGATTACCCTTGTCCACCTATAAGCATTTTCCTTAGGGTAAAATTCACCCAAGATCAAGGAGAACAAGCACAAGTACACAATAGACCAAAGTGTATGATCAATATGAGAATGCTTACTATTATCAAAAGCATGTACATATACACTAGGAGAGCCTGTATATAAAGGCCTCTAAGATGCATCTAGAATGTGTCTAGAATGGACTAGGAAATAAGCATGACAACTAAGCACATATCCTTCATAATAAGAGGATAAGCGTGATGAGGTGTCTAGAATGTTGCAGACACCATGTGCTCAAATAACATGCTAACTCCTAAGTGTAGACAACATGTGCATAATTAAAGTGCAAACTCCTGTGTTGTCAACATGACAACTCACAAGAGTATGCATACTCCTAGGTGAATAATAAGTAAATAATAAAATATATGCATTAACCTAAGTAAACTTAAGTAAGTGTAAATAGTAAATACTTATTTACACCAACACCCCCCTTAAGTGTAACTTAGGGGAATGCCCTTAAGCTTAGATGATCTAGGATGAAATGCAAGATTGGTCCCAGCTACTAGGCCATGTTAGGTACCCATGTACATAATGAAAATGCAATCTCTCATAAAGCGGAGAAAGAGGGAAAACCTTGTGGGAAAAACCCTCCCCCAAAAAGAGAGATGAAAAAAACATATGATGTATGGATGGATGGAGTAATCAAGACCCCCCCATTATGGCATACATTAAATATATACAATAGAGAATTAGGAGAAGGACAAAATGCCAAAGAGGAAAAAGTCCCCCCCAAAAAAGGAGAAGAAGGAGACAAGGTAGTGATCAGTGAGAAATGATCCAATGTAGAAGCTGATCCATGACCGCTGTATAACATCCCTTCCCTTTGGAAGAAATAATGACTAAGGTACAGGTGAGATGCTTCCCCTATGTGTGGAAAGAATCTCGATGATGAAAGGTATCTTTGAAACTTTTTCAAGTGTTCCTATGTCAATGTCAATGGTTACTCCCTCTAAGACTGCTGAAAAGAACATGTGGACATCGAGAAAGGATCCATGTAGAACCTATCTCAAAGAATCAATAGTCTCCTCAATTGATAAAGAGACCTCCTAAAACTATTACACATAAGTATCCACAATCACATCAGCCTGTAAAGACTGATCATGTAGAGAATGGACATAAGGGTCAGAGTGGGCCCTCACAACAATTATAGAAGGATTGTCTTCATCAAAGAGTAGTTGAATATCATCAAAGAAGTCCTCCAAATATACTGTGTGTGACTCGACAAACAAACTTGAAATGTCAGTCAAGAAGTCATCACCTAGGGCTAGAACTGAAAGACATAGTGTACCATGCTGTACTGAAGTACATGAATCTATCACTGCAGCAACAAATGAAGAATTATCCTCAAAGAGAAGAAAAATATAATCAATAGTGTCTCCCAATGTGAGCCTCCATGAATAGGCCCGCAAGGGCAGGAAGGAAGTCATCACATGAATGTAAAGTAGGAAGACATGAAGGGTCCTGTTGCACTGAATCTAAAGAATCTATGGCTAGAACTGGATTAGTAGAATCAACAGTGGAATTAGGAGGTGAGATCTCAACTGGGGTTGAAGGTACCATTACTGTAGTGATTGGATGTAGAATGTCCTTTGGAAATGGAGGAACACATGGATCTCCATATGCTTCCCAAAGAGCCATCCAAACATCATGAGGAAAACTTGCCATAAGAAGAGGAGTAAAGGATTCCTTACTCATACTATTATACACAAAGCCAAGAAGTTTAGAAAGATATTTGAATGAAGGTGGTATCTTCGAGCAGAGAGAAGGAATCACTTCCTAATGTTCTCTTAGATGATCAAGCATCAAAGAACTCCATTTCTAATAGTTCCTCAGTGTCAACTTCAATCTTATACCAGACTGACATATGTGAGAAGCCTCTATGAGATCAATGAATGTATGCACCCCCCAAAACAAAAAAATAATCAATCAACCCCCCCTAGTGAATGATTTGGCACTTAGTGCAATAGCCACATGCCAATTTAGGGCCTATTTGTAAAAGTAGTATTTTTGTTGATAGAAACTATAATCTAATTGCAGATCTAGAAAGTAGACAAAAAAAATGCACTTTAAAAAAAAATAGAACTTGATTTGGAGTCTAGATGAGCCTGTACTAAGCATTTGAAGTGACAAAAATCAGGATTTGTTACTTGTAGAAAAATTTAGGAATAGAGATCTCAAACCACCTACACCAATCTGTAGATCATGAAATTCTCCCCCAAAACAGAAAAAAATTTCTCGTAAAAAAGAGTTTGTATGAGGAAGATATCGTTGTTTGAAAATCACTGCTGTTATTATTTTTCCTAAATCGCCACTGCGCCTCCAGAAATTAAAAGGCTCTAGATTTTGCCTCAGATGTCCGATTTGGATGAAACAAAATCTAATTTGGGGGTTTTTTGACCTTGTGAATATGATGCACATATCTAATTTTCACCAACAAGCTTCAATCTTCACCTGCAAAATATCTCTCCTACAAGCCTGATGACCAATTTTTCTAGAAAAAATAATACAAATTCGATTTTTTTTTTTTGTAGAGAGGCATATGAAAAAAATGCAGATCTAAAAATTAAATGTATAGATCTAAAATGATCATACCAATTTTGCAAATTGGGCCTTTAGGTTGCCAGTTTGCAAAAAAAAATTTGCCTCAATTTTGACAATTGCCCTTGTAGGCGAATTTATAGTCAATTCACTGAATCAATGCACTGGACACACTAGTGAGGTCCACTTTGGCCTTAGATGTTCCAAATTTCTGTGAATTCTCCAGGTCTTTGGATTGGAGGTGTTGAAGCAACTATGGTCTCAAACGGCTAGTGATGAGAATCTCCTCAAGCTCTAATACCATGTAAGAATTTGCCTTAGGAAAAAATTAACCCAAGAGCAAGGAGAACAAGCACAAGCACACTATAGACCAAAGAGTATGATCAATATGAGAATGCTTACTATTATCATAAGCATGTACATATACACTAGGAGAGCTTGTATATAAAGGCCTCTAAGATACATCTAGAATGTGTCTAGAATGTACTAGGAGATAAGCATGACAACTAAGTACATATCCTCCACAATAAGAGGATAAGCATGATGAGGTGTCTAGAATGTTGTACACACCATGTGCTCAAATAATGTGCTAACTCCTTAGTGTAGACAACATGTGCATAATTAAAGTGCAAACTCCTGTGTTGTCAACATGACAACTCACAAGAGTACGCATACTCCTAGGTGACTAATAAGTAAATAATAAAATATATGCATTAACCTAAGTAAACTTAAGTGTAAATTGTAAATACTTATTTACACCAACACCACCAATTGTCAACACTCAACAAGTTATGCTTCAATCCATCAACAAAATAAGCATCATTAGTGTTAGTTTTAACATTAAGAGTAATGGATCCAATTCTTGTTATATGATAGGATGCATTGTTACCAACTCTAATAATACATCCATCATGATTCTTGAACTTAACAAACTTATTCATATCACTAGTCATGTGATGTGAATAACCACTGCCAATTATCCAATTAGATTTATTTTCCACTTAGGAAACTAGAGCTCTTTCTTCTCTAATTTCTCTATCAAGATCAGCTTCCTTGATAGCCAAAAATCATAATTCATCATCATTTTTACTTTGACCTTTTTATCATCAGATTCTTCATCGTTATTTGCATACAAATAATTTCTATCTCTATCACATCTAGGCTTGAACTTTCCCTTATAATTTTTCTCTCTTTTAGGACATTTAGATGTATAATAACCAAATTCATTACACGTCCAACATTTAAAGATTTTATTACCATCCTTTTCTCTTCTCACAAGAAGGGCTATTCCTCCCTCAATCTTCTTGTCTTCATCAGATCTATTGTAACTAGAAAAATCTCCATGTGTGCTTGCACTCCTTGTTAGACGAGATCTAATGTTTAGGGCAATAAAAGATGTTTCGACTCTTGCTAGATCTCTAGACTATCTTAGATCTAATTTTTCTAATTGTAATCTTCCAAGAAATGTTTCCTTGGTGAAATCCTTAGTGAAGGGCATTACTAGTTGAATCATCTGAGCTACTGGCTTGAATGGTGGTGTCAAAATTTTAAAGATCTTCCTTATAGTTTCATCATCTTCCTTGGTTCCACCATGAGACTGAATTTCTATAACAATTTTTGATATTATACGAATATGAATTCTTACAAATTCATCTTCCATCATTCTAGCATATTAGAATGCACATATCCAATTCTATAATCTCATTCTCTTTCCATGATCATCACCTTCAAAAATAGATTCTAATGCTTTCCAAATTTCATAAGATGTTACAAGTGACTTTACCTGACTATATTCATTCTTTGGAAGAGTTGTTAGTAGAGCTTCTCCTGCTCTCATGTTACATATGACTAGATCTCTTTCTTCTTCACTACATTCTTAAAGCTTTTCTTCTTCAATGATTGTCTTCTTACCCTTTGTCAAGATTCAATATCTCAGACCCATACACAAAAAATGAGTCTTCATCTTTTCCTTTCAATTATCATAGTTGGCCCCATCAAATCTTGGACTATTCTTTATGAAAGGATTCACCATTGATCTCCCAAAGTTGTTAGGCTTATCCTTCAAGGACCTAATGCTCTGATACCAATTGTTAGAATATATAATCCATTGATAGAATTAAGAGAGAGAGGAGGGGGGGGGGGGGTGTGGATTAGTTATCCTACTATCATCACAATTATCAACCTTAAACAAACTTAATCATATGATTAATATAAACTGAAACCACAACAAGATGCTCATACACAATAACACCAGATATGTTAACTAGGGAAAGCTTTGATCAGAGGGAAAAACTTGGTGGGGATGGCAACAAAAAGATGATGTACTAGTATAAATATTCCTTGTTAGAGGATGAACCCTAATAGGAGTCTATGAATACATTCAGTACATATGAGTCCTTATTAGGAGACTTTAAATACCTGCTAGGAGATTCCAACCCTATTAGAAGTTGTGGAAGACAAATGGACCCACTACCCAAACAAATTTAAGGGCAATACCAATGAACCCACTGTCTAAATGATCTCTATATTATTCCTTGTAGAAAAATAGAATGGTACTCTATTGTTTCTTCCTCTTTCTCTAACCTATCAAATAGAATTCTAATCCTTTTGATTTTGTAACTAGATCAAAAATCTTGCACCCAATAATTCCTTAGATCACATACATGCATTCAATAAGAACTCTTATTCTTTTCGCACTTCACACTTCTTGCAACAATGGACACACTTTTCAAACAAGGAAAATATCTTTCCTTTATACCATATCTTCATAATAATTCCTTGATTCATCCTTGATGCTTTCCTAATGAATTATAATAAGATAATTAATTAATTACAATTACGATAGCATTGTCATCTCACAATCTATACAAAACTTCACACGTGCAATACTAGGGCCTGAAAACTTGTTGATGTCACCATCTAGCTATCCTTTATCACTGCTTGACTGCACATCTCTTCATTAAATCTCAAATGTAAGATAGCCAATAAATATCAGGAACTACTTTCCCAATACTCTGTCTCTAAACTGCTCTCTAAAAATTAGGTACAACTTCCATATGTCCTAGACTTCAACTCTGTGCACTTGACCACATCATTAGGATAATATGAAAAACATGTCCATAAGTGTACATCACCATACAATCAAACCATTTTCCATACCATCAACATCTCTATTTGCTACTCAGTTAGTCTTTATAGAACCTGTGTTATGTTGTCATCAATGACAAACACAATAATGAATGTGCAAATTTTTAATACTCTCCAATGCTTAGAATACTCCTCCAAAGTAGTATCATTAGCATTCAGGCTAACATCTTTTACCTAAGGATCTTGGACCACATGGATTATCATATTTCTCATTTAAGTAGGGCGGTAGAGCTAAGATTTCTAGTTTTCCCCTACAAGCTAGTGAACCCTAATTTTTCCTATTTTTATACATATACATGCATGATAGATAACATTAGTGAATTTGAAGGGTTTTGAAGCTTGAATTCCACTATTATAATGTTATGATTTGATCAACAACCTTATTACTTATAAAAATAAATAATTATTTATTAGATTTGTGACATAAACACAAATAAAATGTTACTTGAATTTTTATGAAATTTAGAGAGAAGTATTAGTGCTTCCACCTATGCCTTGAATATTGATGGAATTAGAAACAAAAATAATGGATTTTTTATTTTAGAAGAACAAAGGTTATAATGAAGGAATATGGCATAATTCCTCAATATTTTTACTTTTATTTATGATTCCTTTGTAGTAGTACTTAGAAAAAACATATTTTCTAGCTATATTTGGTTAGAGGGATTAATTAGTTTGATAGCATCAATTAGGATGATCAATTTTTCCATAAACCACAATTTTGACAATTGTACATGGAAAGAAAGGGTACAATTGGTCGACCATAGTTTGGGTGATAAAAGACTTATCCTATGAGAGAAACATGTCAATATACAAGAATATCGATAAAAGTGGTATATTTCAATGTTATAATTTTAAGGGAGATAAAATAACTTAAAAATAATAAGATAATTCATGTTAAACCTATAAAAATAGTATATTTTTATATTAAGGTTGATATATAGAAAGATACATAGGTAGAGTGACCTATAAAAGTAGCACTTATAGAAATATGAACATGATGTTAGATAACTGAGAGGGAGGTGAATCAATTATTACAAGTCCTTTCTAAAATAGTTTTGTACCATTTAAAAATTATTAGAAAATAACTCAGTTAAACATATAACTGACCAATGGTAGATTACAACTTAATTCAAATAAACATATGAAATAACATGCATTACATCCAATCATACATTAATACTAGTATTTAACATAGAAACCCAATTTGGGCAAAAACCACTATGATAATTGTCACCCACAAAGAAATTCACTCTTTAGAAGTGAGCTCAATTAAGAGCCAACCTTGTTAAAAGTTACACATATATATGTTAAATGTGACCATTTTAGGGGATTTTTAGAAAATATTAGCTAGAACTATTCATCCTATTCAGGAGTGGCCTTACTAAAGGACTTGGTACATTTGTTAGAATGACACATTATAAGAATTCGTAAATAGGACTATTATATCCACTCGGTGAAGAGATTTTATGATAAAATGGTTAAAAGTGACAGTGAAATGATCTATGAATATAATAAATACCTTTTCTTGTTTAGATATGCTTTTTGCCCAATTGTCTTCTTCACACTTCTTTTTACTTGGCTAGTCAACACACAAACACTTCATTCAACTCTTTCCTTTACACTTTACTAGCCTCTATTATGCTTAGTGCCTCTTCTATCTTTTCTCAACTCTTCAACAACAATCAGTTATCAACAACTTCATCCTTCTTCTTCACCCTTTATATAAGCATTATGTTTTTGCTTAATCCCCTTTATTAGGACTCCTTAAATTCCTCTTGTCTGTTTGATCACATATCATCCTTCATGCAATGTATTTAGCACTTGGTAAAGCATGTTAAGCATCACACCAGCTATAATTTTCCTTAGAACTTGAACTTTTCTTGAATCATGAACCTTCCATTGAGTCTCTTCCATTTGATCTTACCTAACCAATTCCATCCATAGATTTTGCTAACAAACTCCTTATCTTCCTTAGAATATTCTAGAGTAATCCAGATTTGCATTTGATATCATCCTATAATTGATTTAACCAAAAATATTATCCTTCACCAAGTTGTGTTCTTCCTCAACCAAATAATCTCATCTACTCAGTTATTACTGTTCACTTGGTTATACTATATTTCTTGTTAACACAAGTTGCAAACTTCAGTTAACAAACCTATTTCTTAGTACACTTTCAATGATCAATATCTCTACTTGCTGGCCACTATTTCCATCTCGGTCACACACTCTTATTCCTTTTCTTTTCACTTCATAACTTTAAACCTTTCTTACCAATAAATGTAATTGACTTCTTCATATTTCTAACCCTTCATCAGATCATGTAAAATAATCAAACCAATAATTACCTTGTCAAAGACCAATTCACCAATTTCCTATTGAAGCTAAAACACTTAACATTACTTCAACAAATTTTCATCCTCTAACTTTTTCCAACCTTTTCTTTTCTCAACACCACACCCTTAGGATGATTTAAAAACTTAAGAAAATCAGTATAGTCAATAAGCTTGACATCAATGCCAAACTATCAAGTGATCCAATTCTTCTAAACATTATTTTCAGTGCTCAATTTTGTAGCCTTGATCATCATCAAAATCATTTTCTAATCACCTCAAGGTGAATAAAAAGGATTCAAACATAGTTCCAAAGATGAATGGCTAGAGCATCCCATTACATATCAAAGAGGGCCTACTCAATCATTTAACTGATTGGTAGGAATGGACATAGTCCATTTAATTATTTATTTTATTTTCTATTTATCTTGTATTCACAAGATGAACTACGATTTGTGAAATGGTCCTTACCACTATTGGTTAGAGGAAATAAATAATAAAATAATGGCCTTCAAAAGCTGTAACTCATTCGATCAAGTTGAGATAACTAAGAGTAGAAAAATGATTAGATGCAAATGAGTGTTTAAGAATTTTTTTAGAACATATGGTATGCAAAATAGTACAAATCTTGGTTGGTGGAAAATGTTATTTAGATTTCGAGGAGGTGGATTTTGGTGAGCCTTTTTCTCCCATGGAAAATTAATGTTTATTATATTCCTTTCATCTCTTGTTGTTGGCTATGATTTAGAAGTAGATCAAATAGATGGTAAAATAACTTTCTTACATGCATATCTTGATCTTGACAAAGAAATATAGTTGAAATAACCTAATAATTTTATTATAATAAGACAAAAATACTTGGTTTTCAAGTTGAATCTAGATATTTGTATAGGTTTGAAGTAAACACTAAGAATGTGGTATAAAAAACTTGATTCCTTTGTGTTGAATTGTGAATTTATCAAAAGTAAAGAGGATCATTACATTTATTTTGAATTAATTAATAATCAATTAGTAATCATTTTCCTTTACATTGTTGATATGTTATTTTTTTGAAAATGACAAGAGTATTATTAAGGATCTTAAGAGCCAATTATCTATTGCATTTGATATGAAAGGTTTAGGGTTTTCAAGATATATATTTGTTATGGAATAAATAGGGACTGATTTTTTTTAATAAAAAAAATGGTTAGGTCAAAGAACTATGTTAACAAGATTTCCTAGAATTTTTCTAGTCATGATTATAGACTAGTTAATATTCCCCTTCTAATTAGTGCTACACTATATTTATAATAACTTGCTATGAAACATATAATGAACCTACTAGTGTTATACAAAGCCTTATGTATATGAATTTTTCCAGTCATGATTATAGACTAGTTAATATTCCCCTTCTAATTAGTGCTACACTATATTTATAATAACTTGCTATGAAACATATAATGAACCTACTAGTGTTATACAAAGCCTTATGTATATAATGGTTTGTATAAGACCTAATATTTAGTAAAGAGTACATGGTCTCAAAATATATTTATGGAAAATTTTAGTATAAAACAATTTATGTGGGACTTCTAATAGAGCATTTTGTTTCAATCATGGATCTAAATATATGAGCAAGGTGGTTGATTCATAGTGCTTTGTTGATTCCATTTTTTTTTGGTGATCTAGAATGTAAAAGGTCCACAAAGGCTATGTCTTTATTTTGTTTGGGGGAGATATTAGTTGGATGAGTTAAATACAACCTCCAACTACATCATCCATAATACAAGTAGAGTACATGGTTGCTAGAAATGCGTGTTGGTAAGCAATATGGTTAGAGAGATCCATTCTGGTGTTGGATTTTATTGTAAACAATAATAATTAAATGTGATAGTCAAAGTCCGTCTTTTGTTAAAAAAAACAATATAAAATGGTTAATAGTGGTAGAGTCAAACTAGATACTTTAGAGAATGTTACACATTCTCTTAAAATAGTAAGCACAAAACAAATTATTTGGTGCTAAGAGGTCACAATTATTCATATTCCCTTTTTACACTTTGTGAGGTATTCAAACATTGGATGATTGGTGGGAGAATGTGGATGATTGATAAGAGAATGTCACAAAATTGTTTTTATTAAAAATGTATTCAAGTTTTATTGGGTACAACCTAATTTATAATTATCTTTTAGCTTTCATGAAACTTCCTCAACTCCACTATTTGAACTTGTTAAGTAAATATTAACTATCAAGAAATAGTGAGCATGAGAAAAAGGGGAAGTTAAATGAAAGTTTAAAGAAGATAAATATATTTGAAAAGGTGGATAAAATCACAAATTGAAAGGGAACATTTTTAATTTTTGTGATTAATGTCTACTTGATTTTGGAAACCATTTGCTATTTTTGAATTTTTTGCAATTTATGTTTAGATGCCTAAATATTTTGTTCTTTAATCTCTTTAGTTCTAGGGTTTTTTCAAAAAAGGTTTATCCATCCAATTATAAGTTGTAATGCATACCACACGGGGCTATGAGGCTACCTAGTGCTTTGTCACAAGAAGTTCTTGTAGGTTCCAGATCATAACACAATCAACTCTTAACTTAAAAGAAAAATATCCTAAATAAATAAATTAATCATTTTATAACCAAATCAATAATATAAAATCGATTATAAAATTATAATCTACTTAGATACTAATTTGTTTTCCCTATTAAATACCACAAACATATTACATGTTACAAATTCTTAGATTTCAAATTAATAAACAAACACCCATTATTGTTGAAAGCAACTGCCAAACAGTAGATAGAATATACTTATCATGTCCCAACATATATACCAAAACAATACTGTTGGGCAGAAAGTTGGTTTTAGGTTTACGAAAAGCTAAACATGAAAGCTGTAATCTCCTACCTGTTACCATTCACTTTGACCTAAAATCCACAGGGAATCTCTAAATACAAAGAAATTGTGCTAGTATTTCCAACCTAAGACCTTTGCCCGTGAAAACAATGCCCATGCTTAGATTGCGTTAGTACAGCCACACATCTAAAAGAATATTTAACTACCATTCCCTCACATTCATGATTTAAGTTCAGAACAGTACCCAATTATTTATATTTGAATTCACGGGAGAGCAATATGACAGTTGTTTGATTGGTGATCTTTCTAGTTCAATGTCAAACCAAATCTCAATCATTTTCTTAATCTAGTATGAATCTCAAAACGTACACATATGTAATTTAATAAAATGAAGGAATCAAAAGTTTTTGAGTAAATGATTTGAATAAATGAAGGAACCAAACATATTGAGAAAATGAATAATTTATGACGTTACAACAGGAGAAGCAGCTTTCAGGAGTCGGTGAAGTTACATGTGGGGAATGGGGAATCAGTTAGTAACATCTGCTTCACACCCATTTGGTCAAAACTGGTTTATTCTCTACCATTTTACGTGCATACATTTTTTTTCCTTTTTTTTGCTTGCATGTCATATGCTTTCAACGTCACAGATTTTGATAAAAAGTCACAATGCATGCAAATTTGCTGGAAGATGTGCACCAAAGAGATTATTAGGGTTAGGGTTTTTTATAATAATAATATTGTTTGATTGGTATGAGAGAATAGGTAAATTTCGCCATCTTTTGGTCAATGATGATTGAATAAGGGAATAAAAGTGTTTGAACTTTTGATAAAATATGAAGAAATGGGCTTGTCAGATTGATCATGCACGTCATCAGCACCAATGTTGGGGAAAATTTTGATGAGCAGATATCTGATTAATTGTTCCAGATTTTTCTGGTTTGAAAGGAACGTGTCTTAATCTTTCATTCGTTGCTTGTCATTGGTGATTTTGTAGTCACTTTGGTTTTCCATGAGCCATCGAGGAAATAAGAGATTGTTCTTGAATGTGAGGTCCGTTTGCATAGATTGTGGTGAACAGACGTTGTATGCAATTGTCAATGTGGGTTGGCTATGTTTGATTGTACACAATTGAGCGAGGATGTCATAGTGGGTATTTGAGGAAAGTAGTCAAATTATGAAATGTTTGGTTATTGTACACAACTCAGTGAGGATGTCACGGTGGGAATTTGGGAAAAGTAGTCAACATATGAAATGTTAATTCGTTATTGTAGAGGTCATTTTTTAAATTCAATTCAATTTTATATTTATTTTTGGATGAAAGTCAATGACAAAATTGTTTTAGTTATTTTATCATGAGCTTTTGGCTGGTTTTTATCGTTTAAGAGTTAAGGTTTTCTTATAAACTGTAAGTAAAAAAGAAAAAAAACATACAAAAATTTGGAATTAGATGGAACTTTTTTTCCTTGATGATGATATTTTGGTTTGTCATGAAAGTTGCAAAACTTAAAGTTATCATCAAATATAACAATTAAGTATTGGATTACATGAGTTGGGAAGTAAGCTATTAATTTATAGAAAATTAAACTATAGAATTGATAAACTAAATTCAAATTTGTAAATAGCAAAAAATAACAATTCATGACTAGAGAACAAAATTCTCTTGTTCACATGCTACAGTGAGACATCAATGTATGTGTGATGCATTATATGCATTATTGTCTATTTGATGATGACATCCACAAAGTAGTAAAGTATAAGGTTTTGGCCAAAAAAATTGATATACCTACACAATAGGAATGGAAGACAACAAAAGAGATGAACCAAGGTTGCTAGATGATACATAATAGAAGAGGAGTAACCTAATTTGTGATTTGTCAATTGAAATAAATGACAAGGAAAAGGGAAAATATAATGCAAATGATGGGGAGTTTCTCAAGATATCCCAAGTCATTAGAGTTTCTCTTTAAAAGCCCTTCCACTAGGACTTATTCAAGACTACTTCTATGGTCCCTAGGGGTCCTTTAGACTTCCCTATCCTTTAGGAGATCTTGACTATGTCCTCTCCACAATAAATCTCTCCACTAATTCAAAGGTCTCAACACTAGCTAATCAGGGCACAATGCTTTCCAAGGCTCCAAAATGCAACTTGGCTTCTCCTATGGATGGATGGGTTTCAAAATGTATCAATGATATATTCTTGCAAGGTTCTAGCTATTACAACCGTTAGCTTCAATATGATATCTTCAATCCCTATAAAATAGGCCAAGTAGACCTAATAGCAATTAGGTCTCCAAAACTATGGTTTTTATTTAGTTTGAAAACTCCCTTAACAACAACCCAAACAAATAATCATTCATGATACTTGTTTGGCCATTCTTATAGATTTTCTTGTTATAGGGTTCCCAACCTATTTGTACACCCCTAGACCCTAACTAGCTTAAATTGCAAAGGAAAATAGCAACTTAGTGGAGGAAAATAGTAACTTAGTGGATTTGGCTATGGATTTCATGAGTTTGACCCCACACCATTAATTTGATGCTTCTAACTCCTCCTAACACCCCTTTAGAGCACACCACAACACCATTTCTATGCTCTACAATCCATCCTTGTTCACAATCACTTACTATGATTCTTCTTGCACCTTACCAAGACCATTCTATCTCACCTAGGGCAAGAAGTCAAAAATAGATAACTAACTCTTATGTCCCTCAAATAGCATATTTACAATGTACATTGATCACCCTCCCATGTTCCATTAAGTAATGATTATCCCATAGTGGAATTTTACAAGAGGAGCAAGTTTTTTGAGTTCAGTCAAAACCTAACCAATGAATTGGTTCTTTCTAAAAGATTTATAGAACTAATGAAAAATAAAAAAATTCAACTCCTAAGCTAATGTACATAATGAGTAGTCACTCAAATATAACTAAAAAGAATTCATAGATACCAAGATCAATCCATTAAACACATGTTTCTTATGCTACAAATGGATTGAGATAGAAAATAATGCAAAATAGAACCAAACACTTGCTATTAAAAATTATCCAAAACACCAACCAACCCCTGCAATAGGTCATGGATGATCTTATATACACCTCCTCCTCATGATCCAATAGTTTTTGTAGTTCCATAACTACCAATGCTCGAGCATGCAAATTGTGGAAGAAAAGTAGTCATGACAATAAACATACACAAATTTGGAATTAGATGAAACTTTTTTCTTGATGTTGATATTCTGGTGTGACATAAAAGTTGTAAAACCTAAAGTTATCATCAAATATAAAAATTAAGTATTAGATTAAATGAGTTGGGAAGTAAACTTCTATAGAAAATTAAAATATAGAATTGATAAACTAAATTCAAACTTGTAAAAAAAAAAAAAATAACAATTCATGATTAGAGAACAAAACTCACTTGTTCACATGCTATTGTGAGACATCGATGTATGTGTGATGCATTATTATCTATCTCATGATGCCATCCAAAAAGTAGTGAACTACAAGATTTAAACCAAAACAATTCATAAAGGTCTACACAATAGGTGTAGACACCCTAAAATTGGCAAAAACCTAAAATAATGTGGATTTTGATCAAACAACAAAAATCAAAGACAAAATAAGATAAACAAGAAAAATGATAGACTTTCAAATCAATTGTGACATCAAATAACTTAAGTTGTTAATTAATTAATCACCTATCAATTTCAAAAAGATCAAATTCACTTTTAAAAGAAAAATCAATTCATAAAATCATAAAATAAAATGAAAAAGGAAAAGGGTAAAGACAAAAGTTAAAATTAATTGCAACATTTAACAAATCAGCAAAATCATTTATCCTCTCAAAAGTGAAATTCACCTTTTTTGGAATTTTAAAGAATTGAAAATCTCTATCCTCACTAACCAGTTCTATTTTACCATTTATTCCTCTTGGGGTCTTATGAATACATGATTCCACTGTGTACATGGGGCTTTGTTTCAAAGCCTTATTATTTTTTAATTTTTCATTCTAATCTTTGGATCTATTTGTAGATATTTGTACTACTCTTGATTCTTGTGCAAATTTGACTTGTTATAAGCTTTACAAAATTTGGAAAGACTCATAACAGGAACACCAACCTTTCAAAGGTGTTTCTTAGCTCACAAATATCAGATCTCAATTTTTTTCAATGTTCTAGCACTTCTGAACATTGTTTCAATTCTTCCAAGTTGTTTTATAATATATTTAAAGTATTTTGTAATTCATTTGCATTCTTTTATAGCACGTTTACTAGATGTTTTAGTGCATTTACATGTTCATCTAGCACTTTTAACTGATCTTGTAACACATTTGAACAATTCTATAATCCATATGCAATATTTTGTAACACATTTGATTAGAGGTATAAACTGTCATATTTAACTTGCAAAGCTGATTTCTGGCTATTTATGAAGGATTTGAGCAAATATTCAAATCAAATCCACGAAGCCCTCAAATACCTGCATGTAGAAAACCCATCACAGAGAAGAAAAAGACAAGAAGAGGCAAGGATCTTCTCTGAAAGCGTGCAAATTGTATTCTCAGATAAAGAAAAGATAATGGATTACAAAGAGATCAATCCTTATAAAAGGAGATCAAAACTCAAAAAAGGTAACCTAATAAGTTACAAAGGGTAACCTAAAAGGTAAAAGCTATTTAATAATTACTAATTAATTATTAAATAGAGAAAGAAAAAAGCACATAAAGTGCATAAAGAAAAATCTTAAGAAGGAAAAAAAGATAATTTAATTAATGAAATGAAATTAACCTTTTTCTCTAACACCCCCCTTTAAGATGAACAACAATGAAACCATAAACAATGTAGAAAGAGCACGGAAACTAGAATGCAATGCTGAAAGCAAACTTGGGTCCCAACAACAAGGCTGATGAGGTGCCCAATCACAACAAAATCTCTATGAAACAAAGAAATAGAGAAAACCTAGTGGGAAAAAATCTACTCCAAAAAGAGATAGTTGAAAACCTATTGAAGGACTACAAAAGCCTCCAACTAGAGGAATTCTTCCAAAAGATAGGAACAAGAGGAATCATGAAGAAAACCACCGAAGCATGTAGAAGCTGCAAACTCTATAAAAAAGAAACTACCGATCTGTAGAAATTCCTCTGAAATAGAACTTGACTAGGTAGAAAAGACTGTAATTTGCATTGAATTAGGAGGCAAACAAAGGCAAACAACTGAACTTGAAAATACAGATGGCATGAAACACTAAAGCCTGAAGAGCTAATCAATCAAACTAAGGAATCATGAGAAACAATAGAAGAATCCCCCCTAATGTAGACAAGGGTGTGGTGATAGGCAATTGAGAAAGTAGGCCAATATCTCCTGCAAAATAGAAAGAACCAAGAACATCGAGAGTGAGAAAGAGGTATAGATACCTATAAAGACACATGTCATCGACACAACATGGGGCCAATGTGATGGAAGGGACACTCACTTGACAAAGGAAGAGGGAATAGAAGGCAAACAACTATCCCCCCATGGCAGTTTATAATGTAATGCAAGTACAATAAATCACAATGATAAGAAAGATCCCAAAAAATGAAAGTAGTGAAACTTTATCTTAGTGTGTTTGCATTAAAATTCCTACAAATAATATCAACAATGATCAAAAAGGGAAGAAAGCTATTACAAAAGATAGTACAACCCAAAAGAAGAAATCCCATGCCATGAAAACAATCCCCAGGCCTGAAACATCTAAGATATCCACCATAGTGCAATTAAAAAAATGACAAAAAGAGCATGGAGTAGAATCTAGAAGAAAAACTAGCATTTTTGAAAAGAGGACTGAACTAGCTTTCCAAAAATATAACATTTTCAAAAAAACAAAGTTGGGATGCTCAAGATATGCCCTTCAGAGTGAAAAATAGAACACATAGCTTTGACTACCAAAATAGGCAACTAAACTACATCAAAACTAGAAAACTCCTAACCCATCATCTTTATCTTGGAACTAGCTTTTTGGTGCTTCTTTTGGAGTGAAAAAATATTTCCATATGCTCAAGTTATCGCAAAAAAATTGACAGGGCCCCTGTATGAGCAACAAAAAAATTATTATTTTTTAATTTAAAAAAAAAAAATTTTTTAAATAAAAAATGTTCCACCCCTAGAGGCATGGTGGTGGTGATCTAGTGGAGGGAAGGCAGAGCCATTGCGACACCATTGGCAGAGCTACTGGGTGAGCCACCAAGCGGTGACCATGGTGGTAATTGTAGCGGTTCTACTATGGTTAGTTGATCACAACAGTACAAAACTACCAAATTATTATTTTTTTGTGATTTTTTTTCAATATTTTTCATCTAAAACTGCAAGTAGAGGTCAGACATCCCTGCTAGGTAGTTTTTTTTTCCTTCCAGATCAACATTGTTTAAAATGGACAAACTTTATATGGAAACAGGGGCTTTGATGCCTTCTGGATCCATCCATGAGGTATGTTTGGCCTCAATCTAATCTAAAAATTAGTGAATTCCCTATTTTCTCAAGAAATACTAAAAAAAATCTAGATCTAATTTGTCACACCCTTGTTCTCCCTTTTTCTCCAAATACCAAACAAGCTACAATAGATCTGGCTCTAGTACCATGAAGGATTTGAGCAAATATGCAAATCAAATGCATGAAGCCCTCAAATACCTGCATGTAGAGAACTCATCATAGAGAAGAAAAAGACAAAAAGAGGGAAGGGTTTGCTCTGAAAACATGCAAATTGTATTCTCAGATAAAGAAAATATAATTAATTACAAAGAGATCAATCCTTATAAAAGGAGATCGAAACCCAAAAAGGGTAACCTAATAAGTTACAAAGGGTATCCTAAAAGGTAAAAGCTATTTAATAATTACTAATTATTTATTAAATAGAGAAAGTAAAAAGAACATAAAGAAAAATATTAAGAAGAGAGAAAAGGAAATTTAATTAATGAAATTAAATTAACCTTTTTTTCTAACAATTTACAGGTCTCTTCTAGACTAAACAGGAACTCCCAGGTCATTGAAATGGAAGATAAGGGAATGAAGACAATAAAAAATGTGCCTAGCCTTTGCTAGAATTTAATTAGGTAGGCCTAAAACCCTTGTCAATTAGAGTATGACATTTCAAAGTTCATAACTTGGCTTAAGTAAGAAGTTTGATTTCTGTGATCCACTCAGGAAAAAAGCCTATGCTCTCAACTAACTGAGTTGATCAGAATGCAAAACCTTTTGAAAGGGTTAGTAGGAATAAATTTGGTAAAGAACCAACATGTATCTACTAAATAGGAGCATCTTGTCTTCATAGTTAAAGGCACATAATTGAACATTCTGCTTGGTGTGTTTGAGAGGTTAGAGTAGTAGGGATATGCTCTCACTCTTTTAGGGTGATCAAATTCCTAAATTTGCTTCCAATTTTAGTTTCTCCTTCCTTTTACTAGGTAAGTTTATTCATCTACAGAAAGGCTACCTCCCAATATTTTCCTTAGTAGGGCCGATGAGAGGGAAAACCTTCCATCTTGTATTCCTAATTGAATGCAAGTCAATCATGTTAGAAACATAGCCTTCCTTTACTAGTCTCAAAAGAGATTATGACAAACCTCCCTCACATTGGTGGGAAGCTCTCTTTCACAAGAGAGGTAAATTTGAACATTATTGGTTAAACACTAAAACCTCATAGTCACCAGCCTTAGCTAAGTATTCTCAGGAAGTTGTTTCTTTTTATAGGTTTGTGCAATGAATATTTCATTTTGTTTTTATTACTGTGATTGGACATTTTTTTTAATATATGTTAATGAACTCCAAATTAAAATCCTTCCAAGTCCATACAAATGCGGCTCCAAACTAACTTTGAATCAAATATAAATGCTGCAAAACACCTTAAAATAGTGCATTTAAAACCTATATCAGTGCATGTGATCATTTTTTCAATGCACTTACATCCAGTAATAACACATATGATAAATAGAACTATTGACATAAAGGTCAATTTTTCTATTAGTGACTTAACACTTTAAAGTCACTTGGTTTCAATTGCTACCAAGCTAATCAATCAAAATATAGTTCATGATGAGCTTCATAGTATCTACCGAGCATCTCAGATAGTTTATAGTATTGCCTGAGTGTAGTAGAGTCTATCGAGATTTCTAGTGTAAGTAGTGAAGATCGTAGTATTAACTGAGATTTGTAGTGTTAACCAAGTATTTTAGTGTCTACTAAGCTCACATTGTTAACAAATGAATTGAGTGTTGACCAAGTCATGTAGTTTTAACCGAGTAATTTAGTATCTATAGAGTTTCTTAGTGTTCACTGAGTCATATAGTGCTAACCAAGTTCCTACTACTCAAAGTGATCAGTATGGACCAAGCTTCAACATCAAACAAGGGCCATAGTATGTCGAGCGTTGGCAGTGTTTATTAAGTATCATAACATCATTGAGTTGTCTTCAAAACCTAAGTTACAATAATGACCTAACTTTGTGAATTATGGTGAGTTTAATAATGTAGTCAACTCCAGAAGGTAATTAAGTGGATTGATACATATGTAATACATTGTAACATATCCAAATAAAAAAGGAATAACAAGTATGTAAACAAGTAAGAAGCAGATGAGTGAAAATTGAAGAAGGCTACAAATAGTATAAGGGAAAAAAAAGACTTAGCTATCACTATCAGGTGATTGTTCTAATTCAAGGAATCTCATTCAAAAAATCAAAATTGCAATTCAAAGCCCAATCACTAGTTCATCCTAACAGGTGCATCAGTCAAATCCTTTCACAAGGTGGACTTAACAGTCTCATTCCAAATATCCTAGAGTGCATACTTCATTGTAAGTTTGTAAATCTTTTAACAAGGTGGACCTAATAGTCCTTATTGCTCCTAACAAGCCAGATCACCAAAAGTGGTTAATTGTAAGCCTTAACATACCAACTTTATACTGCAGTCATAAAGCTTGCGGATATCATCCCCACCCTAGTTTTACATTCTATTTTGGAAGGTTTTTGGGTTACCATATCTTGTGTTAAAGTGATATGAATATTTTATTGCTTTCATTCTTTCATGCATGCAACTAGATCAAAATATGTTGTGATAGTTGAATTGGTGAAGTAATTTTAAAGTTTTATTGGTTCCTAATTGACCCATCTCCTCTTATTCACTATATTACATTTCCAACAATTGGTATCAGAGCCTTTGGTTCTCACATCAAAAGTTTAGAAAGTTAAGAAAAGATCAGAGGAAATAGAAGTCTATAGACTGGAGAAAGCTATTGAAAATGAAAAGTTGGATCTACAATTAGCCATGGATCAGCTCAAAAAAAGAGAGGAGGAATTCTCTCAATCCTTGAAAAGAAGAAAAGATCTTGTAGCACAAATGAATGACAATCTCTACATTGAAGAAATTAATTGAAGACATTTGTTAACAAAGAAGTTCAGATGAAGCTAATGCAATAATCATACATCTACTTGACAAGAATCTTACTCTTCATGAAGAAGTCAAAAAGTGAAAAGAGAACAAGAAATTCAATCAGTTAGATTATGTAAAGTCATGGAACAAAAGGACAAAACCAATGAAGAAATAGAAGAAAAGGACAATGAAATTAATCAATTATCTCTTCATCAAATAGATCTGATTGATCAACTCAATGATGCAAATCAAGATCTTATCAACTTGAGGACAGAAAATGAAAGATTGATGAATGATCTTAGCATAGAGAATTGTTGTAATGCAAGGTAGGAGAATCCAAGGAAATGTCCTAGCCCCTAACAAATAACCACAAAGTGGAAGATAAACAAAAATGAAAGATCTTATGCCAAATCACAACTCTTTGTTCATAAAATAACTGATTACATGCAATGTGTCGGGATATAAGGCCTTCCCAATTATGGTCAAATACAAAGAAAGTAATAGTTCTGAAAGATCCCTCAAGATGCAATCGAAACCCTAGCTAGTGCAGATCCACACTCTGGTAGAAACCTCCAAGGAAGATCCAACTACTACTCACAAGCCCACCAAACAATCTCCTTGTTTCCTAAGCCTCAACTACTAGCCCTTCTCAAAATTCGCTCCTCTACCACATCCTCTTCTCTAAGATGGATGAATAATGACTAAAGACTTCACCACACCCCTACTTATATCCAACTAAGCTTTAAGTCAACCTAGTAAGCTATAGATTAAATATCCCTTACATTAACTACTTGAAGAGCTACAAGTCGGTCTCCAACAAAAATTAGATACCAAATACATTTAAAGGCTTACAATACTTATTAAATACATAAAATTAATTACCCAAGACCCAAATAGGTCCACTTAACTCCACAAAAATCCCTTAATCATGCAGGATAGCCAACTACCCTAGGACACTCCTACATCAAACTCTCCAAGTGTGAAATATAGCCAACTACCCTAGGACACTCCTACATCAAACTCTCCAAGTGTGAAAAGATATTCTTAGTAGCTAGAAGAATATCTTCTGGGATCCAAAACACAAATCCAAAATTAGTTCTTCAAATACATGTCCTCCAAGTCTTCATTTTTTACACTCTTTACCTTTTTATTCTTTTTCTTCTTCCACAAGTTTTCTATCCACATTGATTATAAACCCTTTTAGAATCTGCCAACTCAACTCAGCTACCAATACTCAGGTTCCTTCTATTGACCTCTTCATTCTTCAAAGGAATCAAGAAATACTTCTTGCCACCTTTCACAATTGTAAACTTATTCATGACACAATCATGAAAAACCCTGCAATCATACTGCTAAGGTCTACCAAGCAACACATCACAACTTTTCATGTCCGCAATATTGCACAACACTTAATTCTTATACTACCCAATCTAGAAATAAACAAGGTACTGCCTCCTCACTTCCAAAGAATGCTCACCTCACAAACAAAAAATCCTATAAGGATAAGGATGTCTCACTCCCTTCAAACCAAGTTTTTGAACCATCTCCTCAGCAAAAAGGTTATTAGTACTACCACCATCCATAATCAAATTGCAGAGTTTATCACTAGACTTACAATGAGTCCTAAAAAATTTACTCCTTTGACAAGATTCTAGTGTCCTTTGACCATCCAATACTCATTCAACCAATAAAATTTCTCCTTGCTCAGGTTTATAGTCTTCAACCTCATTCACAAAAGCAACTCTTTTGTCACTAGCCTTTTATAGACACTCATAAGATCTATGTCCTTCTTCATGACATCTGGAACAAGTACCCTTAAACTCAACTTTACTTTTCCTTCTCTTCTACTCAACATGTTTTGGTTCATCTTCTGCACTTAGTTTAGCCTTTACCGAGTAGTCTTGCTTCCCCTTCACTTGAGAAATACCTTGATTCTTCCTCTTTAGCCTCTCTTCTACTAGCATACTGATAACCATCTTCAACTGAAGAAATATTTAACATACTAACCTCATCTTGAATATTGAATCTCAAATAATTAATGAATTGAGCTAATTTTTTCTTTAACAATTCTCTATGCCCAGACCAAATAGTCAACTTGTAGAACTCCTCGAAATAATCTTTCATAGGTCTGTATCCTTCTATTTTAGATTCTGCAATATCTTAAAAATGTCAAGTTCATAATCAACAAGAATGAACTTAGCCTTCAATTAAGTGACGCTCAACCTCCATCTAGTGATCTTCATTTTACCCTCCTCTTCTCTATCTCTTTGTTGTTCCTTCCAAAAAAGATAAGAATTTCCCTTCATCTTAGTTTGTACCAACCTTACTCCAAGTGGATCCTCAATGTTCTCAAGCTTAAAGTAGTCTTCTAATTCAACAATCCAATCAATCAAGTCTTCAAGATTCAAAGTAACTGAGAAGTTAGAAACCTCCATCTTATGCTTCAAATTCAATTGATACCTAGGTCTAGTAAATTGACCAACACTATTTCCCATGGGTCTCTCCACATGATCAGCTCTATCCTCACCATTTGATTATGCAACTTCCTCATAACCATCTTTAGTACCCACATGCCAAGGTACACCAGCTAAAGCACTCACAATTTCAACAATAATGTCACTCTTCATCAATGCAATCTCAGATCTAAATTTTGCTTCAGAATTTTCTCTAAGATCCTTTCCTCCACAACATCATTAGGATCATCAATTTCCCCAGGATCCAATCTTTTTGGAGGCATCTTCCTAGATTTTTGCAAAACCCTCCAAGATTAAGATCCTGGTGCAAATTGCCTCAACTTTGGTGCTTTGTCTATATACTAAGGAACAACCTCACTCTGATACCACTTTTTGCAGTGCAAGGTAGGAGAATCCCCAAATGAGATGTCCTAACCCCTAGAAAATAACAACACATTGAAAGATTAAAAAAATGCAATATCTTATAATACCAAATTAAAAATCTTTATTCATAAAATAACTTATTACATGCAATATGCCGGGCTATAAGGCCTTCCTGGCTATAACCAAATACAAAGAAAGTAATAGTTTTGAAAGATCCCTCAAGATCTAATCCAAACCATAGCTAGTCTAGATGCACACTCTGGTATAAACCTCCAACAAAGATCCTACTGGTACTCACAAACCCATCAATCAATCTTTTTGTTTCCCAAGCCTCAGCTACTAGCCCTTCTCAAAATTTTCCCCTCTACCAAATCCTCTTCTCTAAGATGGATCAATAATGATTGAAGACTCCACCACATCCCCTACTTATACCCAACTAAGCCATAATTCACCCTAGTAAGCTTTAAATTAAATATCCCTTACATTGACTACTTGAAGAGCCACAAGTTGGCCTCCAATAAAAATTAAATACCAAATTCCTTTAAAGGCTCACAAAACTTATTAAATACATCAAAATTAATTACCCAAGACCCAAATAGGTCCACTCAACTCCACAAAAATCCCTTAATCATGCAGGATAGCCAACTACCCCAAGATACTCCTACATCAAGAAGCAGACTAATGAGAGGATAATGAATTTACAAGAAAGCATGAATCAATTGGATAAGAAAAATCAATTTAGGAACAAAGAAAAGCTGGTTTAGGATATATAGAAGAAGGTGAATCTTCTCAGCAAGGAGCTTAGAAGAAAAAAATTCTTATGTTGGAAATCTTATAACAAGATAAGTTACTAAGAGGGGAGGGGTGAATCAGTAACTTCTAAATTTTTTCCCAATTAGCAATTAATCCTTTATAGGAATTTTGATCCAACTTCATGCATGAGAAAATAAGAAAACATAAAAGCATACATAACACTTTGACACAAGATTTGGTGACCCAGAAACCTTCCAAATAGAAAGTAAAATTTGGGTGGAGATGATACCCACAAGCTTTAGTACTGCAGTATAAAGTTGGCCTATTAAGGCTTACATTGACCACTTTTGATGATCTTCCCTATTAGGAACAATAAGGATTTCTAGGTCCACCTTGTGAAAGGATTTACAAAAATACAATAAAGTATGCACTCAGTAAATAAATTTACATAAGATTGTTAGGTCTACCTTGTTAAAGGATTTGACTGATCCACTTGTTAGGATGAAATAGTAGTTGATCTCTGATTTGTAACTTGGTTTGCTAAATGAGATTCCTTTGAGTGTACAAATCACCTTGTTGTGATGGATGAATCTTTACTGCTTCTTATATTGTTGTAGCCTTTGTAATTCACTCTTCTACTCTTCTCTGATGATTACATTACTTCCTTCTTGATTCCATACATACATTGGATGTGATACAATACATTATATATATATCAATCCAAATACATAATTACAAAGTTAGCCACAATACAAGTTTACATAAAATATTACAAAATTGGCCAAAGTGTAGAAACTCAGGCTCTAAAGACTGACTCGATGAGGTTTTGATACTCAACATCCACTATCAATGCTTGGCATTGTCATGCACTCAATAAACATAGAAGCTCAGTCTCTACTAATCACTTCCAAGTAGTCTCGAACTCGGTTTGCACTGGTGACTTGACGAATATTGTGAAACTTAGCATATAAAATGAATCACTTGGTTAACACTACATAGCTCGGTAAACACTATCACCTCGAGCTTGATATAAACTAATTTTCTTGGTTATCACTGAGTAGCTCAGTCAATATTTGACTTGCATCACATCAAGTGCAAACTCGGTAAAAACTACACAACTCAGTTTACACTGGTAAACTTGGCATTTACTAAAATGTTCAGTTTACACTACTAAACTTCAACTCTATAGTAACTGCTTGGTTCAAACTAAAATCTATCCATAGGACTCGATAGCAACTGTAGCACTCGGTAGCAACTAAAATGCTTGGTTAACACTATTAACTGTACAATATGGTTGGTATAAACTCACAATATGAATAAGTGTATGTCACTAATAACAAACATGACTAGAATGTCAACAATCTCCCCCTTTGGCATTACTGAAAAAAACACTTATTAGTCAAAACTAAATTATCTATCACCTTATATCTCCAACTCGGTAAAGTATACTATTTTTGAGATTTTTCAAAATTGTTTTTTTAAAGGATACATTTCTATACATGGTAATGCTTCCTCCAAAGATAATATACAACATACTATACATTCAATATATATCTTCACACTTTTCTTACAATTTTGTCCCCCTATCTTTTTTACATCTTTCTCCTCTTTATATCATCTTATATCTTTTCAATATCTTCTTCGCCTTTTTTGATGTTAATGCCAAAGATTTATACTATATGTATTTATATAGTAATGCCGAAATGAGACAAGAAATTTGAATGTACTTTTTATTATGATTACCAAAGTCTTGTCCCAGTTTTCGTGCAAGACCCTACATGTGTGTAATGCCACTTGGACTTGTGCTGAAAGTTTAGTCGTATGGTCTGTAATAGAGAAAGTATTATCATGGATGGGAGTTTTTAAATAAGTAATATGCTTTTTTAGTGCATCTATGTTAGGGAGTATCATGTTTTGAATACCTACCAATGTAGATCTAATTCTGGCCTCTTCTTTAAGCAATTTTGCCTACATGCTACCAAAAATCTGATCCTTTTGAAATGGGTAGAGCTTGAGCTCAATTTGAGCTATAATTGCTATGCACTCACCTTAAGATCTTCATCAATCTTAAATAATTTATCTTTTATTTCCTTTGTAAAACTTGGAATATCACATAATTTACCAAAAAGTAAAGTTACATTTGTACAAGAAGTTTCAAAAGAACCCAAAATAGTAGATAACTGTACTTGGTAAATGAAAATCTTTTGAGAAATAAGTTCTAAGACTTTATTCTCAAACTTCTTCTCTACTTTTTGTAATAACTTGTCTTTTCCATCTAGATCTCCATTATACTTCTATACTACTTCTTCTAACTAATGCAAAACTAATCGAGAAGAATTAATCTCTATACCTATAGCCTCTGCAAAAATATTCTTGGCATCCTCAATGATTTTGAATTTTTTATCTCTTTCTTCTCTTAGTCTTTGCTACTTGGCTTTCTTTTTGAGTAATTCTCCAAAGGTTTGCATTTGATTAGGATTGAGTTTTAAAATATCCCAATTAAGAATCACAATTTCCTCATCAAGATCTACATCCTCCTCCTTTTCTTTTCCTTTACACAAAAATTTTGTGCTCAATTGAGGCTTGGTCTCAACTTTCCTTGCACTTATTGCTTGTGTACTTGGAATGGAAACAATAGTAGAAATAGTGGGGCTTGTTGCAAAAATTAATACTACACTCATTGTAGAAATACTAGTATAAGTACCTATTAAAGCCAAAATCAATGTATCAAAAACTTTTGTTTAAAAAACTATCAAAGAGGGAAGAGTTTGCAACTTGGTAGATGAAGTAGTTGACACTTCAGTCAATGATGAGTGAAGTTGAATTGGTATGAAGATTGATTGGATGCTTGTGCTTTCAGTGCTAGACACAATAAATCCTATAGAGGTTGTCTCCATGCTTGATGTTGTCACTATTTTTCTTGGAGAGTGAGGAAATGAGGCAATAACTATTGTAGCAATCTTGATTGGGTCAATTTATTCAATATCTTGAGTTCCTTCCTTGGTAACCTCTTGCTCTTGTTCCTCTTCATTATCCTCATTATCAAAATGTGTTACTTCTTCATCATTTTTCTTTTCATCCTTTTCTTGATCATCATCATCATCTTTATCACTTATGCTAACTGGAAAATCACTTGGTTTGTGAAGAAGATATATATTTTTCCATGTATTTGTTGCATTCTTCACAACATGCTCTATTTCTTTCAACAAAATTAGACAAGTATTGAATCTTAAAGTCAAATTTTCTTCATTTTTCTTTAAGATTCCTTGCTTTCCTTGTTAGTTAGATTTTGCATCCATTGCCTTAGGGTTTGCTCATGAATGTCCTTCGTAGCTTGCATTGCATGTTCCCATCTTGGCTTGATTTTATTCATTAAAGAATCTAGAATTTGTTGAGTGAGCTAGTCAGGTGAGAATTTCCATTTGCCCATTTTAGATATCAAAATATCTTCAACCTACCTTTGCTCATCAACTATTATGGTCTCATATTTTAATGCTTTGAAATTTTTTATCCCAGAACCTAATTCCAATTCCTTCATCCTCTCTTCAAATGTGGGTGGAGACCTCTTGAAAATTATGTCTCCCCATTCTTTATCTACCTTCTTCCTAGAGGATCTCCTTGTGAACATTGTAGTGGATGTTTTGGAAAGCTTAGTAATGATTACCTTGCCTTTTTTCTTTAGTTGTTCCTCTTCCTCTAAATCTTCATCCTCCACTTCTTCATCTTCACCATTGCCCTCGGTCAACAAAAGAGTAGAGCTTTTTTTCAACTTGGCAATCCTTTTCTTGCCTTTGCTAACTGCCCAAGGGAGCTTGATCTCTAGTTCTATCTGAGCCTTAGCCTCATCACATGTTCCAAAATATGTAGCCTTGGAGTCAACTGATTCATTAATCATTACCTCACTTTTTTTTCATCAATGTTTATCTCATATCCTAGAGGTTTTACCGATGAAATTCTAGGCCTAACTACTTGGATGTATACCTTATTACTATCCACCATAAAACATACATCATCCTTATAATCTTCAACTAGTTTCTTTGGGATTCAGTATCTATTATTCATTTTCTCCTTGAAAGCATCAAAATAATTATCCATAATATTGGTGTAATTTTCTCCCATCTTAGCAATATATTCTTTAATTTGATATAGTACTGGCACATCTTTCCTCCACACAATAGTACCTTTTGATGGAAATAATTTTTGAACATAAAAGAGTAAACATGTTAATAGAGAGCCAAAATTACATGGGTTATTCTTTGATGTCCCGATGCTCTCCATGTTCTTGTTGAATTGATTCAACAGTATCTTGGCAAGGTCAAGAGGAAGTTTATTCTTGACAACTTTGTATGCTAGTTCAACTACTTCACACGACACAGTATTCAACCTGCTCAAACTATAGATCTTTTGTGCAATGACATGAATTCCTAACTTCAATTCCATGTTAGTGACATTGCTAATTTTTATTCCCCTACTATCCCACTTGACTAGGGTTTTCTTCTCCAATTTGACCCGACCTAGGGTTTTTGTCATTTTAGCTTTAGCCAACATAGGGAGACCAATGATCCTATGAATCATTACTTTGTAATAAAAATAGGTTGTTCCAACCACAACTATCCATTGTGCACACAACTGAGAATAAACTAATCCATTTGACTTGGAAATCATGGGGCATGTGAGGAATATGGGTTAAACCTTTGGCTTTGAGATGTTGGTGCTTTGGTTTCAAAATGTCACCAACACGTAACTCTTTTAAACATTCATCCATTTCTAGGGTGCCAATATCTTGAATCATACATTTAAAATGAGAATGAATATCATTGATTAAGAATACCTTAGAAGGGATTTGCAACTATGCTCCACTCGGGTCTAGGGTTTTAGTGACTATAGGAGTGATCTTAAAATTTGGTACCTTCCATTCTATACCACAAAATAACATGTCTGACCTTGCTTCACCTTGTTGCTGGTAGCTACCATCTTTACTTGATAGGTTTTGAGATAATTCAAAAATTTCGATGACAATTCACTCAAATTGCTTGAATGCCCTTGAAGATCACTTTGCACAATTTGCTCTCAAAAACTCATAGTGAAAATGAATTTGATTTCATTCCTTTTATCAAATTTATCCATAAATGTCTGGTATGAAAGTTAGATGCATTTGATAGACTATCATCCACTTTGCTTGCATTGATTACTTGGTAATGTCTTTCATCATTTGGTAACCACATGTAAAACTTAGTTACTCCTGAGCTCACTAGGTAGAGTTTGTGACCCAACCTCACTCGATAAGGAAGGTAATTCGGTAGTGACTGGTACCTTTTACTTGATAGTCCCTTTCACATCTTGAATGTTGATATGGATCTTTTTTCCTACCATCTGGAACTTATTTAGATATCTTCTTTTAGTAGCCTAGTTCTAGTTCTCCTTCAAGAAATCAACTGGAAATAGTTGAGTCAACCAATTCTTGAGTGACTTGATCATTAGGGCTTGCATTCTCCATATACTTTGGAACCCATTGTTGTCTAATTTATTTTCTAATGTTGTTAGCTTTTTCCTTCTTTTCATCTTTGATTCTTCAAATGTTCATACAATTCTTGGCAAGGTGACCAAGTTCTGTACAAATGAAAGATCTTTTAGTAGTATCTCTTTTCCTCGTGTGATGTTTTACACAATTAATTCCAATGTGTCCAAATTCTCCATAGTAATGACATCTGCATTAGGTGTTATAGTCCTAACCAAATATAGCTTTCACAATTTGTTCTATTGGATTCAATATCTTGGTTTTGCATTTTGATGACTTGTGCCCGTGCTTCTTACATTTGTGACATCTACCTTCAAATCTTGGTTTCTCTTTTCATTCATTTTCTCTATGACCATGCTGATTATAATTGTATCATTTTCCATTGAATTTTGCTTTCCCATTGCTTCAACATATGTTTCAAGTATGACCTATCTTACCATAGTGACTATAAGTAGGTTTTTGGTTCCTTTGAGCTCCTTGCTTGGATGATTCTCCTTCTTTTGTATATCCAATTCCTACTTTTCCTTTTTTTTGAAGTGACTTTGTTCATTCAACTAATTCATGTCTGCTTGGGATTTCAACATTCTTTCATTGGTTTTCCTTTCAATGTTTAGACCACTCTATAATCTTTCATTCTTTGATCTTAGGTTCATGATTTCTTCATTTGCATTGGTGAGCTGATCAATGAAGTCTTCTTGTTGAAGGGATAGGTGCTAAATTTCATTGTTCTTTCCTTCTATCTCTTCTCTTATCTTATTTTTCTCTTCTATGACTTCACACAATATCACTGACTAAATTTCTTGCTCTCTTCTTAGTTTTCTTACTTCCTCTTGAAGAATATTATTCTTTTCTAGTAGTTCCTTGATTGCTTCATCAACTTCATCTGAATTGCTTGGAATAATGTCTTCAATTCTTTCTTTGATGTAGAGTGAATCATTCATCTAGATTGTAAGATCTTTTCTTCTTTTCAAGGATTGGGAGAATTTCTCTTTTTCTTTCTTGAGTTGTCCAATGGCCAATTTCAAATCTAGCTTCTCATTGTCAATAGCTTTATCAAGTTTGAATACCTCCATTACCTTTCATCTTTGCTCAAACTGTTAAACTTTTCACTAAGAACCACAATTTTCTAATACCAAATTTTGGAAATATTATGACAAGCTAAGTTACTAAGAAGGGAGGGGTGAATCAATAACTTCTAAAACTTTTATCCCAATTAGCAATTAATCCTTTATAGGAATTCTGATCCAAATTCATGCATGAGAAACTAAGAAAACATAAAAGCATACATAACACTTTGACACAAGATTTGGTGACCCAGAAACATTCCAAATAGAAAGTAAAACTGGGGTGGGGATGATACCCAAAAGATTTAGTACTACACTATAGAGTTAGCCTGTTAAGGCTTACATTGACCACTTTTGATGATCTACCCTATTAAGAGCAATAAGGACTACTAGGTTCACCTTGTAAAAGGATTTACAAACATACAATAAAATATGCACTTGGTAAAGAGATTTATATAAGATTATTAGGTCTACCTTGTTAAAGGATTTGACTAATCCACCTATTAGGATGAAATAGTAGTTGATCTATGATCTGCAACTTGGTTTGTTGAATGAGGTTCCTTTGAGTGTACAAATCACCTTGATGTGATAGATAAATCTTTGCTATTCCTTATACTGTTGTAGCCTTTGTAATTCACTCTTTTTCTCTTCTATGATAATTACATTACTTCCTTCTTAATTCCATACATACATTAGATATGACACAATACATTACATATCTATCAATCCAATTACATAAGTAAAAAGTTAGCTACAATACAAGTTTACACAAAATATTACAAAGTTAGCCAAAGTGTAGAAACTCAAGCACTAAAGATTGAATTAGCGAGGTTCTGATACTTGGCATCCACTATTAATGCTTGGCATCATCATGCACTTGGTAGATGTAGAAGCTTGATTCACTTCCAAGTAGTCTTGAACTTAGTTTGCATTGGTGACTCGGCGAATATTGTGAAACTTGACATATAAAATGAATCACTTGGTTAACACTGCATATCTTGGTAAACACTATCACCTCAAGCTTG
Source organism: Cupressus sempervirens (assembly GCA_028749045.1). NCBI lineage: Eukaryota > Viridiplantae > Streptophyta > Pinopsida > Cupressales > Cupressaceae > Cupressus > Cupressus sempervirens. The sequence goes on from CM053792.1 coordinate 718,361,021, forward strand.
GTGCAAACTAAGTCTCTTGGTTAACATTGAATAGCTTGGTCAATACTGGACTCACATCACATCAACTATGAATTTCATAAACACTACACAACTTAGTTTACACTAGTAAACTTGGCATATATTGAAATGCTCAGTTTACACTGTTGAACTTCAACTCTGTAGTAACTACTTGGTTTAAACTAAAATTTCTCCATAGGACTTGGTAGAAAGTATAGGACTTAGTAGCAACCAAAATTCTTGGTTAACACTATTAACTATACAATATGCTTAGTATGAACTCAAAATCTGAATAAGTGTATGTCACTAATAACAAACATGACTAGAATGTCAACAACCTACATATAGTCATTGTGGAAAAATAGGTCATACATCAAACAGGTGTTGGAGCAATGGTAAATAAAAGTTCAACAGAAAGTGTTACAATTGTAACAAACCAAGACATAGAGCATGTGAATGCATAGAGAAACCTAAGTTGGAAGGGAAGTGTCACAATTGCAACAAACAAGGACAAAATCTTCGGAGTGCAAGACCAAGAAATGGAACCTAAGAGAACAAATTGTCAAAGCTATATTTGGTTGGGATTACAATACATGGTGTAGATTTCACTATTGTGGTGTGTTTGGGAACATTGGAGCAAGTTGCATAAAGTATCGCACAATTAAGAGAGATACCACAAAGAGATGTTTTGTATGTACATAACTTGGACATCTTGCTAAGAACTATATGAATAGAGGAAGAATCAAAAATGAAAATAAAGATAAGCATGAAATTATAAAAAAAAATGAGACAACAATGTGTGCAGCAATCTCCAGAGAATGCAAGCCAAAGTCATGAAGTCACTGACACCCAAGTCAATGAGTTGGGTGACTCAAAATTTTCAACTTAGACATCCATGGAGATTACTAGAACTGATATTCAGAAGAAGACATCCCATACCAATTCCAGTCAGCAAGTAGAAGATCTATATCAACATTCAAGATGCACAAGGATCACCAAGTGATGATGATAGTTGAAGGCCTTACTGAGCAAGGCCGGGTTGCATATCCTTAAAATTTTTGGATGTAGATACCAAGTTGGTGACACTATTAAGTACTAAGTTCAAAACAAGTGATGGTAGTTGATGAGGCTAATTATCACCTCTATTTTATGATAATTTTAATACTCTATTTTAACACTACCAAGACATTTATGAACTTATGTTTAGTTGAACTTATGATTAAGTCTAGATAGAACTATTAACCTATAGGTAGATAGTATGTCATATTTTCCCAATATTATATATATATATATATATATAATGAAATATTTCATATAACCATCAGAATGTGTGTTCTAATATTTGGATTTAATTTGATTATGCTTGTTTACAAATACTTTTGCATCATAACTAACTTGATAGGGAATAAGTTGGAGATGGTCAACAACATTCAAGGAGGAACATTAAACTCCAGTCATGGTAGAAGAACCATAACGATATTAGGAGACACAACCACTACAAAGGAGGAGCTATTATTCTTGGAATGTAGGGATGAAAATTTGGTATATTCCCTTTGCATTTACAATTGAGTTGAATTGGTTATCCAAACTTTATTGTTTGTACTACGAATTGTTATATTTCCTTCTTTTTCTTTGGTGGATTTGTAGTCATTTTATTTTATTTCATATTTTAGAATAAGTGTCAATCCACTATTTATAGGGATTGGATTGATAGTTTTTGGAGCTTGGAAGAAAGTTTATGGAAAGAAACTATTGACTCTTGTAGTGAATTGTTTTACAGTTTTATATATTATTCTTATGTAAGGAATTTTGGAATATAATGGGGTAAAATTACAAAGCTCGTATTGATATATATCATATTTTGGGAACTCTTGCATAGTGCAGAGAAATTGTATTTTTTTGTAAGTATGCCTGGTATGACATATCAACTTTTAACACTCTTGTACTTCGACAACGATTCAGAGTTTTCTTGCTAGTTCTTTCTTTGATGAGTCTTTGAACTAGTTTATTAATAAATATATTATATAAGTGCTATGTCACTTTTTGATTAAAAAAAAAATACAAAGCTCTATCACCTTTTAGGCCGACTTATCAAAATGATTGAATTTGAGTATTTTTATCAAAAAATTATTTTTCTCAAACATATGATCTATATAAATTCATTCTAACTAATTTATATATGGTCTCACACTTTTCCAATTGGAAATGTCTATTGAATGCATGTTTTATACTAGTTTTTATCCAATTATTAAAGAAATAATATTATTTTAGAAAACCGATGTTTCAATATCTCTTACTATTTTTTATGATATTTTTTTTTGTAAAATAAAAACACCATTATATAGAGCTCAAAGTCAAGACTATTTTCATATAGAGTTTATAGTGTTTTAATTAGATATAGTATATTGTAATTAAAAAGTTCTACAAGCACATATTTTAACACTCAAAAAAATGTTGATTTTGAGAAAGGAAAAAAAATTAATCATATCAAAAAAATTTAAAAATTATATGACATTTTAGAGGAGAGAGTCCTCTTTCAGAATGTAAAATTTATCTTCTGGTTAGAATATATTTGTTTTTAAAAATGTGGTGGGAGGTGAAAACTATCAATTTGGGGCGAGTTGAAATTTGTTTCAAATCACTATAAAAGAGAAAATATAGGTCTAAAGTCAATTTGTATTGTTAGTTGTTCTAGCTATATATGTTATCTATAACCAAGTCTGAGTTCAAATAGAAACACATTTATTTCCATATAGTTTTGTGGTGGGAACTAAATCCCTAATTTTTAAAGCATTTTTTAGCAACTAAAAAATTATCTATAAAAATTAGGCAAATAAATCATTTCTTATTCCAAATAATTATTAAAAATTTTAATCCTAAACGTCAACCATTTCTACACATTTTATTAGTTTACTTCATATTCAAATTCTAAATAATAATACTAGTTTTGTATCATTGAAGGTGAACAATTATACTTTTGTTAGCCTTTTCCTTTACAAAAGGGTGACATAGGTCTATGCTTTTACCCAATCAAATAATTCTTGGTTTAAATTCTATGTTAGTAGATTAGCAAAAGCTGACCAAGGTGCCCCACTTGGGAGGTGAATTAGAATAGAGTAGTGTAGATTTACTTCCAACATTTCTAGTATTTCAAGTAGAAGTTGTAAGTTTCTTCCTACAACATAATACTTTGTGAGTAATCTTTTAGCATTTGTGAGAATATTTATGGTGGATGGTCTAGGTTGGAATATAATTGAGCATTTAATTGTATTTCCAAAATTCATTTTAGTGAAGATTTAAGTGTGTTAATTTCCTATAGCACTAGTGTAGGTTCTTTCTTTGCATTTTACATTCCTGCAACATAAGCATAATGACTCTTTAAGAAACCTAGTGCAACTGACTATTTGAAGTATACATCCCTAGGTTGAAAAATTAAATGCACCTTAATCCTTATATTTAATATACTATTCCTAAGTAAGGCCTTGGGCATGATTATCACACACCTATTGTGAGGCAGACCATTTTTGGCGTCGTTGTCGGGGATAGTGTCAAGCTAGGAACATCTTTTTGGGTCATAGTTTGTTTTAGTTAAGTTCTTTAGAGATTTTTAGTCCTAAAAGTTTCTTTACAATTGTGAAGAATTCAATTGCATGCATCAAAGAGGAAGAAAATGAGATGAATATGGCAGATTTCTTCCATGGGAGTCTGTTAATTTGAACAAAGAAATTGAAGAAGTTGAGTTGCCTTTTGAAGACACAAGCCCTATTTTTCCTACAAAATCTTTCTCTGGAACACAACCCTTGGACACAAGTGGTCTTCAACATTTTTCTAGAATTTTGGCTAGCTTTCTTGGTAGTTCTGGTCCAAATCCACCTATTGTTAACAATCTAGTACCCAATATTCCTTTTCAGTAGCAATTTCATAATTAAATACCTCTAATAATGGCATAACCTAATTTTCCATTTCCTCTTCTAAGCCTCATAACCAATGCTAATCTCAAAAACATACCTGCATCTACTCTCCCAAAGTTCTATGGCCTTGCAACTAAGGATCTTGATACTTTCTTGTTTGAGTTTGACATAATCTATCATAGCTTTGACTATAACACTAATGCTAATAAGCTCAAGTTGTTCCCAAAAACACTAAAAGAATCAATCTTATGGTGGTTCATGGGCTTAGGAGTCAAGAGGAGATGAAATCTTTAGAATATCACAAAAGGAGAACAAAACATTGGAAGACTATGTTTCACATTTCTTGAATACACTGCAGAAGAACCCCCAACATGTATTAGTAGAGGATTTACAAAAACTAGTCTTCTTGAGAGGGATGAATGATAATTTTCTAGAAACACTAGACCTAATGGTTGGTGGTGATGAATATCAATCTTCTTGGGATGACCTCAAGAAAATCTATCTTAACTATTTAAGGTCAACTATGAAGATAGGTAGAGGACACCGGTCCATAACCACTAAAGGAATCAGTCATGGTATTTCAAAACTCGAGATATCTAATCTACTCTTAGATTTTAAGCAAGACATCATAAATGATGTCTCTACACATCTCAAAAAAATTAATGCAAAGAAGAATCATGTAGAATTTGAATTATGATTGGCATAGTATTGTCCTCATTACCGCAAATAGAAGCAAGACTATGCATGTAAACTGGTAGCTAACTTGGAGAATCACAATTTATCGACTGAGTACATAAAGATAAATGGAGACAATGAATGAGTGTTCTTCATTTCTCAACATTGACCATGGGCCTCAAGACAAGGTATGCCTCAAGATCCTCTACAATTTTCAAATCCTTAAAATAATCAATTGCAAAACCAAAGCTATAAGAATCCCTCCCAATACTCCCAAAATAACCAATGGCAAAACCAACAAAATAACCAAGGGCAAAACCAACAAAATAACCAATCACAAAATCAAAAGAATCAATGGAAACCACCAAAAGGAAATTGGTAGCCTAATAATCAGTAGAGGGGCCTCCACAATGGCCTAACCAAAATCTTGGTAACCCACAACTACTACCTCTAGTTCAACAACCTACAATAATGCTGCCTAATACAACAAATAATGATAATCCTAAGCCAACTCAATTGCCTACTTAACCTCAGCCAAATACAAACAACAAGAAATCATATAAGAAATTGTACACTATAGATACTCAATAGTGCCATACATATTCATTAGAGGTATCTGATATTCATTTAAGATCGAGTACAACTTTACCTACACCAGATATCCTATTATCATGGAAGTTGTAGACACTCCTATCACACCCCTTCTAGAAGTTATATTGCCAAATATTAACCTGCCAACTGATGTATCTAGTAGGACTACTGACCATACCACCATGAATCCTCCCTTTTCATATAGACTACATAAAGAGAAATCTATACCCCAAAAGGAAGAGACATTTGACATTATTGAGCAGCTGAAAAATATACACATCCAAATTCCTCTTTTTCAAGCTATCAAGGATGTCCCTCTTTATGGAAAAGCTATTAAGGAAGTATGTCTTAAGAAGCCAGGGTAGAAGAAGAAATATCCTCAAACAATCCATATTGTCAATCAATTAGTAGATATTATGTTAGGCAAGGTAGTGATACCAAAGTATTCAGATCCTAGTAGTTTAGTAGTCAACTTGATCATAAATGGACAGGCTATGAAAATGCTTTAGTTGCTCTAGGAGCAACAATAAATGTGATGATTAAAGATACAAGGCATAGGTTACATATGGAAGGCTTAAGGACAACTCCCACAGTGTTGCAACTTGCAGACAATTCAAATGTCACTCGAGATGGTCTCATAGAAGATCTGTAATAGTAACTTTAGATTCATGGGAATACCCTACTAATTTTTCTATCTTAGCACCCAAAGTCAAACTTGTTGGCTATCCTATCATACTAAGGAGACCTTGGTTAGCCACCACTGATGCTAAAATTAGTTGCAGATTAGGTAGTATGACAATTTCAAATGGTCAAACCATAAGGAAGCTAGAGCTATATCCACCTACCCAGCCCTAACCTAACTTGGGAGAACCTATTTGGCTAGATTTAGAAGATGAAGAGGAAGAACTAAATTCTATAGCTTAGCTCATGATGTTGCATAGGCAATGTTTTCTAAAAATGTAAGAAGAGGATGAAGTAGTATAGAGCATTCTTACCAATGAATGTATAGTGACCAAAGACATTGCTAAAAGTTGTAACTTACAACTATGTACTTATGAAGACTATGTCTACCCAACAGACCATGAAATAATTGGCCAATTATTTCCAAATTAAGTAGCTACAAGTCCAATACTAGAAGTGTCAATGGTAGAATTTACAACTATCATAATCTCCATCTAAACAATAAGTCATCCATATCATAATTGGAATTGTTAACCAAGCTCCTCAGTCAGCACGAAAAAGCCTTTGCTTGGGATTATAAGGATATGGTAGGATTGATCCCTAAATTTTTTATCCATAGGATATACATCAATGATGAAAGCTTTCTAGTCTGATAGCCTAAGAGTAGAATAAATCTAGCATTGCACGAAATAGTTATGACATAGATATAGAAGTTGTTGGATGCTAGATTCATCTATCCAATCTCTGATAGTAAATGGGTATCATCATTAGTTATTATACCTAAGAAAGGAGGGAAATGGCAGATATGTGTAGACTATAGGGAATTAAATAATGCCACAAAAAAGGATTACTTTCCTTTACCTTTTACTGATAAGGTTTTGGATACTTTGGCTGGAAAGAAATACTTCTCATTTCTAGATGGATATAGTGGATAAAATCAGATAAGTATTGCTCCAAAAGATCAAGAGAAGATCACATTTATATTTCCTTGGGGTACCTATGCCTATTTTGTATTTCCATTTGGCTTATGCAATGCACTTGCTACTTTCCTGGGAGTTGTAGTCAGCATCTTTGTTGACATATCACATGATTTCATGGAAATATACATAGATGACTTCATTGCATTTGGTGTCACATTTTAGGAAGCTTTGAAGAACTTGGAGAAAGTATTCATTTGAAGTAAAGAGAACAATCTATCTCTCAATAGTGAGAAATTCTTTTTGATGATGCATGAAGGAGTGGTATTGGGACATTTTATCTCTGAAGCTGTATCCAGGTAGACCCTATAAAAGTAGAGGTAATTCTTACACTCCCTACTCCTACAAAGAAAAAAGAAGTCAAATATTTCCTAGGGTATATTGGTTATTATAGGAGGTTTACTAAGAATTCTAATCAAATAGACAGTCCTATTTATACATTGCTCACCAAAGAGGCTAAATTTACTTGGACAAAGGAATGTGATAACTCCTTCTAGGAGCTCAAATCATTGTTGAAAAATGCACCAATAGTTAGGGGTCTTGATTGGACTTTATAGATGCTTCTGACTATGCCATAGGTGTAGTCCTAGGAAAAAAATCTCAACATCTTAAAAATGCAATCTACTATAATAGCAAGAGCCTTCATGGACTAGAGTTAAACTATATAGTCACTAAAAAAGAACTATGCTCTGAAAAAATTCTGGCATTACATAACTGGTTATCCCATAATTGTTCATACTGACCATGCAACAATTAAGTATCTCATGAACAAGCTTGCTATTATAGGTAGGTTAGCAAGATGGCTAATTCTTTTGCAAGAATTCGATATCACCATCATTGATAAACCTAGGAAAGAAAATGTGGTAGCTAATTATCTATCAAGAATCCACCATGATGAAGATGATACTACATTGATAGATAATACATTTTTAGATGAGCATTTGTTTCATATTACTATCAAAACCCCATGGTATGTAGGCATTGCTAATTATATTGCAACTAATAAAATGTTGACACATTTCTCTTACAAGGAAAAGAAGCTACTTGTAGAGAAAAGTTTCCATTTCTCTTGGATTGATAACATACTATTTTGCACTAGACCTGATCAAGTTATGAGGAGATGTGTAAGAGAAGATAAGACATATGACATTGTACATGCATGTCATAATGAAACATGTGGAGGGCACTTTGAAACAAAAAGAACAACATTGAAGATTTTAATAATTGGTTACTATTGGCCTACACTTCATAAAGATGCGACCAACTATACAAAGAAGTGTCATAAATGTCAGAGGATGGGTTGACCAAAAGGAACAAATGAAATATCTCTCAATCCACAACTGACATTAACACCATTTGATAAATGGGGCATGGACTTCATTGGTCTAGTAGATCTTCCATCCAATGGGGAATCATATATCCTTGTGTGCACTGATTATCTGAGAAAATGGGTTGAAGTCAAAGCCATGAAGCATGTTTGTGATCATAAAGTTGCCAAATTTCTATATAAAGGATTCTTTACTCAATATGGTGTACCTAGAGAAGTTGTCATTGAATAGGGACCTCGATTTACTTCTAATTTGATCATAAAACTCAGGAAGGAATATAATATTAGACATCAAAAATCAAGCCCCTATCACCCTCAAACTAATGGACAAGCAAAAGTTACAAATCAGGAGATAGAGGCCATCTTAACAAAGATAGTTCATTTGCACCATAAGGATTGGATCAACAGACTACTAGAAGCTATTTGGGCATACCAAAAAATATGGAAGGCTACCATAGGGTTCACACCATTTGAGCTATTGTATGGAAAAGAAACAATGCTACCCATTGAGTTTGAACACAAAACTTCAAGAATAGCACGGGAATTGAACATTGAACTTCCTACAATACAGAGAGATCATCTATTGCATCTTAATTCTTTGGATGAAATACACAAGTCTTCCCTAGAATGCACATAAATTATATAGAAGCAAAGGAAATAATGGCATGACTCCCACATTAAGACAAAATAATTTCAAACTAGTGACTGGGCATTGCTTTATGATTCTAGATTTAAAGATATGTTAGGCAAGCTATAGACACGATGGTTGGGTACATATGAAATAAGCCATGTATTTGCAAATGGAGCCATCAAGTTAACCACCATTGATCTAGTGCATTTTAAGTTATTAGTCAATGGGCATTGACTCAAGTTGTATAAATGTCCCCAAACAAAAGAATACTTCTTGTAACAATTTCAACAGAAAGTTTCAAATTTAGAACAAGGAGCACTTCTTGTAGCAGAAGATGCCAACCTCCTACTTGTAGCTCTTCAATAACAACTCCTTCAAGCATGCCATAACAAACACATTATGTCCACATAAAGTTCAAATTCTTCATTCACTTTTTACTTTTTACTTTTTCAACTCATCTCATTTCCTTATCTTCCATGTCATCATTTTATAATGCTTTCAATAATGTGATGAATTCACTGATGTATGCTGTCACTACTGACCTTCAACTCTTGCCACCTTTTGGCACATTCAATGATCAATTAGTAGGTATAAGCTTTTCAAAATTTTATTCATTTATAGTACATAGATTTCATTGATTATATCTAAAACTACATTAAATATATTATTGTGACATTATGCCAGTTCCATACGTCGTGCCAATTATGACAAGTGAGGACACTTGTCCATGTTTCATAGGGGGTAGGGAAGGTTATTAATTCCCAATGACATTTCTATTTATTTATTAAAGATCCTCAAATCTGTACATTCTCTTTGATTTATTAAAACCAAGTTGTCGTAATACGCAAGTGTCATATGTCGTACCTTATTCTCGATTAATTCCTCACTGTCAAACTATGATGTGACCCAAATTCAATTTTGGGATGATTCTCACATATCTATGATTTATTTTCATTAAAATCACATTATTATTGCCCATGATGTATTGTTCATGATAGAAACTAGCAAAAAGGAATGTGAAATGTGAAAAGGGTCTTTGATTTTCAAAAACAAAAGAAAGTGTAAATTTATAGAAGGGTAGAAGGTAATAGTGAAAGTAGAGTAGAGATTAAATTGGCAAGCACAAATAGAAGGGCAATTGTAGCGACAAGAACCAGTGGAGCATAGTGTTATACTTTTAGATGTAGAGGCAGTGAGAAGATTTAATGCATGTGGCTGGTTAGGGTATTTTAAAAAACTAACAGAGTTTGATGGTGAAGTAACCACTAAATTTATACACATATTTGAGGAAGGTGAAGCAATAGTATGAGGATTGACAGTTTTTGCCATAGAAGAGTCGATAATAGAAGTAACTGGGTTACTAGTAGTGGGAGAACACTACCCTAATGCACATGATGCAAGTTCAGCTAGGGCCTAGTTTTTCATACCAACCAACCCTCCATTGGATATAACCAAGCAGGGTTGCCAAAGAATGTCTCTTCTACTGCCATATAATGAGTTGGTTGTACATATTATTAGGTATTTTACTTGTGAAAGAAGATTTCAATATTTGCATGCACATCATTTTAAGTTTCTTAGTTATGTAAGGTATAATTCTCCAGTGAATATTCCCAATTTCTTGTACAATATGTTATGCATTAGTGTTGAGGAAACCCATAAAGGGAAGGAAAACTCTATTACTCACCATGCCCTAATCAAATTTCTCATAGAGAGATCTCTTATGGATGCCTCTCCCATGTCATTTGCAAAAATTTTCCAATGTAAAACCTTGCAACCTCAGGCTATCCCTAATGAATAGCCCAGCAAAGAAAATGTAGTCCCCATTAACACAACTAATGAGAAAAACACCCAAGATGCTTAAACTAGAAATGTGCAAGAAAATGTGCCTTTACTTGCTCAAAAGAGCAATATACCTACCTCTACCTGAGCAAAGATGAAAAGAAAATTACAAGAAGAAACCTCAACTTTGGTAGTAGAATTAAAAAACCCTATAGTATTAAAGAAAAATAAAACAAAGTCGCATCTTGTAGTAGTCACTTCTGCAATAGAGATACCAAAAAGAAGTAGTAGGAAGAAGGTCGTGGTGCTTGAGGAGACCCCTGTGTGAAGAATCCCTAGAATGAAAGGACAAACTTCTAAAGTGTCAGTAGAAACTTAGTCTACTTCACCTAAGCCATCTACTAAAGAATTCCTAGTACAACTTGTCCTGGATGATTCCTCCAATCAACCTAAAATTCCAAACATTCCTCAAAACCCTGATGAGGAATGTAGGGTTGAGATGAATGAAAGCCAAAATGATTCCCTAACATGCCAACAAGATACTCTAGGCTGTAAAGATGAAAAATCCCCAATAATGCATCAGTTAACCTATTCAAAAAATGGCCTAGTTCCCTACAAGTGAATGTGGTTTAAAATTTTCTTAGAATAATAATGGAGGGAATAGAAGAAGAAAAATAACTATGAGGAAGAAAGTGGTGCAATTTCCTTGCAAATTCTTCTTTTCCAGTTGTATAAAAAAAATGTGTTGACAAAAACCCTATGGAAAGAGGAGAAAAAGGAGATGAAGAAGGTCATAGCATATCAAGGTGAAGAAATTGCAGAATTAAGAGAGCAATCGGTAAAACATAAACAAAAGATGGATCATGCCCTCAAATTGGCTGATCAAATAATTACTTGCAGACTACCACCTAGGATCTATGTTATTTGTTTAAAAGAACAATTCCTTTTATTCTAGCTTATGCTAGCCCTCAAAGACATAAATGTAGAATTCAAGTTAGCCAAGGAATTCTATGGTTTATACCAAACTCTTCCATCCTAGCAGCAAAATTTACTCTATAAATTGTATGTGCACAATTTCATTAGCCCTGTAGAAACTCAATGGAATCCTTTACCTTACATAGGGGATATACATCTGAGGGCCCTAATTTCTTGGATGGACAATGAAACTAATTATGATAGACAATTGAATAATTACAGAGATGATGAAAGAACATAACCCCTATCATTAAGAGCTGAGAATGATAATCTAGAAGAAATCCTTAGGGATTGGTTTAGACTGACCTATGGGGATAAGCACAAGGAGATAAGAAAATGAATCTTAGAGGCCAGAATAAAGGTATATGAAAAATATGATAACCTACCTTACTTTACCTTTTAGACAGCCATGGTTGGTGTTAAAAGAAGATGGGTGAGACTACCTAAAGAACTCAAAAGATTAGAGCCACACAAAACTATCAACTTAGAGGCAACCTTTCATTGAGCTCTGAAATACATATAGATCGGAAGGCAAACTAGACTAGAACCATGGTGCTCACTAACAATGCATCCACCAATGCTCATGTGGCCCCTATATGATATCAATTCTAAACAACTTGATAGGTTGTAGGAGGACCATAGAAGGGAAGTCTGGGAGAGAACATGAGGATTCTAGTACACATTCAAAAGTAGCAAGAGAGGGAGGACTGAAGTTGGAGATTTTTGATCAATGACTAGAAGATGCAATGCTTGAGGACAAGCACCAAAATTACTAGGGGCAAATGATGAGGCTAATTATTGCCTCTATTTTATGATAATTTAAAATACTCTTTTTTGACACTACCAAGACTGATCTGCCTCATAATAGGTGTATAATAATCATGCCAAAGGCCATACTTAGGAATAGTGTATTCAATTTAAGGACTAATTTTCCCACTATGAGGTGTATTTAATTTTGTCAACCCAGGGATGTATACTTGAAATGGTTGGCACAATATGTGCACTAGGTTTCTTAATGAGTCATTATCCTTATGCTACAAGAAAGTAAAATGCAAGGAGACAACCTACACTAGTGCTCTAAGAAACTAATACACTTAATTCTTTATTGAAATGAATACTGGAAATGTAATGAAATGCTAACATATATTCCAACTCAGTTCATCTACTATAAATGTTCTTATAGATGCTGCAGGAACACTCACAAAGTATGATGCTAAAGGAAGGAATTTATAACTTCTACCTACAATACTAAAAATGCTTGAAAATAAATCTATACTAATCTAATCTAATCTAATCCACCTCCCAATTGGGCCCCCTTGGTTGGATTCTACTAATCTACTAACATAGAATGTAAACCAAGAACTATTTCACTATGTTCCAAAAATTCTTTACATGATAACAATACATAAAACTACAAAAATAACTCACTTCAAGAGTCAACAGTTTCTTGTCATAAACTTTCTTCTAACCTCTAACACTATTGGTTTGATCTCTATAAATAGAAGATTGACACTTATTCAGCAATATAAAAGCAAAACAAATTAACTTTTAATCCACCAAAAAAAAATGAAGAAAAGATAACAGGTCAAGGCAGGAATTATAAAGTTTGCGCAACCACTTTGTCACAATAATAAATGCAAAGAGATATAATAGTTCTTCATAGTTCCTCCATATTAGTGGCCATGTCCCTTAGTACCATTATGACTCTTTCCACCATGGCTTAACATCTTTTCTCCTCGAATTCTATTGGTTGTCTTCAATGTTTCCCTTTGAATGCTTCTGACCATCTTCTGCTCCCTTTGCTAATTAGGTTAGCTATTATATAGATATATTTGAAAATAAGAATTATCAAATTTAATTCAAATATGAGAACACACATTCTGATGGTTATATGAAATACTACATTATGTATAATATTATCAAAATATAACATACTATCTGCCCATAGGTTAATCATTAGTTCAAGCAAACATAGGTTCACAAATGTCTTTGGTGGAAATAAAATAGAGTGTTTAAAACTATCATAAAATAGAGGCAATAATTTGCTTCATCATTTTCCCCCTGGTAAAATAATGCTTTTTCTCAAGCATTGGATTTCCTAGTCAGTGACCTAAATTCCCCAATTCAGTCCTTCCTTTCCTACTGCTCTTAAAGGTGTAGTAGAATCCTCGTGCTCTTTCCCACTCTTCCCTTCTATTTTCCTCCTATAGTTTGTCAACTCTATCAACATTAATATCATATAAGGGCCACATGAGCATTGGAGGTTGCATAGTGAGTGGGCACCATAGTTCTAGCCTAGCCTATTTCCCCAACTCTATATACTTTGGAACTCGGTGAAGGGCAACCTCTAAGTTGATAGGACTGTGTAGCTCTAATCTTTTAAGTGTCTCTGGTAATCTAGCCCACCTACTTCTAGCACCAACCATGGCTCTCTGAAAGGAAAAGTAAGGTAGGTTCTCAGATTCTGCATACACCTTAGTTCTAGGAATAAAGATTCTATCCCTTACTCCCTTGTTTTTATCCCCATAAGTTAATCAAAACTAGTTCCTAAGAACTTCTTCTGGTTCACTACTCTTAGCTCTTAATGACAAGGGCTCTATTCTTTCCTCATCTCTGTAATTATTTAATTATCTATCATAATTATCATCATTATGTATCCAAGGCATCAAAGCCCTCAGATGTATATACCCTATATAGAGTAAAGGATTCCATTGAGTTTCTGCTGGAATGATAAAATTGTGCACATATAACTCACAGAGCAAGTTCTGCTGCTAGGATGATAGAGTTTGGTATAAGCCATAGAATTCCTAAGCTGATTTGAATTTTTCATTTATGTTCTTGAGGGTTAGCATGAGTTGGAATACAAGGAATTTTTCCTTTAAACAAAGAGCATAAATCTGTGGTGGTGGCCTACAAGCAAGTGCTTGATCAGCTAATTGAGGGCATGATCCATCCTTTGTTTTTGGTTTACCAATTGCTCTTTCAAATCTGTAATTTCTACACCTAGAGACACTATGTCATTCTTCATTTTATTCTTCTCTTCTTCCCATAGGGCTATAGCAAACATACATTGTCCAAACAATCGGTAAAGAAGTTTTTGCACGGTAATGGAACAACTGCCCTCTTCATAGTTTCTTTTCCTCTTCCTCTGTTCCTTCCATAGCTACCTTATGAAATATGTAAGCCATGTTGGTTTATAGGGAACTAGGCCAATGTTTGAATAGAATGACTCATTCATTATGGGAATTATTGGTTGGCTTACTGGAGGATCATTTTGATTTTGATTTACTTCAAACCTACATTCCTCATTAGGGTTTTCAATAATGTTTGCAGTTTTAGGCTAAGAAGGAGAATTATCGGGAACAATTTGTACTAGAGATTCTTTAGTAGATGGTTTGGACAAAGTAGATTAAGCTTCTACTATCACTTTAGAAATTTTTCTCCTCATTCTAGGAATTCTTCTCATAGGGGTCTGCTTTGGTATCACAACCTTCATCCTACTTCTCCCTTTTAGTGTCTCTACTGTAGGAGTAACTGCTATAGGACTTGTCTTAGTTTTCTTTTATTTTGTGACTGTAGGGTTTGGTTTTTCTTCTACCAAAGCTGAGGTCTTCTCTTGTAATTTTTGTTTTTTCTTGGCTCAGGCAGAGGTAGGTTTTTTAGTCTCTTGAATAGGTAAAGGCATATTTTCTTGCATATGCTCTTGCACATTTTCTTGCACATTGTCAGCTTTAGCATCTTGAGTGCTTTGCTTAGTAGGTTCATTAGTGGGAACTACATTCTCCTGACTGGGCTATTCATTAAGGATAGTTGGGGTTGTAGGGTTTTAGCTTGGACAAATTTTTCCCATGTCATAGGAGATGTATCCCTAAGTGATCTTTCTATGAGTAATTTAATTAGGGCATGATGGGTGACATAATTGTCCTTTCCCTTCTGGGTTTCTTTAGCACTAATGCATAACATGTTATACAAGAAATTAGGAACATTTACTGGACAATTGTGCCTTATACAACTAAGCAATTTAAAATGATGTGCATGTAAGTATGAAAATCTTCCTTCATGGGTGAGGTACTTGATAATGTGCATAGCCAACTCATTGTATGGTGGTAGAAGAGACGTCCTTTCGCAACCTTGCTTGATAATATTCAACTAAGGATCAATTGGTATAATAAACTAAGCCCTGAATGATCTTGCATCATTCATATTAGGATAATGTTCTCCTATTGCCAGTAACCCAGTTGCTTCAACTATTAGCTCTTCTATAGCAACAACTGTTAAACCCCATACAATAGCTTCTCCTTCATTACAATTTGTAAACTCCACAACTACTTCTTCATCAAATGTAGTTAAACATAGGAAATACCATAACCTAAGAGTAAAGCAGTATGCTCCACTAGTTCTCATCAATGTAATTGTCCCCATTTTGCCTAAAAATTTCACTCTCTGCTCTATTTGCACTAATTTCCTTCTATGAATTTAGGTTTTCAGATCTATTTTCACATTTCATTTTTTTTAGTTGATTATTGTCATAACAATTTTTTATGAGCAGCAATAATGAATTTTATCATGGATATGTGAAAATCAACTGAAAATGGAATTCATATCACTTGAAAATTAAATATGGGTCATATCAAAGCTTGATAGTAAGGAATCATTCAAGAATAAGGGGTATGACACCTAGACACTTGCATACTTATAGAAATTGAGTTTCATAAAGGAAGTATAAAGATTTGGAAAAAATATTCATGAATAAATAGGAATATCATTTGGTTTTAGTAACCTTCCCTACCCCCTACAAAATATGGACAAGTGTCCACACTTGTTAGAGTTAGCACGGGATATGGAATTGGCATAAAATTGCCATGATATATATAATGTAGTATTATATATAACCAAAAAAATCAATTTACTATAAATGAATTAAGATTTGAAAAGATTATACCTATGATTTGATTGTTGCACATACCAAAAGTGGCAGAAATTACATCATCATTGATAGCATACATCAGCAAACTTGCAGTGTTTATTGAAAGCATTGGAAAATGATGACATGGAAGGTGGGTGGGTGGTATGTAAAGAAGTGAGATGAGTTGGAAAAGAAGAATTAGAAGGTGAATGGAGAAATTTGAAACTTTATGTGGTCATAAAGTTTTTATTATGGACATGCATGAAGAAATTAATATTGAAGAGTTGTAGGCAGGAGGTCAGCACCTTCTACTGCAAGAAGAGTTACCTAGTGTGCATTTGAATTTGGCCATTGAAACTACTACAGGAAGTCCTCTTTTGTGTGGGGCCATTTATATAACTTGAGTCTATGAACATTTACTAATAATTTAAAAGGTAGTAAATCAATGATAGTTAATTGGATGAATCCATTTTTAAAGACATGGTTAATTTCATACAAACCTAGCCATCTTCTCTATAGCTTGCCTTGCATATCTTTAAATTTGAAATCATATAGTAGTGACCAATCACCAACTTGAAATTATTTATTGATAATGTGGGAGTCATGCCATTTCTTTATTTTCTTTTGTATAATTTAAGTGCATTCTAGAGCAACCTTGCACATTTTATTAAAGGAATTAAGATGTAGAAGACATTCTCTCTATGCTATAGAAAGTTTAATGTTTAGCTCCAATGTAGTTCTTAAAGTGTTTATGTTCAAATTCAATGGGTAGCATTTCTATTTTCCCATATAGGAGCTCAAATTGTGTGAACCTTGTAGTTGTCTTCCATGTTGTTTTGTAGGCCCAGACAACTTCTAGTGATCTGCTATTCCAATCCCTATGGTGCAAATGAACTATTTTTGTTATGATAGCCTCTATCTCCCAATTTGTGACTTCTGCTTGTCCATTAGTTTGAGGGTGATAGGGACTTGATTTTTGGTTCCTTATATTATATTGTTTCATCAATTTTGTGATTAGATTAGAAGTAAATTGTGCACCTTGGTCAGTGACTAGTTCTTTTGGTACACCATAGCAAGTGAAAATCTCTTCATACAAAATTTTGCAACTTCATGATCATGAGCATGCTTCATGGCTTTCACTTCAACCCATTTTGTTAGGTAATTAGTGCACACAAGGATATATGATTTTCCATTAGATGGAGGATCAATTGGACCAATGAAGTCCATACCCCATTTGTTAAATGGTGTTAATGTCAGTTGTGGATGAGAGACATTTCATTTATTCTTGTTAGTTGTCCCATCCTTTGACATTTGTCACACTTCCATTTATAGTTGGCAACATCTTTGATAATTGTAGGACAATAGTAACTAGTTTTAAAAAATTTCAAGGCTGTTCTTTTTGCTACACAATGCCCTCCACATGGTTCATTATGACATGCATGTAGAATGTCATATATCTCATCCTCTCTTACACATCTTCTCATAACTTGATCAGGTCCAATGTAAAATAAGATATTACCAATCCAAGAGAAATGGAAACTTTTCTCTAGAAGCATCTTCTTTTCCTTATAAGAGAAATGTTCTAGCATTTTATTAGCTGCAATGTAGTTAGCAATGTCTGCATACCATGGAGTTTGAACAACAATATAAAATAAATGCTCATCAAGAAATGCATCATCTACTAGAGTAGTGTCATTCTCATCATTATGGATTCTTGATAAATAATAAACTACCACATTGGCTCTTCTAGGCTTATCAACAATGGTGATATTAAAATTTTGCAACAACAATAACCATCTTGCTAACCAACCTGTTATAGCAGGTTTGTTCATGAGATATTTAATTGCTACATGATCCGTATGAAAAAATATGGGATAGCCAGTTATGTAATGCCATAATTTGTTTAGAGCATAAAATACTGTTAATAGTTCTTTTTTAGTCACTGTGTAGTTTAATTCTAGTCCATGAAGGCTCTTGCTAATATAATATATTGCATTTTCAACATGATGAGATTGTTGTCCTAGAGCTACACATATAGCATAGTTAGAAGTATCTATATATATGTGAAATGAAAAAGTCCAATTAGGGCCTTGTAAAACTAGGGTTGTAGTATGAAGTTTCTTAAGTTACAGGAAGGCTTCATTGCATTCTGATGTCCAAATGAATTCAGCTTCTTTGGTCAGTAAGGTATACAAGGGACTAGCTATTTTGCTGAAGTCTTTTATGAAACATCTATAATATCTAGCATGATCTAGAAATGATCTTACATCTTTCAGTTTTGTGGGTATGGGCAATGTTTGAATTACCTCTATCTTATCTGGATCTACTTGTATTCCTATAGCTGATATGAAATGACCAAGTACCACACCTTCCTGCATGAGCATGAAACATTTTTCACTATTAAGTGCCAGATTATGTTCTTGACATCTTATCAAAACTTTTTCAAGATTAATTGTTGCTTCTTAAAAGGTGACTCCAAATGTTGTGAAGTCCATATATATTTCAATACAATCATCAGATATATTAGCAAAGATGCTAATAATAGCTCATTGAAACATTATAGGAGCATTACATAGACCAAATGGAAAAATAGAGTATGCAAAAGTACCCCATCGGCATGTGAATTTGGTTTTATCTTGGTCTTTAGGAGCAATACTGATTTGATTATAACCACTATACCCAGCTAGAAAAGAGAAATACTTCTTTCCAACTAGAGTGTCTAGAACTTGATCTATGAATGGTAAAGGAAAGTGATCATTTTTTGTGGCCTTATTCAATTCTCTATAATCTACACAAATCCATCATTTTTTCTCCCTTTTTGGGTACTATGACCAGGGGTAACAACCATCTACTATTAGATATAGGATAAGTAAAACCAACATCAAGCAATTTTTGCAATTCAATTTTAACTATTTCTCTAAGGTTAGGATTTATCCTTCTCTGGGGTTGACGAAGCGGTAGACACCCTTCATTGATGTATATTCTATGAGTGTATAATGTAGGACTCAAGCCTTTCATATCACCACAATCCCATGCAAAAGCCTTTTCATGCTTTTAAAGAAACTTTGTTAACTGTTCCATTTGCATGGATGTTAATTTAGGGTTAACATGAAGATTATGACCTTTGGACAGCTCAATAGTAGGGGTAGACTCTATCATAGTAGCTTTATAAAGTGGACTTGGATCTAAGTCACATGTTAAAAGTTGATGGATAATGTCTAGTTCTTTAAGAAAAGTACAATTCTCATCACATTCCTCATATGTGGTTAATTCTAACATAGAACTTTCAAATATATCTTTTTCTACCACACAATTGTTAGTAAGAATACACTGAAGTATTGAATTTTCTTCTTGTAGCTTTAGAAAGGATTGTCTATGTAACATCATAAGTTGTGCTATAGAGTTTAATTCTTCTTCTTCATCCCCTAAATTTGGCTAGATAGATGTACTTAAATCTGGTAAAGGTTGTGCTGGAGGATACAAATCAAATTTCTTTGTTGCTTGACCATTTGATAGGGTTATATTTCCTAATCTACAACTTATATTTGCATCAGCTATAGCTAACTAGGGTCTTCCTAGGATGATAGGGTAACCAGATAGATTAACTTTGGGAGACAGAATCATGAAATCTATAGGATACTTTAGAGAGTCTAAAGTTACAATTGTGTTCTCTATTATTCCATCAGGAGTGACAATAGAACTATTTGCAAGTTGTAGAATTGTTGGAGTAGCTCCTAATCCTTCTATTTTCAACTTCTTCATAGTATCCTTAGTCATCAAATTTATAGTAGCACCAAGATCTATTAAAGAATTTTTAATAGACTGACCATTTATACTCACATTCACAACTGGACTACTTGGATTAGAATATTTTGGAGTGACCAATTTTCCTAACATAATTTCAACCAATTGTCCCATGACATAGACTGTAGTTGGGTCCTTTTTCTTTCTCCTAGTCTTCTTTAGGTAGGCTTCTCTAATGGCTTTTCCACAGATAGGAACATCTTTAATAGCTTGAAATAGGGGTATTTGGACATGTATGTTTTTCAACTGATCAAAAATATCAAAATATTATTCCTCTATTTGTATAGGTTTACCTTGTACATGCTTCTATAGAAAAGAAGATCTCACAGCTAACTAAACTTGGGTTGAGATAGTGACATTAGTTCGGTCAACCTCTTTAGAGACTGGGGGTTTTGATGCTACAAGAGTATCTGGTATTTTAGTTATAAGAGGAAATTTAGGTGCTGGTGAAATTGTACCAGATCTCAGATGTACACTTGCAACATTCAGAGCGTAAGCATGATATTGTTGAGCATCAACAATACACATGGGTTGTTGTAGCTACTAGTTATTTGGATTTGGTTGAGGTTGTGCAGGTAACTATGTCTACTTTTGAGGTCTAGGATTCATAGGTGGTGGCATTAATCCAATTTGTTGAGCTAGGGGTGGTAATTATATAGTACTTGTATTTTGGTTAACCCACTGTTGAGGTCCCCTCCATTGGTTTGTAGACTGCCAATTCCCTTGGGATGGTTGCTATTGGTTCTGCTGGTTATTTTTCCAAGCATTACTCCAATTAGGTTGATTATATTGTGGAGGGCCTTGGGGATTATGATTTTTCCATTGATTATGGTTTTTCCATTTATTATCATGTAAATTTTGATTTTGCAAAGGGTCCTAAGGCATATTTTTATGTTGGGCCCATGGCTAGCATTGAGAAACAAAAAATACTTTCTCATCATCTCCATTTACCTTGATGTACTTAGTTGGAAGATGCTGGTTCTCCATGCTAGCAACCAGTTTGCATTGGCAATCCTTCTTTTACTTTCAACAATGAGGGTAGTATTCAGCTAGTTGTAGCTCAACTTCTACATGCTTCTTCTTTGTAGTCAATGTGTCGAGTGTAGTGACATCATTTATGATGTCCTGCTTGAAATTTGACAATATGTTAGATATCTCAAGCTTTGAAAGTACTTGGCTGATTCCTTTAGTGACTGTGGAACGAGGTCCTTAGCCTTTCTTCATAGTTGACCTTAAATATTTTTGATAGATCTTCTTGAGGTCATCCCAGGAAGCTTGATATACATACCACCAGCCATCAGGTCTAGTGCTTTTAGACAATTATCATTCACACCTCTCAAAAAGACTAGCTTTTAAGAATCCTCAAATAACACATGCTGAGGGTTCTTCTGTAGTGTATACAAGAAATGTGAAACATAGTCTTCCAATGTTTCTTTCTCCTTTTGTGTAGTGGATTATTAACAACTGGTGGATTTAGAGCAGTATTATCAAAAAAACTGGCCAAAATTTTAGCAAAAGGTTGAAGAACACTAGTATCTATATGTTATGCTCTTGAGGATGATTCTATAGGAAAAATAGGGCTTGCATCTTCAAAAGGAAACTCAACTTCTTCTTCTTCTTCTTCAATTCCTTTCTTCAAATTAACAAACTCTCGTGGAAGAAATCTGCCATATTCATCTCATTATCTTCCTCTTTGATGCATGGAATTGAATTCTTCACACTGGTGAATAAATCTTTAAAACTACAAATTTCTAAAAAAATTTTTAACTAAGAACTATGACTCAAGAATGCTCCTAGCTTGATACCATCCCTGGTAATGGTGCCAAAAATGATCCGCCTCGCAATAGGTGTATAATTATCATGCCAAAGGCCATACTTAGGAATAGCATATTTAATCTAAGGACTATTTTCCCACTATGAGGTACATTTAATTTTTTCAACCCAGGGATGTATACTTGAAATGGTCGGCATAGTATGTTCACTAGGTTTCTTAATGAGTCATTATCCTTATGCTGCAAGAAAGTAAAATACAAGGAGAGAACCTATGCTAATGCTATAGGAAACTAACACACTTAAATCTTTATTGAAACAAATACTAGAAAATGAAATGCTAACATATATTCCAACCTAGTTCATCTACTATAACTATTCTTATAGATGCTATAGGAACACTCACAAAGTATGATGCTATAGGAAGGAACTTAGAACTTCTACGTGCAATATTAAAAATGCTTGAAAATAAATCTATAGTACTCTAATCTAATCCACCTCCCAAGTGGCCCCCCTTGGTTGGCTTCTACTAATCTACTAACATAGAATGTAAACTAGGAGCTATTTCATTATGTTCCAAAAATTCCTTACATGAGAATAATACATAAAACTATAAACACAACTCATTGCAAGAGTCAACAGTGTCTTGTCATAAACTTTCTTCTAACCTCCAACACTATTGGTTTAATCTCTATAAATAGAAGATCAATGCTTATTCAACAACATAAAAGAAAAAACAAACTAACTCTTAATTTTCCAAAGAAAAAGGAAGAAAAGATAATAGCTCGAGGTGGGAAGAAAAGATAATAGCTCAAGGCAAGCATAATAAAGTCTACACAACTGCTTTGTCACAATAATAAATGTAGAGAAATATAATAGTTTTTCATAGCTCCTCCATATTAGTGGTAGTGTCCCTCAGTACCATTATAACTCTTTCCACTGTGGCTTAACATCTTTTATCCTTGAATGCTATTGGTTGTCTTCACTATTTCCCTCTGAATGCTTTTGATCATGTTCAGCTCCCTTTGCTAATCATGTTTGTTATTATGTAGAGATATTTGCAAATAAGCATTATCAAATTAAATTCAAATATGAGAACACACATTCTAATGGTTATATGAAATACTACATTATATATATAATATTGGCAAAATATAACATACTATCTAACCATAGGTTAATCATTAGTTTAAGAAAACATAGGTTCACAAATGTCTTTGGTGGAAATAATATAGAGTATTTAAAACTATCATAAAATAGAGGCAATAATTAGCCTCATCAACCCTATTAGAGGATTTAATCAACCTGTTAGGAGTGGCCTTGTTAAAGGTCTCTAAACACTTCAAATAGAAATGCCATCTTGTTAAAGGATTTACAAATAATTGTTAAGCCAACTTGGTTAAGATATTTATATCATTGCTACAATGGTTAGAAAGTAACAATGAGATGACTTAATTTCTGATGCAATGAAATTGCTGATTACAGATCACTATTTAGGCTTGTATACTTGATCCTTCCTAATCGAATGTATCTTTGTAACTCAACAAGGATATTTTTCTTATCCTTCCAATTCACTTCCTCTAAGCATCATCAAATTTTCTATTGTGTTCCACACATTCAATCCACAACTTGACCTTCTATTTATATCTTACACATTATCAATTTGGATTGAATATAACTTATAATAATTAATATTCATCTTCTTAGTTGGCTAGAACCAACAAACAAAACAATTGAACTCAATATTCCAAAACAAGAAAATCCTTTGTTAGCCAACCATGCTTGGTAGGCACTAACTTGCAAATGATTTTCCCGTGTTAACCAAGTGAAATCGATTAACATTGCATATTCACAAGGTTCCTTTGGTAACCAAGTGAGCTTGATTAACATTGGTTCCATCCAACATTTCCTTCATTAACCAAGTGATCTTGGTTAACACTCAACTTCTGCAAACTTTCATTTGATGCCTGAGTGAACTTGGTAGACATTGACTTCTAAACTTGGAAAAATCTAGAATGCTCAACAAACACAAGAAACTGTCTTCATTACTCGAGTGAGCTTGGCATACATTGATTGTCATTGATATAAAATTTTGTGTAACATCAAATACAATACATAATTAATCAATTGTTTTCAACAACAACATCTCCATCACTCATTGTTGTAACAATTGTATCTGTTTTCCATTTGTCGATGGCCAGTATATGTTAGAGCAATAAGCCTCCTTTATCACTCATTTCTCTATTATTTTTTTATGTTTTTTCATTTAGTAGTAAAAATGATCTCTATATGTGATAGTGATATACTTTCCTCAATGCACATTGCTATGTAAAGATTAGGCCTTCCTTGTATAGTGATAGAAGAGTTCGCTATATTCTATAGCAATGTAGTACCCAAAATCTCTTTTGACCATACTATGATCACTATAATGTATCCTGACTCATGAAGCCTAATCATTATAACTATAGAAGTATATGAAACATCAAATGAAGAAACACCATTTCTATCGATTAGGTTTTGGACATGCCCGTGCAAAATAAATCTCATTAATGGTTAAACAAAATATTGTATTATGGATTCCAATGCTTAAGGAATGGTTTGATTGAGGTGGGTCATCGAATAAATATACAGAGAAGTCAAGGTAAGGTTTGGATGAAATTATTATGTGTATAAATGTATCATATCACATAATGAAAATATGGATGAAATTGTTATGCATTTTTTATATTATTACTTGTTAACAATATCAAAATATGGATGAAACTATAATGTAGTTTTGATAAAACTAATAATGACCAAAGACACTAATCAAGATACTAACCGTAACCTAAGTACCCAATAAACATATCCAATTATGGATGGAACTACAATACATTCTTGATAAAATTGAAGCTCCCAAAAATATTCAACACATATCGTATAAATGTATCATATTACATAATGAAAAAATGGATGAAACTATTATGCATTTTTGATATCTCCTCCTTTTCAATCACCAAAAACATTCATTGCCATGACTTATAGTGGTACAACATCTCTATTTTTCATTGTTGTAATGATTATATTTGTTTTCTGTTTGCCGATGATCACTATATGTTATAGCGATAAGCCTACTTTATCACTCATTGTTATATAATTTTTTAGTTTCTTTAGATAGTGATAAAAGGGATTGCTATATGTCATAGTAATATACTTTCCTCATTAGT
This sequence comes from Cupressus sempervirens, assembly GCA_028749045.1. NCBI lineage: Eukaryota > Viridiplantae > Streptophyta > Pinopsida > Cupressales > Cupressaceae > Cupressus > Cupressus sempervirens. Next base: position 718,386,251 of record CM053792.1, read on the forward strand.
CATCACTATGTGAAGATTAGGGCTTCTCTGAATAGCGATAGAAGAGTTCACTATATTCTATAGTGATGTAGTACCCAAAATCTCTTTTCACCATATTGCGATCACTATAGGGGTAAGTGCACAAAGTTGTGGTGCCAAAAGGGGGTATAAGTGGACACCTTTTTCCTGAAATCTATAAATTTTGAACTTCAACAAGAATTTGAAGATAGTTACGCTCAAAATTTTTAGATATGACCAAAAAAAAAGTTGTAGTCCTTTGAATCTAGTTTCTAAACTACTAATTTTTTTTCAAAATGGTTTAGTTTTAGGTCCTCAAAAAAGGGGGCCACAAAAAGTGGTACTGTTTATTCCAAAAAAATATAACACAGTACAAAGTGTGGCCCCCCTAAAATTTTAACTTTTTTTTTGAAATTTTTTAATCGCTCTGGTCAAAAGTTACTTAACACTATGTAGTTTATCCCAGATTTTTTGAGTAATTTTATAATGTGTATTTTTTTTTAATGAATTTTTTAACTAAACACATCCCAAAAATGTGAAATATTTGTGTGCTCCCCCTAGAAATAATTGAAAACTAATCTAAAATCAAATTTTTTTTTTCAAAGTGTATAGGATGGAGTCTAGTTTCTAAAAAACTAAGTTGTTACAAAATTCGATGAACGAGCTAAAATCTAGAGCCCAATTAGTACGTGGTGGTTTTTGACAAAAAATGAACATACATTCAAAAGAAATTATAGATGAAAGGCTTGAAATAGTTCAAATTAAAAATAAATTATATAGTTAGATAGCTAACACAGAGACCTATAATGCTATGTAACCTGATCTTATCGATACCCAACCACGAGAAATCTTGAAGGGGAGCACAGAAGAAAAAATAATCATTTTTTGTATGTTTTCTAGAAAACACATCTCAGGCCTATTTATCAAATCCAAACCTTTGGGTTGGATCTCCAAGGCAAAACCAATCCTTAGGCTTGGGTTTGATTAAGGTTTAAATAGTGTGTGCGCCCTATAGCGCGCACGCGCTATTTAAACCTTAGTTCTAAATAGCGCGTGCGTGCTATAGGGCACACACACTATAGTGTGCATGCACTATTAAGATGTAAGTTGCAAAAGAGAACTAGGTGGGGTGGGGATAGGGGAATGGCTATGTGTGTGCATGAAAGAGATAGAGAGAAAGTAGGGGATAGGAGAGGGGAGAGAGTACAGGATGGGAGAGAGAGTAGGGGTGGCAAAGAAGGGAAGTGTGAGAGAGAGTAGGGCTGGAAAAGAGAGTGCGGGATGGGGGAAAGAGATTTAAAGTACGGGATGGGAGAGAGAGGAAGTGTGAGAGAGAGTATAGGTTGGGAGAGAGAGATTAAGATTAGGGGATGGGGGAGAGAGAGAGTAGGAAATGGGAGACAAAGTGGGAGAGGAAGAACTCGAGAGAGAGAGGAGGATGGGAGTGCATGTGTGTGAAAGAAAGAGAGTTTGGAATGGGAGAGGGGGAAGAAAAAGTAGCTCAAGAGAGAGTAGGGGATGGAAGAGAGAGTAGGAAATGGGAGAGGGGGAGACAGGGGGAACAGAAATGTGTGTGTGTGTGTGTGTGAGAGAGAGAGAGAGAGAGAGAGAGAGAGAGAGAGAGAGAGAGAGAGAGAGAGAGAGAGAGTAGGGGATAGGAGAGAGTGTGAAAATTTAAGAGAGACCAGAGGGTAGTAGAGAGAGAGAGAGTGGAGAGTGAGAGAGTGAGAGTGAGAGTGAGAGAGTAGGCAGTGGGAGAGGGAGAGCAAGTGAGAGAAAAAGTAGGGGATGGAAGAGGAGAGAGGGGGGATGGGTCTGTGTGTGTGAAAGAGAGAGAGTCAAGAATGAGAGAGGGGAGAGAGAGATAGAGAGAGTAGGAAATGTTAGAGGGATGGGAGAGAGAGAGGGAGAGAGAGAGAGAGAGAGAGAGAGAGAGAGAGAGAGAGAGAGAGAGAGAGTAGGCAGTGGGAGAGGGAGTGGGAGGGAGAGAGAGGTGGAATGGAAGAATTTAAGAGAGATAGAGTAGGGGATGGGAGAGAGTAGGCAGTGGGACAAGAACTGCGAGAGAGAGAGAGGGGGGGAATGGGAATGTGTATTTATTTATAAGAGAGATAGAGTAAAGGATGGGAGAGAGTGTGAGAGTTTGAGAGAAAGTAGTAGGGGATGGGGGAGAGAGAGAGAGAGAGAGAGAGAGAGAGAGAGAGAGAGAGAGAGAGAGAGAGAGAGAGAGAGAGGAAGAAAGAGAACTTGAGAGAGATAGACAGTAGGCAGTAGGAGAGGGAGAGGGAGAGAAATAGGGGGGATGGGAGTGTGTGTGACAGATGTAGAGAGTAGGGGACGGGAGAGAAGAAGAAGAGTGGGGGGATAAGAGTGTGTGTATCTATGAAAGTGAGAGAGTAGGGGATGGGAGAGAGTGTGAAAGTGTGAAAGTAGGGGGTGGCAGAGAGAGAGTACGATGATAGGGGAGAGAAATTAGGTGGTGGGAGAGGAAAAGAGAGAGGGGGGATGGGAGTGTGTGTGTAAGAGAGACAGAGCAAGGGATGGGAGAGAGTGTGAGAGTGTGAGAGTAGGGGGTGGCAGAGAGAGAGAGAGTACGATGATGGGGGAGAGAAAGTAGGCAGTGGGAGAGGGAAAGAGAGAGGAGGGGATGGGGATGTATGTGTAAGAGAGATAGAGTAGGGGATGGGAGAGAGTGAGAGTGTGAGAGAGTAGGGGATGGGAGAGGAGAGAGAGAGTAGGGGATGGGGGAGAGTGTGAGAATGTGAGAGAGTAGGGGATGGGAGACGAGAGAGAGAGCAGGGGATGGGGGAGAGAAAGTAGGCGATGGGAGAGAGAGTGGGAGAGGCATAAATGAGCTTGTACAAGATGGGGGGGAGAGAGAGTAGAGAGGGAGAGAGAGAACTTGAGAGAGAGAGAGATAGTAGGTAGTAGTAGTGTGAGTGTGAGAGAGAGTAGGGGGTGGTAGAGAGAGTACGACGATGGTGGAGAGAAAGTAGGCGGTGGGAGAGGGAGAGAGAGGGGGAATGGGAATGTGTGTAAGAGAGACAAAGTAGGGGATGAGAGAGAAGAGAGAGAGTAGGGGATGGGGGAGAGAAATTAGGTGGTAGGAGAGGGAGAGAGAAAGATAGGGGGGTAAGAGTGTGTGTGAGAGATCTAAAGAGCTGGGGATAGGAGAGGAGAGGGGGTGAGAGAGGTAGAGAGAGTAGGTGGTGGGAGAGGGAGAGTGAGAGAGAGTAAAGGATGGGAGAGAGTAGGAAGAGAGAGAGGGAGGGGATGGGAGAGAGAGTAGGGAGGATGGGGAGTGATTTTTTTGAGAAAGTAGGGGGTGGTAGAGAGAGAGTATGATGATGGGGGAGAGAAAGTAGGCGGTGGGAGAGGGAAAGAGAGAGGGGGGGATGGGGGTGTATGTGTAAGAGAGATAGACTAGGGGATGGGAGAGAGTGAGAGTGTGAGGGAGTAGGGGATGGGAGAGGAGAGAGAGAGTAGGGGATGGGGGAGAGTGTGAGAGTGTGAGAGAGTAGGGGATGGGAGACGAGAGAGAGAGAGCAGGGGATGGGGGAGAGAAAGTAGGCGATGGGAGAGAGAGTGGGAGAGGCAGAGAGAGCTTGTACAAGATGGGGGAGAGAAAGAGTAGAGAGGGAGAGAGAGAACTTGATAGAGAGAGATAGTAGGTAGTAGTAGTGTGAGTGTGAGAGAGAGTAGGGGGTGGTAGAGAGAGTATGACGATAGGGGAGAGAAAGTAGGTGGTGGGAGATGGAGAGAGAGGGGGAATGGGAATGTGTGTAAGAGAGACAAAGTAGGGGATGGGAGAGAAGAGAGAGAGTAGGGGATGGGGGAGAGAAATTAGGTGGTAGGAGAGGGAGAGGGAGAGAGATAGGGGGGATAAGAGTGTGTGTGAGAGATCTAAAGAGCCGAGGATGGGAGAGGAGAGGGGGTGAGAGAGGTAGAGAGAGTAGGTGGTGGGAGAGTGAGAGTGAGAGAGAGTAAAGGATGGTAGAGAGTAGGAAGAGAGAGAAGGAGGGGATGGGAGAGAGAGTAGGGAGGATAGAGAGTAGGGAGGATGGGGAGTGATGTGTTTTGAGAAAGTAGGGGGTGGCAGAGAGAGAGTACGACGATGGGGGAGAGAAAGTAGGCGGTGGGAGAGGGAAAGAGAGAGGGGGGGATGGGGGTGTATGTGTAAGAGAGATAGGGTAGGGGATGGGAGAGAGTGAGAGTGTGAGAGAGTAGGGGATGGGAGAGGAGAGAGAGAGTAGGGGATGGGGGAGAGTGTGAGAGTGTGAGAGAGTAGGGGATGGGAGACGAGAGAGAGAGCAGGGGATGTGGGAGATAAAGTAGGTGATGGGAGAGAGAGTGGGAGAGGCAGAGAGAGCTTGTATAAGATGGGGGAGAGAGAGAGTAGAGAGGGAGAGATAGAACTTGAGAGAGAGAGATAGTAGGTAGTAGTAGTGTGAGTGTGAGAGAGAGTAGGGGGTGGTAGAGAGAGTACAATGATAGGGGAGAGAAATTAGGCGGTGGGAGATGGAGAGAGAGGGGGAATGGGAATGTGTGTAAGAGAGAAAAAGTAGGGGATGGGAGAGAAGAGAGAGTAGGGGATGGGGGAGAGAAATTAGGTGGTAGGAGAGGGAGAGGGAGAGAGATAGGGGGGATAAGAGTGTGTGTGAGAGATCTAAAGAGCCGGGGATGGGAGAGGAGAGGGGGTGAGAGAGGTAGAGAGAGTAGGTGGTGGGAGAGGGAGAGTGAGAGAGAGTAAACGATGGGAGAGAGTAGGAAGAGAGAGAGGGAGGGGATGGGAGAGAGAGTAGGGAGGATAGGGAGTGATGTGTTTTGAGATAGTGCGTACACACTATAGTGCGTATGTGCTATAGTGCATACACACTATCTCAAATCACAAAAAATGGTCAAAAACCAACCTTGGGGCCCATTTCATCCATTTTTAACTTTTGGTTTGTTATGCTCTCTATTATTCCGACAGAAAACACAGGTTTCAACATCTAGCAAACACTATTTCAACACTTTTGGAAGCTAGCAAACACCAAATTCAATCATTGGATACGTGATTTGAAGAATTTTTGAATATTCCTTTAATAGAAAAGGTTAGTGCAATCCATTTTAAATATTATTTGTCGATATATAGATACAAATTTGATTATAATTTGATATGTTATGTAATATATAGTGAATTCATTGAAAATTGTATGTTTGAATGAAATGTTATTTCAAAATGTTTAGAAATTTGACAAGTCATTTGATATATATTGTGTATTTTTCAAATAATTATAATTTTTATATGTAATTGAATAATTTGTAATTTACTCATTTTAAGTAATTCGAATGTTTGAATAATTTGACATGTAGAAATCATCATCATGCCAAGGAAGAAACCAAAGATTTAAACAAATGCAGATAGGGAGAGAGATTTGACAATTAAAAGAGATAAAATGAAATTACTACGTGAACAAAGAAAATTTCAAAGCAATGATGAAGAATTAACTTTCGAAGAGGATCAAGAACCACCAGTATAAAGAAACAAGGAGGAAGAATTAGAAAGACAAAGAGAACGAATGAGATTGTTATGCTCAAGAAGACAATTGAATTGTGAAGCTACACCATCCTCCAATGTTGGAGTCATATCGTCCGCTGCACCATCTTCGAATGTTGGAGTCATATCATCCACTACACCATCTTCCAATGTTGAAGTCATATCATCCTCTCATGTTGAAGAGACATTGATTTATAGATCCGACGATATACACACTCCATCATGTCATGTTGAAAGCACAACATCAACACATCAAGTAGGTGATATTCCATCTTTTACATCTTATTGCCAAGGCACATCATCTTCGGTTCAAGGTATGCAATACACTCAACCTTATATTGATGTTCAAAATGTTGAGAGAATTGAAGAGATTATAACACCTTCTAGAATTCATTTTAGAAAACCAAAACATTTGATTGATATTGATACTAACATTTTGAAATCAATGCCTGACAAGATTAGCAAGCGTAATTGTCAAAGAAAAGTTAATCATATGTTGAGATTATTTTTTGAAGAATTAAATATTACAGGTCAATGCCAATTATTTGTTGAAATGATGAGGAATTTGAAATTTAGGCCTATCATGAAGATTCTTGGGCTAAGAACAATGGATGATTCAAATGAAAGAAATATTGTAAAGAATCTAATGAGTGCTTATGACAAAGTGGGTTTTAAATCACGCACGAAAGATAGTAATACCACAAGACGAGTACTCACATTGACAATAGTAAGTAGCAAATGAAGAAAGCTCAACTCATGAGAAAGACAAGAAAAACATTAAAAATTGGTAGAGGTACCTTAAGGAGAGCCATGCTAAGGCGTGAGAGATTAGAAGATCCAACAAAAAATGAGTTATGGACATTTAGCGGTAGACTACTACGAAAGGGTAAAGAAATTAGTGAAGCCTTGAAATCATTGATCGAAGAATTTTGAAAAAATAACACACATGTTTCTCCTAATCAAAGAGATGTTGTAAGAAGGAGGATTGGTAGCCGAAATCACGAGCCACATGTGAAACATTTTTTGGACTCAACTCAGACACAATTTTTTGCAAAATTTATTGGTATGTATCGTCAAATTCGAATAAGTCAAATATTTTTTGAGATGGGTGAACCTTTTTATGTGAAAATAAATCACACATGCACAACTTGTTGTTGTAGGACACATATTGAATTTTCTAACCATTTTGATGTTTTTAGGCACATATGCATAGTTTTGCATTCTCAGTTTGTTTTGCAGGATTGTGACATAAAAGAGCCACCAAGATCTTCAAGGGAATTCATATCCAACATTTTATGTGAAATAGGGGATAGCCAAAAATTTTAAAAGACATCATGCTTGGATGGTATGTGCTTATTTTGTGGTTCTTTGCAACTTTTATCAACTTTTCAACATATGGATAGTACACATGCAATTGGAAATGAAATAGTAGATTATGGAAAATTCAAGACAGTGACATATGCTCTAAAAGATGGGGAACATGGTAAAAGATGTCATCTAGTTATTGAAAAGATTCCAGTGTATGAGTTCATGAAGATTTTTTGTGAAAAGATTATGTACGAGTATGCAAGGCATACCCATAGAGCTCGATGATTGGATTTGCAATTCAAGTTGTGCAAGGATACGTTTCCATTGGATACCATTGTTTCGGTTGTAGATTTTGCAGAGAACTACACACTACAACCACAAAATGAGGTGCAAGAAAAGTATTATACATCTGTACAAGTTTCCATATTTGTTCACATAACATTCATGCATTCACCTACAAGTATAGAGGATGACAGGAAGATTTTGAGGGAGTACCATTTTTACATCAGCGATGATTGATCACATTCTACAGAGTTTGTACATGGTTGTTTTCAACTATTTTATGGAGATTTGGCTAGTAGGGGCATATCATATCATCAACACATTATTTGGTCAGACAATTGTGCATCTCAATTCAAGAATGCACGGATGTTCTATTGGTTGAGCAGGATGCACAAGTTGTGTAGAATTCAATATATGTGAAATTTCATAGAGGCTGGTCATGGTAAGGGAGAGCACAATGGTGTAGGCACATGCATTAAAAGAGCTTTGGCTCGTGAAGAACTAAAGTACAAAGATGGAGCAATATTGATAGATTCAAAATCCATCGTCCAATAGTGTAACGGTACAATGGGTCCAGGTAAGGAAGGTGAGTCTATAGTTCATAGATTCTTTTGGTTGATAGATAATACTAACATTGCACCATATCAGGATTTTTGCACACTAACAGGATCTAGTGAGTTACACTCTTAGAATCTTTGATGTAGGTTCATGGAGTATCCACACACAAAAAATGGCATGCTATTGTCCATCATGTGCAGAGAAAAATTGGGCTGACTGTGAGTCAACTGAATGGGTGGACAAATGGGATATACGGATTTTAGACCCAATTGACACCTATCGTCCCCCACAAGCACTGGAAATGGTAGAGATGGATTCATCTATTGAATTTGACCACTTGTCATATCTAGTGCAACCTAGTAATATATATGTAACTTTATAACTTTTACCCAAGTATTTTCTGAATTAATGACCGCATTTTGTACATTTGTCACTGCAGGCCATATTTTTGCTATTATTGCACCTAAAGACAATGAAGAAGGGATAGATTATTATTTGTGTCATTGTGTTGAAGCCAAACAAAAATTGGATCACTCAGTTATAGATGGTGAAGGTTTAGAGTACCATGTTGGTGCGATGGTTGTAACAGGAACATGGCTTAGACGATATCCTATGAAGAATCCTAACTTGTGGTTATTCGAGGATTGGCAAATAGAGAAGAAGATTCTTCATTATTCAAACCTTGTTGTCGCATCAAATGTCCACTTGATAAAATATGGTGGAAAACCCCATAATAAGATTCTTTGGAAAGTTCACAAGTCAAACCATGAGGCAATACTTGAGACATTAAAATGTTGAGCAGATCCAGTTGGCTCATTAGATTGAATTGGGAGAGAGAGAAAAATGATGAATTGGATCCAAATACAATGTTACAACCTCTTCCCCAAGACTATCACATGACTAAGGTGGACTGTATTGTTATGATGTGTAAGTGATGAGATTTAGTTTTGATTTGTTTAGAATCTAGATAAATTATTTGAATTTATATTAGATTCTTTAATAGGACCCTTTTTTTTAATCTTATCTTAGATTTTATACTGTGCTAATTCTCCATTTGTAGGTCACCAAAGAAGAGGGCTAATAAAGTTGATGCACAAGTGATAAAGGGTGAGATGCCAAAATCATCTATGAAATGGTATTATCAATTCACATCCTCAATATTTATTAGTGTTCTTTGTTCAAGTACCATTGTATGCTAATCATCTTATGCCTGGAATTGCAGAGGTTAAATTATGTCAATACTAAGGTTTGTAGCATCAATACTAAGGTTTTTAGCATCAATTGGTCATGCTAAGTATAGTAGTTGTATCATGAATCCTTTTGAACCAATATGACTAAGATTCTCGGAAGAAGACTAAACCATATCATCTGTCTACTCCCTCTTTATATAAGAGTTTGTCAAACAATGAGAATGAAACATTGATTATTACTCCCCCCTCAATGTAAAATTCTCATTGATTGCATTTTGTAAAGTTTTAAGTCACTATCAACCTCTATATCATTGTATACTTCTTATCATCAAATTACACAACAATGAGAATATGAACAATGACTTCTTCACATGAACTTGACAATTATAAATGCTACACCTTAATAAATGTTTGGGCTTGGTCTTTACCATTCGAGCTTATAATACAATACATTGGCTTCATTTGTATTTGGAATTATTTATTATGTTTGTTCCAAAAGTCATTCTTCATTTGCCAATATGAAAATGCGACTATCATGAAAGGCATAGTCTTATAATTTATAATTTGTATAATGGTATAAAAGCTAGGTTGTGGGTTTGAATCCATACAACCTATGATGAGTGAATAGTGTCATGCAAACCACCCTTCATTTATTTTTCTATTTCAAACACATTCAACCATAATTACCATCATTACCACTACCAAGGGATGAATTCTTGTAGGCTTATAGGTAAAATTCTGATTGGTAGTGATCTCTTTAACAAGGTGATGTTGCTATGAGGCGGACTAGTATCGGTGTCCAATGCATTACTCTCCTTCTAGTTGAGAAGCATATTTGACCCATTCTCCTAATTTCTTCCCTCCCCAAATTTTCCATTGCCCCCATGACCCTCCTTCTCATGCATTTATTCTATTTATTCTTCTACCTCCTCGTCCGCTTGGCCATTTTGCAACACCATCTGGATGGAACTCTAGCCTTCCTCAAAACCATTATACATGACCTCTCCTTCTTCAAGATATTCTATAAAAATTTCCTCAACCCTTGAACCTTTCAAAACCCCAATCTCAATGGAAGGCTTCTAGACCAAAGGAACTAGTAGATCCAGTTCTTTAAGAGAAAGAGACAACAAATCCATTTTTCTAGTGACTAGATGGATATTTCAATTAGTTGTAAATCGAAAGGAATTATAAGTAAACTATATCAATATAATAAGTAACTTAGTAATTATATCAATATAATTTAATTACTAAGAAAATGAATTTATTACTCTAACATATAGTACATTATTTTGCACACAAAGGTGTTGAATTTGATGCTTAACAGATTTACATACATGTGTAATAAATAATAAGTGTTGTAGCTTTGGGATCAACACTCTAAAATGAAGGATGTCATACTACATTCACAGAGGTACCAAAATATTTTATTTGATATGGAGACAAAAGAAAATGTGTATTCTTCATAATTGCATTTGAGTCTCATGTATTATCATTTTCAGCTATTGACATCAAAGATTCCTTTACATCTTCATCATTGTATTGATCAACGAGTTCTTATTGCACTCACTAGTTCTAAGCCAATGACTAAGGTATGAAAGAGTTTACATTAAAATTTCATTAGTACTGAAATTCAATATAAAATTCATATATAATTTTGATTGTAACATGTCGAGTTACAGAAGATTCTAGACTAATGGACTAGTGACCATGTTAGGAAGACCTCGTTATATACACCATCTCCCACTTGTTGGCAATTAAAGACAATTAGGGATTTATTTTGTTCCCCTAGTTGGAAAGAGTATATATCTAATGATGTACATTTTACACCTATATGGCATTATTGGGCATATGTTTTGTATAATTTTTTCTATGTATGTCATTTTTAACATATATTTCATGTATGAAATTATTAGACATATGCTTATGATGTTTCAAATTATTGATAAATCAATTATATGATATTGTTAGACCTTATGGAATCAACTTTGATTTTTTGTTATCACATTGGTTTGATGCTTGTATTATTGGATTAGTTGATTGGATGCTAAGATTTGATGATTGTGAATTTTAAGATATGATATTTTGGAAAATCAAGAAATTTCATAATGCATATTACCTTAGACCCATACAAATGTTTTTATATTTAAAGATCAATAGTTATCCATAGCTTACAATGTTTAGCACCTTTATGTTGGTTGAATTCTTTGTTGAAATTTGTGACTATGGCTACATGAATGGTTTGAACGTATGATTTTATCACATGTTATAGATGTTTTTTCATGTGAATGGTTTTATGCCACTTTAATTTTATGCCTCTAAAACACTATATACAATGATGCTTCTTGTTAGCTTCAATAAGACCCTATCTTGCGCAACATGCTAAAACCTCAATAATGATGTTTTTTTAGTTCATAGTTTGAATACCCATGTTTGTAGAGTTTGATTCTATTAGTTTGATTTTATTAATAGCCCCATGATATATTTTTAAATATTCCACATGTTTGGTTTTATATTCAATCAATCAACATATTTTCCTTTTAATTCTTCCACATTTGGCATATCCATCTAACAATGAACTTATGATACTCCCATCAAGAAGTGCATGATTGCATGGTTTTATGGTGGATGTCCCTCTCATTTTTAAATTCCAATTTTATTCATCTACATGAGTAAGGGAGATCAATTCCATTTCTTTCAATTGTATTTAAAGGTCATTAAATTTTTTGCAAACAATATCATTAAATAAATATTGTTCAGCATTTACCTCTATCATCAAGGTTGATTCATTCCTCCTCTTATTTTACCAAATAATTTGGATGAATCACCCATGCCTCCTTAAATTTCTTGAAGAAAATTTTCAAAGACTTTGAAACATGTTTTCTCTTCTTCCATATAGTTCATGTTCATTGAAGACATTTGGTCAAACAATATATATGCTTTGTATATTCTCACAACACCAATAGTCATGGTACAATGCTTACAAGATCCATAGTTGAAGAGAAGCTATGTGAAGCTTATAGAACCATGGACCTATACTTAATTTCATATTATTGCATCCATGTTACTTATGAAAGTGGAACTTTCACATAGATAAGTAGGGAAACCAAAATTGAAAGCCAAACTTAACATAGAAAAGTAAAGCAAGCCTCAACTATATTCTCATTAAACACTGTGAATTCAAATATCTTTGATGGGGCATATCTCGGAGCTCGTGTGAGATATGGATGAGATTCTATTTCCTAAAGGATCGTGTTGTAGAGACCTACAATAACCTCTCTCAATTTTTGGAGATCGCATTCCATTTTCATTCTACAATGCCATTTCGGGTGATGCTGAAACTTGCACTGTTGGCCAGTACAAAGTTGCCAACTGCCAAATCTCTCTCATCTTTCATCGTGGGATCAAATTTTCTGCTCCATTAGCTTCAAGTGGCCAGGTAAACCCTATCCCCAACCTTGTCTTGTCCCCTTCAGTGCTCGAACATTCTCAGGCACGCTCAACCAGAATGTCCCCAAGGGTCACTAAATACCATAGGGCTGCAATCTTTGATGGAGCATATCTCGGAGCTCGTGTGAGATATGGATGAGATTCCAATTCCTACAGGACCATGTTGTAGAGACCTACAATAACCTCTCTCACTTTTTGGAGATCGCATTTTGTTTTCATTCTACAATGCCATCTCGGGTGATGTTGAAACTTGCAGTGTTGGCCAGTACAAAGTTATCAACAACCAAATCTCTCTCATCTTTCGTCGTGGGATCAAACTGTCTACTCCATTAGCTTTGGGTGGCTGAGTAAACCCTATCCCCAACCTCATCTTGTCCCCTTCAGTGCTCAAACGTTCTCAGGCATGTTGAACCAGAATGTCCCTAAGGGTCACTAAATGCCATAGGGTTGCAATCTTTGATGGGGTATATCTCGGAGCTCGTGTGACATATGGATGAGATTCTAGTTCCTACAGGACCGTGTTGCAGAGACCTACAATAACCTCTCTCACTTTTTGGAGATCACATTCTGTTTTCATTGTACAATGCCATCTCGGGTGATGCTGAAACTTGCAGTGTTGGCCAATACAAAGTTGCCAACTGCCAAATCTCTCTCATCTTTTGTCGTGGGATCAAACTGTCTACTCCATTAGCTTCAGTGGCCAGGTAAACCCTATCCCCAACCTCATCTTGTCCCCTTCAGTGCTCGAACATTCTCAGGCACGCTGAACCAGAATGTCCCTAAGGGTCACTAAATGCCACAGGGATGCAATCTTTAACGGGGCATATCTCAGAGCTCGTGCAAGATATGGATGAGATTCCAATTCCTACAAGACCATTTTGCAGAGACCTACAATAAACTCTCTCACTTTTTGGAGATCGCATTCCATTTTCATTCTACAACGCCATCTTCGGTGATGTTGAAACTTGTAGTGTTGGCCAATACAAAGTTGCCAACTGCCAAATCTCTCTCATCTTTCGTCGTGGGATCAAACTGTCTGCTCCATTAGCTCCATGTGGCTAGGTAAAACCTATCCCCAACCTTGTCTTGTCCCCTTCAGTGCTCGAACATTCTCAAGCACGCTGAACTGAAATGTCCCTAAGGGTCACTAAATGCCACAGGGCTGTAATCTTTGATGGGCCATATCTCGGAGCTTGTGCAAGATATGGATGAGATTCTAGTTCCTACAAGATCATGTTGTAGAGACCTACAATAACCTCCCTCACTTTTTGGAGATTGCATTCCATTTTCATTCTACAACGCCATCTCGGGTGATGCTAAAACTTGCAGTGTTGACCAGTACAAAGTTGTCAATTGCAAAATCTCTCTCATCTTTCATCATGAGATCAAACAGTTTGCTCCATTATCTCTGAGTGGCTGGGTAAACCCTATCCCCAACCTCGTCTTGTCCCCTTCAGTGCTTGAACGTTCTCAGGCATGCTGAACCGCAATGTCCCTAAGGGTCACTAAATGCCATAGGGCTGTAATCTTTGACAGGGCATATCTCAGAGGTTGTATGAGATATGGATGAGATTCTAGTTCCTACAGGATCATGTTGCAGAGACCTACAATAACCTCTCTCACTTTTTGGAGATCGCATTCCATTTTCATTTTACAACGCCATCTCGGGTGATGTTGAAACTTGCAGTATTGGCCAGTACAAAGTTGCCAACTGCCAAATCTCTCTCATCTTTCGTTGTGGGATCAAACTGTCTACTCCATTAGCTCTGGGTGGCTGGGCAAACCCTATCCCCAACCTCATCTTGTCCCCTTCAGTGCTCGAATGTTCTCAGGCATGCTGAACCAGAATGTCCCTAAGGGTCACTAAATGCCACAGGACTACAATCTTTGATAGGGTATATCTCGGAGCTCGTGTGAGATATGGATGAAATCCTAGTTCCTACAGGACTGTGTTGTAGAGACCTACAATAACCTCTCTAACTTTTTGGAGGTCGCATTCCATTTTCATTCTACAATGCCATCTCGGGTGAAGCTGAAACTTGCAGTGTTGGCCAGTACAAAGTTGTCAACTACCAAATCTCTCTCATCTTTCGTTGTGGGATCAAACTGTCTACTCCATTAGCTCCAGGTGGCTGGGTAAACCCTATACCCAACCTCATCTTGTCCCTTTCAGTGCTTGAATGTTCTCAGGCATGCTGAACTGGAATGTTCCTAAGGGTCACTAAATGCCACAGGACTGCAATCTTTGATGGGGCATATCTTGAAGCTCGTGTAAGATATGGATAAGATTCTAGTTCCTACAGGACCATGTTGCAGAGACCTACAATAACCTCTCTCTCTTTTTGGAGATCGCATTCTGTTTTGATTCTACAAAGCCATCTCGGGTGATGTTGAAACTTGCAGTGTTGGGCCAGTACAAAGTTTCCAACTGCCAAATCTCTCTCATCTTTCGTCGTGGGATCAAACTGTCTGCTCCATTAGGTCCGGGTGGCTGGGTAAACCCTATCCCCAACCTCATCTTTTCCGCTTCAGTGCTTGAATGTTCTTAGGCACGCTGAACCGGAATGTCCCTAAGGGTCACTAAATGCCACAGGGCTGCAATCTTTGACGGGGCATATCTCGGAGCTCATGTGAGATATGGATGAGATTCCAATTCCTACAAGACTGTGTTGTAGAGACCTACAATAACCTCTCTTACTTTTTGGAGATCACATTTTTTTTTCATTCTACAATGCCATCTCGAGTGATGCTGAAACTTGCAGTGTTGGCCAGTACAAAGTTGCCAACTGCCAAATCTCTCTCATCTTTCATCGTGGGATCAAACTGTCTGCTCCATTAGCTCCGAGTGGCTAGGTAAACCCTATCCCCAACCTCATCTTGTCCCCTTCAGTGCTTGAACATTCTCAGGCATGCTGAACGAGAATGTCCCTAAGGGTCACTAAATGCCATAGGGCTGCAATCTTTGACGGGGCATATCTCGGAGCTCATGCGAGATATGGATGAGATTCCAGTTCCTATAGGACCATGTTGCAGAGACCTACAATAACTGCTCTCACTTTTTGGAGATCCCATTCCATTTTCATTCTACAATGCCATCTCGAGTGATGCGTATCTTAATTATATTGTTGGAAAGCGTATCTAGCATGTCATTTTTGGAAAGACAAATCATGGAAATTGGTAAATATTTCATAAGTTAATGAAATGTGTTACTGCCAGATTATGTAAACTTAGGATTATATGATCTCCAAGAGTTTGGTTATGTTCTTTAGCGCACCTTGGATGCAAGGTAGTGTGTAGCTTCTACTCCCTCTTTGTGAGTAATGTTAGTCACTTTGTATATGTAAATTGGTTTTCAATTGGGTATGTTATTTTCAACCTTAATGGTGATGAAGGATTAGCTTGAATCAGCTTGTAACTATCTAGCCACCAGATTTTTTGTGATTCCATCAAATGTGGGTTTTGTTCGTATTTATTTATTTATTTTTATTTGTTGTGGTCTTGACCTTTGAGTCTTTGAATTTAAACTTGTGCACTTTGGTTTTTGAAATTTTATGTTCTTGAGGTGGCTAGGAGGTATGTTCTATGTTGCTAGTTATGTGTTGTGATGTTCTCTATCAAGTTCAATGTGAAACATTGATAGAATGTATAAGGGAGTAGATTGCGAAGAACATACCATTATCCTTTTTTTAATACACTATTTATTATGTTTTAATTAAACTCACTTCTAAATCCTATCTTCCACTTGGACCCATTCCTCTTTTGGCAATCCCTAAGATTGCCGATTCTTATTAATTCGAGTAGAGACAAGATGAACCGGATTAATACAGTGACCTATAGATCGAAGGATGATGGTTAAGAAATGGTCTACTAGAGATCAGCCAAGGATAAGGATAGCATAGTAAGAAAATGATTATTTATCTGGTGGATATAAGTCTTTTATATAACAAACCATTTATATGCATAGTAAAAGAACTGAATATAGATTTGAGGCATATTGATCACCTGCAGTCTGATCATCTTCACAAGTATGCAACTTTTGTTTCGCTATTTCATGTGGGTTTATTGAACTTTCTTTATGAGGTCATTTAAAGATGGGATGTTCAAAGGTTGAGTTCCTATGGGCTGTCAATACTTTGACTATACTTTAAGTCAATCATTATCAATATGGGAAAAAATGGAACTCGTTGTATTTTGAAGTACTGAGAAGATGGCCTTGCCCTTCCCCAGGAGTTTCAAAAATGGGAGACATTAGGTAAGAGAGTGAAAATGTTACTATCACTTCAACACACATGACATAATTGGAAATGAAAATTTTGATGGTAATCATTTTGTGATAAGGGAGAGACTAGGGATGATCATTGTTACTATCTCTTTAGTAGTGGATTTTTGTTTTCTCTTGAATTTGGTGGTGGGGGATCAGTGGTAATTCTCCTTGGATATTCCTTCTTATGATGTTAGTGACAAGTGTTGCTCTTTGAAAACACTTGTACAATCTTTTTTAAATTATTAGATAAAAACAAAGAATTGTAAGTATTAAACATGATTAGCCTTTAGTTCCTAGAAGACTTTATTTCCCCATCAATGCATTTAGAAAGTTAAGTTTTAAGAAGATCATAAATAGAAAAAATTAGAGAAGCGATTTAAACATTTATATTGATTGGAAACATGTGAGTCTTGAGTTTCCTCTGCCTTTTAAAGAACGTTCCTTAGCTAGCATACCTAATTCCACATTCCATAAGAGTGTCATTGCGCTAAATATTTAGGAAACCAATTGCTCTAAGATAAAGCTTCCTGGTCAATAATAATCTAGCCTATTGAGGTACATAATACTTCTCAATTAAACTTGTGTTAATTTAGTATTAGTTTTCTAATTAACTACAATTTAAGTATCTGTGTACAGGGGGTGACTAAGAAAACTATTTGAGGTCCAATTTGAAAATATATTTGTAAGGATC
The DNA here is from genome assembly GCA_028749045.1 of Cupressus sempervirens. Taxonomy (NCBI): domain Eukaryota; kingdom Viridiplantae; phylum Streptophyta; class Pinopsida; order Cupressales; family Cupressaceae; genus Cupressus; species Cupressus sempervirens. The sequence continues at coordinate 718,403,527 of CM053792.1, forward strand.
TCGACCAAGGTTCACAACTTCGATGATTAATACATTCATTCAGGCTAGAACCTCACTACAAAAAAATAATATATAAAAAAGGTAGTGAATAACGTCATGTCTAGACCCAAATCAACCAATGAAAGTCAAATCAACATAATGTGGAACAACAATATATGCATTGAGTGGGTTGTCATATAAAAGCTTTAGAATAAAATTCATGTCTAGAATTAAAAGACCTTAAATAAAATTTATGCTTGTAACACAAATGGCCATTCAAAATTGAATATGATTACAATATGTGAAATAGCATTACGAGAACTTGTAATGCTCTTGTGAACATCATGTTAATTCTTGTAAGAATCCCTAAGATGCTTGTTATACTCAAAATTTTGTTGAAATTGAATTAATTTTTATCCTGTCAGTTAATTGGCTTAGGGTGATATATGCTTCTTGGATGGAATAATGAGTTCGTGATTAACTCTATATTAAGATTCATAGCATCTTCTAGTTATGTGCAAAGGAAATTTATAAATTAAGCTAATGTCATATGGCTTGCTTGAGAAAGATGTCCGTGTTCTTATCGATGGGTACTAATGACTGTCCACATTTAGTTCTTCAATATCCTATTTGAAAAGCTTTCCATAGACATTTCTTTGCCATACTAAGTATTTTTGAAAACATATTTGAGTAGAAGCACTATAGTAGATACTACATGATGTTTTAACAAATAAAGTAATGGGTTAAAGACTATTATTTCCAAGGTATTATGTCATAGTATTTTAATTGTAATGATCTTAGACTAATGCTATTCTTGAAGGTAACTTTGATATGCAGCAAGAAAGACAACCTACAACCAAGGCTATATTGTGCCTACAACCAAAGCCATAAATGCTCACAGCCAAAGCCACTAGTGCACATAGCCAAAGCCATGGATGCTTATAGCCAAAGTTACGAGTGTTTGAAGCCAAAGCCATGAGTACATGAAGTTGATGATCACAATTGTTTACAACTATTCACCAGAAACAGCTTCTTTGCAGTTTTTGAGAAATACTAACAAAGCAAAAAAGAACATCTACTAGTTGGTAGACATAATGACAACTCTCTAGCAATTGAATTTAATTTCATACATGCACATATCTAATTTAATGTCATACACGAACATATCTAATTTAACGTCATACATGAACAAACATATAATATAAAATGATAACCAATACTGTCATACATCAAATATAGAATGTCATATGTACATCAAATGTATGTCAAATATGTCTCTCTAATGCCTATATATACATGGGGAAGGAAACAAGTTTATATATGTATGTGTGTGTGTGTGTGTGTGTGTGTGTATCGAATATCTCAACTACATCTTTTCCTTCCCACGAGGGGAAGGAAACAAGTCTCTCGATGTCCTTTGTCGTCGTGTGGAGGGAGACAATGGAGATGACGGGCCCTCCTAACATGCTCACTTAACCTCTTGTTGAGGCTCTTCTCCAGGTCCAACTGATACAAAGAAAGTAGATATGAATCAATATTTATTATACGTTGAAATCAAATATATGTACACACAAAATCAATTATTTTCTTACCGCTAACAAATAGTCACTCTGTAAGACCATCTCAAATGCTCGTGGACGATCAGGCGTGACAAGACCCTACAAAAATTCAATAAATATAATCACTTATAAATAACATTAGAAATTTTGAGATTAACTATTATAAACAACAACTAAAATGAAGAAAATTCTTGCATACCTCCATCAATGGCTGTGAGCTAGCCACAGATGCGGCCACTCCACTATCAACAGACTGTCGTAGATGAGGAGGTGTGTTTGACATCATGAGATACATGTCATACAATACATGTTATATCTAACATGAAACATGGAATAAATATAATCAAATGAATTAAATTAACATGAAACTACTGTACCTTTGTGAAGCTCGTATGATGTCTCTGCTCTGTGTCTGTGGTAAAGGTTGAGGGTCCTGTGGAGAACTGATGCACATGCATAATTTGTTTTGTCAATCCTTAATATTATTACGAAATAAATATATGTATTAATTAAAATAATTAAATTGATACATACCTCAAGACTCATCAAAGGGACAAAAAATGGGCCTAGAGGATCGCTACTAGACCGAGCAACACTTTGACCCTAAATTTTGAACAATGTCAATAAATGCTAATTAATTAATCATTCACTATACATATGAAATGTGATCAAATTAGTAATTTACCTGTGTGTCAATGCCAAATGTCTCATTCAGGAACTCATCGGTGACAAACCCATCATTCACACCATCTCCGGCATGAGTGCCAAATGTGCATAGGGATCCGCATAAAGTACACATGTGACCATGACGCATAGAAGGCTCCCCCTCAAATAATGGGCTCGTGGAATGGATAAGGGTTTGTGTCAAAGCATTAATGGTCTCTAGAGTGCTAACCTCTACATGTTCCTTCACAACTGAAGGAATAATCACATGCTCGTGCTGTGGATGGACCACAGGTGCCCTAACTACATTAGGGTCATGATGTGCTCCTAGCCTCTCAAATGTTGACCCCACACCTCTACCCTAGGAGTCTAACATATAAAAATAATCGAGGATCTCCCCAAGGACAAACTCACAATATAATTTCTTCAAAAAATATATGGGGACCTTGTGATTGTTGCAAGGAGGGGCATCAAAAACCATCCACCATCTATCCCAAAAATTATTTCTAATAGCATCATGTATGCACCAATGGATGGGGAATCATTTAGTACCCTCTCTAACAGTATTTGGCTCACTGGGTTTTCTAAATAATGCACATATACTACCTTTTGATATTTCTTTTTTTCTAACATCTTCATATGACAATTTATTTGCATAAAATCTTTTTCGTTCATCTCTCTTAGCCCACCAAATATCTAACTGACCACTAACTAAGGCTACCTGAGTGTTAATGGATTCGAGGGATGATGCCAATTGAGCCCTCATTGGATTGGTTTGTCCGAATTTTTTCAACCGAGCAATGAGTCTTTCTAATTTAGTTTTGCCTCTCTGTATTTCATTTCTTATATTTTCTTGTGTGCCTGGCTGTGGAATTTGTTGTTCTTCTTGATAAGGGTTTTGATTTTGAGGTTCTTGAGGGTTTTGTGGATTTTTTGGTTGATTATGGACATTTCCTAATAAAAAATCAATTGAAATCCAACTAAATAAACAAATCTAAATGAAATTTGTAAAACCCCTACAAAAGAATATCAAAAACCAATAAAACAATATGGAAAACATATTAAACAATGCAAAGTTAAGTTTATATCACTTACCTCTTCGTCGTGGGTGTGCTCATTGTCTTGGATTTTGTCGGTGAGGAGGCATTTTGGCAAATGGCGGTGGATTTTTGCTGTCAAACCTACGTACGCGCTATTGGAGATCCAAAAAACAAAATGAAAATGATGGGCTACAGGTCTGCAGCCCATCATATAAGTTTTTCTAATTTTCAATAGCGCGTACGCACTATTGAAAATAAGAAGAAAAAAAACTTGTCATCCTTTTGGCACCACAACTCGGTGCATATGCCCATAGTGTATCCTGACTCATGAAGTCTAATCATTGTAACTATAGTGGTATATGAAACATTGAACAAAGAAACAAAATTTCTATTGATTGAGGTTTCTGACATGCCTATGTGAAATAAATTTCATTAACGATTAAATGAAATATTGAATGACAAATTCCAATGTTTATTTGATGGTTCAAGTGACATAGGGAGTCAAAGAAATAATCAAAGAAGTCAAGGAAAGCTTTCCCAACATCCACTAAATGTTTAATGGAATTAGTGTGGCCAACTTACATGATTAATAATCACAACTTCTAGGTGAGTTACACCATCCACCCCTCAATATATAAGAATAAAGCTAAGCCTAGTGTTTCATATGAACCCACCAATGTTTTGTCAAATGAGGGTTACAATGTTTGTGCCTTTGGTGCTTTAGTTAACATGACATGTAAAAGGTAGTGAAATGTGACTTATACAAGGTAGTGACGGTGCTAAATAGAGCTACTCGTGAATTTTTTAGTTCAATTAAAGTTTAACTGTCAAGTGTCGCAGTTATGCCATCATAACTCTACTGTTAAAGCATGGGACTCACAATTGGGCAATTGAAAGGATAAATCGAACAACAAAATAACACTTCTATAAATGCATTCTTTCAATGTGACAATCATTCAAATTGGGGTATGTGTCTTCATATGTGAATGATCAAATAATGTAGTGACAACTCACAAATCATATGGTTAAATCACTTTAAATGGTTAACTATTCAATGAAGTAATGGTAATGGCTAATGTGACAAAGGTTTTGTAGTTATCAAATTTCATCTAACATCATTCCCATGAAACTGTATCAAATGACAAAAATTTTCCAATAACTATTCGTACAAAAAGGGTCCATGATGACAATTCCATTGTCAATCCATTCCTTCGCATCAGTACTACTGCCTAATTAATAAAAAAATGTCAAATCACCTATCTGTTCACTGAAAACTTTTCCAGACCTAGACACAAAATAGATACAAGGATGCATGATATGGACTTTGATTGACAGATGACCATTTCTTTTTTTAATGTATGTACGGTAGTTTACTGTATGATTACTATCATTTTTTAATGTATGTATAGTGGTTTTCTTTATATGATTAAGGTACAATGGGACAATTTTTAGGGAGGATAGTTGTGTCCAATTATTTAACTATGATAATTAGAGGGACATCCATAAAGATCAAGTAGTAAATAATTTAAAAATAATAAAATAATTTCTAGGATGCAAGAGAATTTAAGATTTAAGAATTTTGTCACTTAAAAAGGAAAACAAAATCATCCCATTCTTTTTTTAGCAAATGAAAAAAATAGAAACAATAAATTTATTCATTTAATCACAGTTTCATATTTCAAGCTTCATTTGAGAACTTAAGTTCAAAAGACCATCACATATACTAAATTCAAGTTTAATGAGATTTGGATAAACAAGACTTTTCTTATAAAAATAATATTGACTAATTAGTGAATAATAGAACATTTTTTGAACTACGTATTAAATATTTTAGTTAATTAATTCAAAATTTGAATATTTATTTTTTGATGAAATATGAGATCACATAAGATTTAAAGGCTTCTAATTTATGGAACAAATCTACATGTACCAATTCTAAGATTGATTAAAAATGAAATCATTAATTTTGAGACAACAAATTCTTATCACTTTTCATTTGATCATTTTCTACATTTTTGAAATACTCCACATTATTCTTAATAGATATCTATACTAATAAATGTTTTAAAGAAATCAACAAATGAAAATAGATTACTAAGGAAAGATAGAAGGATTAATCCTAAAAGAAAGAATAGAAGATATGATATAGATGACCAGGCTATGATTCATATTCTCTTTTAAAAGAATTGCACATGACCTCTGATGTAATCATACCATTTAAGCCTAATGTTTTGCATTCTTATTGAAACTTTATTATAATTGTATATCTATACTCATGGTGTTTAAGACATTAATAAATTTTTCCCTTTTATTTTAATTAAATATTTTGAATAATCATAATGTTTAAGTCATTAATAGTTATTTTGAATAATCATAATGTTTAAGTCATTAATAGTTTTTTCACTCTTATTTTGATTAAATGTTTTGTATCTGCAATAAAAAATCTCTAAAATAGACTATCAAACCATGATTTTGTTAATGGAAAACAAAATTGTAGTAAAACTATTACCTTCTACATTTGACTTATGTAAATAATAGAAAATGATAGTGACTACGGTGCAACTTATATGCACTCAGACTAGTGTTAAATAGTTTAAGTCTTTAATATACAAATGAAATACACTCAAAAAAGGTGCATATAAGTTACACCGAAGACAATGCCAATAGAAAATATATCCTAAAATCTTTAAATAACATTCAAACAATCAATACATTTTTCCTAATAAGATTAGGAGAATAATGTAGTATCTATTCCATTTTCATATTCTTTTTGAGTGGCAAATCTCTTTAGAATTTATTCAATATTTAACAAAACAACCCCATTAGAAATGCTACAAACCATTCATGTGGAGGAACATCTAGTATAACCTGCAAACAAACTTATAACGAATTGAACATTCACAGAGGACAAAACCTAACTGCTGACATAAATATCTTCTACAATGAACACACTTTCAATGGAATTGTAAAACTGTCAGACTCTATTCGTAGAATTTAGATATCTAATCAATTCATATATGACACCCATTGAAATTTCTGTACCATCAAGCCTCTATAATCCATCCATATCTGCTGCATATTTCCAAACTGGTTAAATTTCTCCTGTCTACTTGAAGTTTGTTTTCACTGCAAGCAATTTTTTTTTTATCATTATCTATCATCAACAATGCTCAGGTATGTTGCACGCTCTTTATACATAAGTAGAAGTATTACTTTTTTTAGCATGGTAAGTTTCTGCAACATTCTATATTGTCGGAAAATATCCTCAGAAACTTTCCTGACATAGCTAAGTAGCAGGCCTTTGATAATATTTCTCAGGGATCTCCTTTTACACGTTGCATGAAGCTTTAGATACAAGCTTGTCGACCACTACATTAAATTTTAGATGATAGCAGGTGCAACTTTTAAGATATTTTTTTGCAAAATTTAACCTATTTTTTCTATTTTCCGTATATATTGTATAAGATTTGAAGTCAGCATTAATCAAAATTCACTTTGAGATTTTTTTTGATGGAAGTCTTTTCAAAACAACAAATAATTTATAACATAAATCCAAACATACTTTGAGAAAATTTTGATATAAATCTTTTGATTTTGAATACATACCATGGTTCATGAAGCACTAGAATTGTCCTATTTCATAATTTTTATTTTATAAGAGTGGTTCTTAAGATGATATTGTTCTCTTTAGTTTTAGTTTTAGTTTCGAGTACTTAAAAGATAAATGATAGTTTAAAGTGTTTTCTTTCCTTATAAATGACAATAAATTTAACATTCTCATTTATATTGATATTTATGAAAGATTTCTTTTAGATCTTTCTTGTAAGAGAATTTTTCTCCTTTATAAAAAGGTACCTATAAATTGTCATAAAATCTACTAAATCTATAGCTTTCTAAAACAAGACTTTTATGTTATGATTGTATTTTTATATTTAAACATTAAACATTGAAAAATAATATATAATTTATGTTTCGAACAGAACATAATAGTCTCAACTTAGAAAAATATCCACATAACATAATTCTATATCTTTGTTAGAATGGTGGAATGATAAAATGTACATAGTAGTATAGATTTTTTAACTATAATAACCACATCAATTGTTTTATAAATGAAAACCATCAATATAGATTAAGACGATATTATTAAGTTGAAACATAAGACCCATAAAAGATGAATATTATATCGGATTGAATTCTAATAATAAGATATCACTTAAAGATAAAATAAACCATAAAATATTATATTAAATACTTAAATAATTCTTAGTTACATTTAACTTCATAAGTTGAAAAAACATTTAATAGCTTATAACTATACCTAATAAATAACTATGTAATTGAAAAAGAACCCCAATCAAATGTTAAGTTAAATGACCCAACTTTGAGACAACAATTTTTCAAATAATGTGAATTTTTTATTTTTTTTGTATTACATGTGAAGCTTTCATGCACACATGGTGTCATGAAAAAATATAGATAAATTCATGTACTACATATAATTAATTCCTTAAACAAGTTGGTACAAATGGAAGACTTCACCACTTATGTGAAAAAGACACAAAAAATTAAATCTATGAGATGTGAACCATCTTATTAAAGAAATCACCAATTCTCATTAATGAATAGAAAATGATGAAGATGGTATGCCTAAAACTACAAGAAACTAAATATCAAGAAAACAACCAAGCACAATGTCATAAATATGACAACAAACTTTGGCTTTTCTTTTTTATTATCAAAAGTTCATGCTTAAGAGAAATAATATTATGGTAATTTTTGTGGTTGGGAGGCTAACTACTCGATACTAAAGAGTATTCAGGGTTTTCAAAGTAGTCTCTTCAATTAGTTTTCCAACTTTCTCATCTAATTAGTTGTCCAAATACTCAATATTTGGATCCTCCCTCTGATTACCAAAGAGAAAGTGTTATTCTACTTTCCTAGATAGAGAAGCTAATTAAGATGGATGTCTTTACTAGGTGTTCAGGAAGGGTGGACAACTAGAGATAGGCCATATGTGGGCCATTTTATTTAAGAGGAAGATGAAGAAAAAAATAAAAAAATCTAACTAAGGTGATCCACATTGATTTATTTGTGAATGTTGAATTATAAAATTTCCTAGATGCATGATTTATAAGACTTATTGATTATGTTGAGTATGTTTTAAATTTGTTACTTATTCCAAAACCTAATGGGAGTTTCTCTCATTGAACTGATTTTAGATACCTAAATAGGGATTTTCCTAAAGAGGGCTTCACACATCCAAATATTGACATAATAGTGGATTTGACATTAGGGCATGAGATGTTATCTATAGTACCTCTCTCGGTACGATGGATACTTTGATTCGAGAGATAATTTATCATATTTGTGTATATTCACATTTGAGATGCTTTGATGATTTGATATTATTTTGATTACTAGTATCATAGCTGACAGAGGTTAGATTCTATACTATTCAGTTTGATCATATATGCATGATGATGCTAGTGGTGTGACATGATGCTTTATGATGATATCTAGTTGTTTTTGTATTTGGATATAAACTCTATTTATGGTTATATGATGGTCATTATTGTATTTCTAGTTGATATGATTATACTATAGATAATCAATTTATTGTTGCAATAGACTCTTATTATGATGCAAATGAATCATTTAAATGGAGTATTTTAATGAATTTAAATAAATGATTATTTATGTAATTTCACATACTTTTTCTTTGGTTATATATTATTTATTGTGCATCTACACTTGATTGGGTTGTTTGCTATGTATGACTTATATCCCTAACAATGGCACATGTAGTAAGTGATTTGGTCATTCATTCTAAGCCAATATCATCCCTACATGAACAATGTATATGTGTTACTTAACATAATAAAACCTCTGATTAATTGGTAAAACCCAAATTTTTCATGCATTTGTTTCTTGACCCATGAGCATGTTTGTACATTACAAATTTGTAGTGGTCAGATAAATTATTAAATTAATACAATTTAATTGTTGAGAGCAATTTAATATTTGATTTCATTTATTTTAAATCCTAGCTAATTTGTCATAGTTGAATTCCATGTAATTGGAATTACCTAATTCTAATTGGGTTAAGGGGGAATCAATTATATTATTTTTAATTTATTTTTATTTTATATGCCACTTTGTAAAAGTGCATATATTATGCAAAAAATGAGTTTTACTCACTTCTGACTATTCAACTCACAGTTTTCGGAGAAAATCCTCTCGAAAAAACCTATTGTGTGATTTATTTTTGTTCATTGACATAGTCATGCTCATACGATTATTTCCATAATAGTGTCATTGGATTTGGAGTGGATAACTCCTTACGATCTTTTCATCACTTTTAGCAGTCCCATTATTTTGTGGCATCTATTTTCATTTTATCCCCTTTGGCTACAAGACAAGGCTCTCTAATTTAATTGTTTTGAAATCATTTGAGCTTTTGATTTCGATTGCAATTTCATTGGAGGTTAAGAACTAGTGTTCCCCTCTATTTTGGTATGCTATTCTACCCAATTGGGCAAGAATGAACATATAAGGGATTTTTCTAGTGTTTTGCTCCTTAGTTTAGAATAAAATAAAATAAACTCAAAATTTAAATAATTTTTGGGAGTTTGATCCCCATTCAGGAAATGGGTTTGAATTTCATTGTTTTTTGACAATGTTGATTTTTGAGCGATTTTTACATTGCCTCATTTTACATGCCACTTGTTTTTCTCTATTTTTTCTTCGCACATGTTTTGGTTTTGGATGCTGAATTTATGTTAGGTTTCCAATTTGATCACAGTTTTAATTTTCCATCAGTAGGATTCATGTCAATTCCATAGTCCAAACAATATGTATGGTTACGTGAATTTTATACTTGGTAGTTATTGTATTTTCTCATCCAACCCTTACTAGTTCTTAGTTTCATAAAGTTGGTTTTTCCCATATACAAGAACATGATCATGTGTATAATGAGATCTTGAAAGACTTGAACTCTAGAATTTGGGTCGGTTGAGATCTAATTCATTTGGGGTTGGGTTGGGAAATTTTAGTGCATGTGGGCACTCATTGGGTGAATGAGCATGGGTATGTACGATAGATGTGTGGATTGGCTTCTCTCATGTAACCTAGCTTAGAAGTGGCCAACAAGGTAATGTGAAGAGGTTTTAACAATTGATGAACAAATTAATAAAGGGGATAATAAAATTTAAGATAATATTTGTGATCTAGCCTAATGGATGGTAGCTTTGTATCTTGAGGGAGCTAGTGTGAGGATGGTGTGTGTCTAGAGAGTAGCTAATATTCTATAGAAGTTGGTGTGAGGGCACAATATGTGGCTTCATGTGGGAGTTGATCCATACCATATATTTAGCTTGGACTCTTCAATGCCTAGTGATCTTCACTCCAACAGAGTCCCTACATAGTTATCTCATAGTGTGCTTGACCTAGAGATGTTGTACTATAAGGCAAGTGTACCAAGATGGTGTACAAAAAGGGAGGTATAAGTGGACACCTTTTTTTTTCTAAAATTGGGTAAACCTAAACTTTGATGAGACTTTTGAGGGTCATCCACTCAAAATGACAAAATGTATAAAACATATTAATTCTAGTACTATGAATCTACTTTCTAAACTACAGAGTTTATGTAAAATGGATAAGATTAGGTGGCTCAAATCTCGCATGCATGAAAAGCAGTTTTTGATTTTTTTAGAAAACATAACATAGTTGTTTTTGTGTGCAACAAAAAAGACATATTTATATTTAGTATTGTGCAAATCCTTTTGGTAGCATGATAGTTAAGAGTGATATCTAGAAGTTGGATTTTTTTTGTAATTCTTTTATGAGTAATTTTTTTTATGAATTGTTGAACTGAATAGATCTTGAAATTTTGGTACCTGTTTGTGTGTTGAGTATAACTTGCATCAAAATAATAAAAAATTGGAAACTTTTTTTTCAAGTGTATAGAATCAAGTGTAGAAAAATAATATTTAATTTATTTTGAATTTGGTTTATTATATCAAAAGTTATTAAAAAAAAGGGTAGTCATATTCCGTGAGGACTATCAAGGCATTGGTAAAAATAATTAAAGTTTACAATGATAATGTTGTCCAAAAATTGATTCAATTATATGGTTAGAAAGATAAGAGGACTTGTAAGATTATGGTGGTGATTTTAGAAATACCCACTTTACCATTACTAAACCTAATGAAGGAAAAAATGAGAATTCATCTGAGAAGATGAAAAAAGGTCATAAAGGAAAAAAATTATAGGGAAAATATTCTCCCAAGCCTTTGGGTCATTTCCCTAGGCTTTAACCAAGCCATAACCCGATTGGGTTTCTAGGATTCAAATAACTATATCGGGTTTGGGAAAAAAAAAACCTCTTCAAAACTTGATCAGGTTCTAAAGAAGTACAAATGTGTTTTAACTCTATAGGCCATAATTTATTGGAAACTTACAGTTGGAACAATTGTTGTTTTGTTAGTCATATTAAATCTATGGATGTGATGCAGGCAAAGGCAGAATAACTAGGGCCAAAGGCTCACCTAGCTATCGAAACCACCTCGCAAGAGTTAACACAATGGAAGCAAACACAAGGAATAGCAACCAAAGGAGGAAGAAGAGAGAAATACTTTTATTGATTCTTCAAATATTCAACATGCATGTCCAGTTGTAAGGCCTTCTAGGTTACAACCAATTACAATACATTCATTTACAAAGATCCAATAGCAAATTTGCACCTTCAGTTCTACTCTCAAATCTTCTTCCCTAAAACTTACCTAACTCTAAGCCTAAACACTCTATATATACTTGCCAAAATGGCTTATAGATTATTCTAGAACATTACATAAGAGGAAGGCTGACCCAACACCCATCTTCTTCCAAAAAGTCTTCCAAAAGTATCCAACAAACGTATTGTCTCTGTCAAAAATAATACTTCTTGGTAATCCATGCAATCTTACAATCTCTTTAAAAAAAAGTTTAGCAACATGCTCAACATCTGATGTCTTTTTACATGGTATGAAATGAGCTATCTTAGAAAATCTGTCCACTACAACAAATATGGAATCATACACTTTGGTCTTAGGCAATCCAAGAACAAAATCCATACTAATGTTAGTCCAAGGCTTCTTAGGAACAGTAATAGGTGTATACACACTAGTATTTTGACTCACCCCTTTTGCAACTTGATAAACTCCACAACTTTTTACAAATTTTTGAACATCCTTATACATTTGTGGCTAATAGCACTTCTCTTTCAGTAGACTCAATGTCTTGTCAATTCCAAAATGTCTAGCTAATCCACCACTATGCTTTTCCTTAATCAGATTCAACCTCGTAGGACTTCTAGGAATACACAATTGAACACCTTTGAATAACATACCCTCTTAAATGAAATACTCATCATACTTACTTATGTGATCTATTAGATTTGGTGTTTTGCACTCTCTCCATGCCTTAGAAAAATTAGGGTTAGCATTGTATAACTCTTTCATCTCATCAAAACCAAGAACTTCAACCTTCATTTCAGTCAACAAAGAAAACCTTCTACTCAATGCATCAACAACTCTATTAGTAACTCCACTCTTATGCTTGATCACAAATGTAAAACTTTACAAGTATTCAACCCACTTCATATGCCTCTAATTCAATTTATGTTGACTTCTCAAGTATTGTAAAGCATTATGATCAATATACAACACAAACTCCTTAGGAATCAAATAATGTCTCCACTTCTTCAATGCTTGAACAATAGCATATAACTCTTGATCATAAACAAAATATTTCCTTTTAGCATCATTCAACTTTTCAGTAAACAAAGCAACAAGCTTACCTTCTTGACTTAATATAGCTCCTATTGCATTACCACTTGCATCACATTCAACTTTAAATACTTTTTTAAAATTAGGCAAAGCCAATACAGGTAATTAAGCAACCTTTTGTTTCAAAGTCTCAAAACTCTTATCAACTCCATGTGTCCACTTGAATTCCTTTTTATCTCCCCTCATTTTTTGAGTCATATAAAAACTAGCCAAACCATGAAATGATCTTACCTCACTCTCATTCTTAGGTGTAAGCCATTCCAAAATTACTTTAACCTTCTCAGGATCCATCTTCAATCCATCATCTGAATTCACAAATCACAGATACACAATCTCCTCTTGCATAAAAGAACACTTTTTCATATTAATCAACAACTTTTCCTCTTTCAACCTTAGTAATACTTGTCTAATATGCTCAAGATGTTCTTCCTTAGTCTTGTTGAATATCAAAATATCATCCAAATAAACAATCACAAACTTACCCAAGAGTCTTTTTAGAACTTCATTCATCAACCTCATGAAAGTACTAGGTGCATTAGTCAAACCAAAAGGCATAACCAACCATTCATACAAACCATCTTTTGTCTTGAAAGTAGTCTTCCATTCATCACCTTCTCTGATTTTGATCTGATGATAGCCACTCTTCAAATCAATCTTGGTAAAATACTTTGCTCAACTCAAAAAATCCATTATGTCATCCATCCTCGGCATAGGAAACCTATATTTCACTATTATCTTGTTAATGGCTCTAGAATCAGTACACATTCTCTATTCTCCATTCTTTTTGGGTGCTACTATAGAAGGTACAAAACATGGACTCAATCTTTCTCTAATCAAACCTTTCTACAACAACTCATGCACTTGTTTGTTAAGTTCTTCATTCTCTATAGGTGTCAATCTATATGGTGCTTTGTTTGGCAAACTAGCTCCAAGAATCAGATCCATACAATGATTTATACTTCTTACTGGAGGTAAATGATTAGGAATATCATCAGCAATAATCTCTTTATACTCATTCAATAATTTTGTAATTTCTACTAGTACTTGGCTATCATTATTTGCTGTCACTTGGTCATTATTAGCTTTTGTTGCTCGACCATTACTACCAACACTCGGTCCTCTAGGAACTATGGCAAAATAGACTTGATTCCTTTTCATTTCCTTTTCAAATTATTTCCCATTAACCATGCAAATTTTTATAGTAGTACAATTAACCTCATTTGGACTTTCAATCAAAGGCAACAATGTTTGTTTCTTCCCATTTATCCAAAGAGTATATTGATTCAATCTTCCATCATGTACAACATATCTATCATATTGCCAAGGTCTACCTAACAAAATATGACAACAATCTATGGGCATAATATCACATAAAACTTCATCAAACTAATGTCCAATTTTAAACTTCACAAGGCATTACTCATTTACCAATATCTTATGCTCATCTTTGATCCATGAAACATGATAGGGTTTGAGATGTTTCAGCCTCTGCAACTTCAACTTTGAAACTAGCTTTTTCGATGCTAGATTTGTAGAACTTCCACTGTTAATGATCACTTTGCAGTATTTTCCAGCCATCGTACCTCTTGTCTTGAAAAGACTTCTCCTTAAAATATGTTCCTCATCAATTCCTTTATTACATAAGGTTCTTCTCACCATCAAATTTTCTCTAGCCTCAGGTCCACTTGGTGAACCCTCATCTTCTTCTTGAATCAAAAAATTTCTATTACCTTGCCTACTTTCAAAGGATCTACATTCAAAAGATCTATGCCCCTTTTTACCACATCTGAAACAATTACCATGAAATCCACCCCTAGAATAGGAATTACCTGTTCCTTAGTAAGAACTAGTGCCTCCTCAGTAATAATTACCACTTTTCATTCGATCTTGCCTTTGCCATCATTCTTCCATTTGAATTTTCCTTTATCCTGCATAGAACTTTCAGATCTACCACCTTTACCATAAGATCTACCTCTGCCTCTCTAGAATCTGCCACTTCTACCTCTTTGTCTTTGTTCATGCTTCTTTGTCAAGATCTCCTCAGCCTTTGAGGCATATTGGTATGCTTCTTCCACACTCACCAACTTCACAAAACTTATTTCATCTTGTATTCTAGATCTCAATGCATTTATGTACCTTGCAATTTTCTCAACATAATCATCCACATGTCTAGATCTGATGGCCAGTCTATAGAATTCCTCAGTATACTCTTTCATAGTCATGTCTTTTTGCTTCAAATTTTGCATCTTTCTCAACAAGCTAACTTGGTAATTAGTAGGAAGGAATTTGTTCTTTACCTTGTTCACCATCTGTGGCCAAGTTTTGATCTTCTCCTTTCCTCTCCTTTGTCTATCAGTTTGCAAGTGCTCCCACCATAGTGATGCATGACCTTTCAGCCTAGTGATCATAATCTTCACCTTTCTATTATTAGGAGTGTTTTCATACTCAAATAACTTCTCCATATCAGAGATCCAATCCAACATAGCATTGGTGTCCAATTTTCCATCATAAGGAATAACTTCTACGTCAAGCTTTGAATTTTGCTTAGACAACACTTGCAACAATCTTTCCTCATCTTGATCTTCTTTAAGTTTTGGATTATGGTTTGGTGTTGTTGCTTCATCATCACTTACATCATCAAGATTTGCTCCTCTCCTTTGGGCTATCTCTACAGCATCTAATCTAGCTACAATTTTTCTCAACTGATCCAATATAGTATCATCAATATTTCTTCTACCATGAACCATCTTTAGAAATCAGGTTCTTACAAGATCATAACACTCTACAAGTTATAGATCAAATCTATAGGTCTGACACCCTACAACCAAATCCTAAACATGGTTCTACACACTCCAATCTCCACAAGGATAAACCTCAAGCTTCAATACCAACTGACATAGGCAAAGGGAGAATAACTAGGGCCAAAGGTTGACCTATCTATCCAAACCACCTTGCAAGAGTTAACACCAAAAAAGAAAAGACAAGGAACAACAACCAAAGGAGGAAGAAGAGAGAAATACTTTTATTGATTCTTCAAATATTCAACATGCATTCCCAGCTGTAAGGCCTTCTAGGTTATGGCCAATTATAATGCATTCACTTACAAAGATCCAACAAAAAATTCACACTTTTAGTTTTGCTCTCAAATCTTCTTCCCTAAAACTTACCTAACTCTAAGCCTAAACACTCTATATATACTTGCCAAAATGGCTTATAGGTTATTCTAGAATATTACATAAGATGAAGGCCAACCCAACAATGGTCTAGACTCATCCCAAGAAAAGATCTTAACATAAATGTTGCGAATAAAATAAATCCTACAAGTCAGGCTGCAGAAATCACGTCCAAATACTAACACCCGACATATAGTGGGTAACTCGGCACATGAAGAAACAATCGGCATACACTGAGTAACTCGGCACATGAAGAAACACTCGGCATACACTGAGTAACTTGGCACATGAAGAAACACTCAGCATACATTGAGTAACTCAACACATGAAGAGTCACTCAACATACACTGGGTAACTCGGCACATGAAGGAATTACTATAGTAACTAGGTACATGAAGGAATTAGAACTAGTAGGCACATGAAGGAATTACTAGGCACATGAAGGACTGCTAGGCACATGAAGGACTACTAGGCACATGAAGGATTGCTAGGCACATTAAGGAACTCCAAGGCACATGAAGGACTGCTAGGCACATGAAGGAACTACAAAATAAATAAAATGAGTAGGATATCAAGGCAACCCAGGATGCTTATGCATTAGGATGAGACATATTGCTGCCTAATGTAATGTAATATCTATTTGATTGATGAAGAGGATTTGAGAAGTTACTCATAACTATAGCACCTAAAGGAAATGTTTAAGTTATGAAAAGGATGTTACAATGGACATTTGATTAGATAGACTTTGCTAAAGAAAAGTAATTATTTATTTCAAGAAAGCGAAGCTGAGTCAAGCAAAAGAGAAAAATACTAAAGAGTGTCGAATAATGCTAGTGTCATTCAAGCTATAGTTAGTACTGAGAAAATTTAGTTTTGATCGACCATTAGCATCGACCAAGAAAGTTAGTTGATGCCAAACAAAGAAAGATTCACAATGATTGAGTATCAAAATTTAGAGATTGTTGAGTGACACTAAGAGAACAAATTCAAAGAAATCATAAGATCAAGTTGAATTAGTTGATTTCTTGGGAGATGTAAAACATGTGGAAGATAAGATTGATTAGTTGGATCATTAAATTCAAGAAGGTGATTAGGTAAAGACCTAAATGATGGATTCTAGAGAAGTTTATAGAGGATGATCAGGAATATGGATAGATACATTGAATTGAGTTGAATCTGATCATAAACCCTAAGATCTGTAGTGGATATAGAAAATGGTAAATACAAAATTTCCTATTAAAATAGATATAGAACTAATCATTTGGTCTTGTGTCTAGTTAGGCCTGACCAATGTGTGTATGACTGAGTTTGTATGTGAAGAGAGACATACAAGGAAAGGTTGATTAGAAACACACAAGAGTGTGAATGCAAAGCTAAAGGAGAAAGCTTGCAGATATGATGGTGTTATTGATAAGAGAATTAGAGTGGAAGGCTTAACTGTTGATGAGAAGAGTCGACTAATTTCTTGAAGGGCATGTCTAAGAAAATCTTGATTATAGATGGTCCACTAAGAGGCTTATCAGTGAACCAACATAAGGACTAAACAAAGATTTGAACCAAAAAAAGTGAGTTGTAATCACACATATCAAACCTATTATTTTCTTTGTTATGATTGTAAATAGTTTGTATTGAAATCCTTTTAACAAAGGTTAACCTAACTGTCATTTGAAGATTTAACAATTAGTGTAAATCCTTTAAGTGGGTGACATTCTAAATGGAATGATCACAGTCCTCTTACAAGGACACTCCTTATAATGTGATTAAATCATCTAACCAAGTCAGATTTAACAATGTCTATTGTAACCTTTAACATGGTTGGCTCCTAATAGAGCTTACTTCAAAAGAGTGAAAAAGAGTGATATGTTGTTGGTGATTTTTCCCAAATTGGGTTTCCATGTACAATCCTAGTTTCAAACTACTATTAATATTTTATGAATGTTTACATTTTTCCTACTATTATTTTAGTTAATTTATTTTGTATATAACTTCAATATCTTTCCAACATATTTTGAACAGATTTAATCGGAGTTTGGATGTGAAAATAATGACTTCCAGAGTGAAGCCTATTTTTATTTCTTCAAAAATTGATTGGATTTTGCATAACCCAATTAGCTTTTACATAATTTGATAAAGTTTTGAAGATATTTTTCATCCCAGAAATCCGACTAGGTTGCAAAACCCAATCAGGTTTTGCTTTTTATGTATTTTTGTTAGACTAGGTAACCAAGCCTAGCTGCTTGCTTTTTGAGATTTCATATAACTTAATCGAGTTATTGAAGTTTATTGTTTTTTTTTGGTGTCCACTAAATTGTACACCATCTTGGTGCACACACCTTGCATTGTCTCATGATCTTATTTTCACTCCCTTTCTATGGGTAGCATGAGTGTTATACTTGGATGATTTTTCTTTTATTTGTGGTCAGATCATTATTGTAGTCAACATGGTGGGAGTGGAACTAAAAGTACTACATGGTTGGGAGGCATGGCTACCTATACGACTATTGGGGATTAGTGTACAGAGTTGGCCTTCTTTTAGTTTTGGGGTAGAGTTTGGTGCTTCACTTATATTCTTCATGGATTCCAGAATATATTATCCATTGTGATTTATGATTTTGGTTGATATCTTACTACCATGTTTATAGATAGCATCCCTTGGCTCTTTACTTCATTTCACTGTGATGATTATTATGTACATCTTGTTTATATGGATAGTTGTTACCATGATCTATATGTTAGCATATTAAATTATTTAGATTCCTTTCTTACTCTCAAGTTTTTATTCCTCAATTTTGATGGTTCTAGTATGCCTTCTTGTGGATGTTCACACACTATCTTATTTATAGTTTATCTTTATAGCCTTTCTTTTTGGCCCAAGTAATATGAGGACATCCAGTTTACTTTCCAAATATTTCCTAGCTATATTGAGAAAAATCACCTCGACTAGAAGAATATCATTTGGCTATACTAAGGAATATCACCTGGCTATACTAAGGAATGCCACTTGGGTTTTCTTATAAAGCTTGTTATTTCAAATAGCGAACACTTCTCAACTTGTCTAGTAGGCTGATTTGGATACCCTTTGGGAGTTCTTTATCTCTAGACTTTAATGATTGACCTTTAGGATATGTGGGATTTGGGTATCATTTTTAGGTCATCCTTGTGATATTGTTAAAGGTAAGTTGACTTGTATGGATTAAAAACCTAGGAACTTTGGATTTAGGTTTAAATTGAACACTTTTATCAAAATTTAGTTTTAGATGGAATGAACTTATATATATATATATATATATATATATATATATATATATATATATATATATATATATATATATATATATATATATATATATATATATATATATATATATATATATATATATATATATATATATATATATATATATATATATATATATATATATATATATATATATATATATATATATATATATATATATATATATATATATATTCCACATAGATTGGTTTTGCATTTATTGGCTAGTAGTGATGCTTGGAGATCTTTGGGTTTGTTGGTTTGTGTTAGTCTTTTGTTGCAAGCTTGTTTGATTGTATATTATCTTTTAAAAAAATATGTTGGTTTATGTGTATCCTTGTTCCAAGATCTCTAGGAAGGGTATTACATTATCGCTTATGGATGGTTTGTCAAACTAAAGCTATATTAAAAATTTACCTAAGGATTAGATTCAAAGAAATAAAAATCTCTATTAGGGAGCTATTTTTTGGAATGTCATGCCCTTTTGGATAAAATAATGTAGCCACATATCAACATGAAATGACCACTATCTTTCATGACATAATGCATAATTAGATTTGTAAGATTATGTAGATGAATTATTTCAAAGGTCTTGCATCAAATATGGAGAGCTAGTAATCATGAATAAGATGTTCATGTTAGACACAACTAATAATATTGTTAATGTATATGAATGTATCATATCAATTATTATGTTGTCATTGATGTCAAGCTATAATTGTTGAGACATTATGCTAATTCAATAGAGTGTCATATCACCTTATTGATGAAGAGAATTTGAAGATAGTATAATGATGATGTAAGTGTTGATAAGTGTATTATATTCAATGGGCACTTAAATGAGTTAGACTCTAACAATATAATTTTGGTTTGACACGATTTGATCAAGTGTTAAGGTTATGTTTAAGAAAGATAGTTTGGTCAGTGAATGAAGGATCAGTCTAGTATTAATTGAGATACTATAGTTCTCACGAAGTACCGAATAAAGAAGTAAATATTGCTTAGTATCAACTGAGGATTTCTAGTGTTAGTTGAGCCTAGTATTGGCCATGTGTATATAGTATTAACCGAGTGATGAAAATGAAGAATAATTTGTAAATATTTAATTTAAGGCTGACATTTGGCAAAACTAAATAGTGTTCAAGAACTTTCAAAGATAAAGATGATATTAGTTATGAGATCTATGGCTAGAGAAATTCAGAGAAGATCTAATGAAGGATATTTGAAGATTTGAATTGAAGTGCAAAGTGTAATGCCCCACCAAGGAACCCAAAGGGATAATTCTAAATGTTACTAAATTTGGCTAATTATTTTTGAATAATTTTTCTTGATCTAAGTTCACTTAATCATAGATGTAAAATTCCTAATAGGTGTCCTTAAACAATATTACTTTATTTCCTTTCTAACATTTTGTCATTACTACTTAAGTTAATCATGTTAGATAGTAAATTCCACCAATATAACTTGGGTGGAGGGGGGGGGGTTGAATCAATTATGTAGTTAAACAACTCTCAATATTCTTATTAATTCCAAAATATGTAAATGGTAAATGAAACAACCATAGAAAAATCACCATACACAATAACACTAGATACATTAACTAGGGAAACTTTTGATTAGAGGTAGAATCCTATTGGGGATGTTACCCACAAAATGATCTATTCTAATCTAAATGTTGATTGTAAGAGCATGGACCCCATTAGGATTCAATGAAATATGTTAAGTATATATTGATATTTATTAGAAGACATTAAATCCCTATTAGGAGATAGATTCCAATCATGTTAGGAGTTGTTAAGGAAGAAAAATAGACTCACTATCCAAACAACTTCTTGAAAAGACCATTAAAACCACTGTCCAACTATCCTTAGTACTATCCTTCTTAGAATAATACAAGAACACAACTGTCCAACAACAACTTCATGCCAAATATAGTCACTTTTTCAACTCACCATGCCTTGCTACACCAAACACTTCTCTAATAAAAATATATTCTCTATAAGTTTCACTAGATCTTAGATACAAGTTTGCTTACTCCCATTACACAAATACCCTCACTAAATCACATAATGCACACTCTACCACAAGGAAAACATCTTTCCTTTATACCAAGTGCTAAAAGAAAATATTGAGTCATCCTTGAGGCTTTCCCAATTTATAATAGTAATATAGGACCAACTTAAGATATTACATTTACACATTATGTTTCAATATTACAATATTTTCACAATAACACACAACTGTCAACTCATAGTCTTCATAACTTTATCTAGTCTTCATATTTGTGTATGTGCTCTTAATTGTAGCATCTAGATATTGTTCAAAACAAATTGATATGAGTATGATAAATGTGTTTCAATCATTTTTTTGTCACTGATGTCAAACCTGCTACATTCTTGTAAGACAATTGCTTATATAGTTTAAGTACTACCATCTATTTTATCAAATAAGGTGACAATAAAACCTAGAGGAAAGGTTGAATTATGATATGAAAAGGAGTACAAGAATCAGTTAAGATAGTGATATTATAGTGCATTGATAATCTACTTAAGGTTGCAAAGGTTGGTTACATTGAGTAAGTTTAGAAGAACAAGTTAAACAAAGTTTGTCTACCAAGCTTGACCGAGTGGATAGTAGGTATCGATCAAAGTCAGTTTAGAAGAACAAATTAAATGAAGTTTGTCTACCAAGCTTGATTGAGTGGACAGTAGGTAGCGAGAAAAGTTGGTAGAAAGCAAAGAAAGAAGGCTTAAGGGTATGGATGCTTGAAGGGTGAACAAGCTATCAGAGCTGAAGAGTGTGAAAGCCAAGAAAAATGGAGAACTGAAATGAAGATTTGTAATCTACAAATGGAGTTGTAAGTTGTTATCAGATCAAGCCTTACTGTTACTCTCTAATCATTGTATCATTCTAGGGCAAATCCTTTGGATTAAGGTTGACCTAATAGTCATTTGTAAATCTTTGAACAGGGTGACATTCTAAGTGAATGATCTAAAGTCCTCTAACAAGGCTCACTCCTAATAGGGTGATTGAAATCCTTTAACTAGCTCACATTTAACAATGTGTATTGTAACCTTTAACAAGGATTGTCTTTTCCATATGTTGTTGGGAAGACCATGATAGTATGATAGGAAGGTCATGCATGATGGGGAGAAAAATACTTACACATTTTTGAAGGATGGATCTAAAGTGGTTTTGTTGCCTCTTAAGGATTAAAAGAAGAATGAAACCATGTTGTCTGCAAGAGAAGTTGTCAAAGAAATGAAAGTAATATGTTGTTGTTATGAACTAGTACTAAAAAAGGTGAAAAACAAGAAAATGTGGTGCCACTTGAGGCAATGAAGGTCCTAGAGGATTTTTTTGATGTTTCTCCTGAGGAACTACTTGATAGTCTCCCACCAAAAAGAGATATTCAACGTCATCTTGATCTTATTCTTGGAGCAATTTTTCCTAATCAAGTAGCCCATCAGTTGAATCTGGAACAACATGTAGAGTTGAATAAACAAGTGACAAAATTGATGCAAAAGGGTCTAGTCAAGGAAACCATGAGTTTGTGTGAGCACCCACATTGTTGACTCCAAAGAAGGATGTCACATGGAGGATGTGCACTGATAGTAGAGAAATCAATAAGATTACCATTAAGTATCCATTTCCTATTCCTCAGATAGAGGACATGATGGATGAAATAATGGGGGCTAAGTACTTTAGCAAGATTGATCTCCAAAGTGGCTACCAACAGATCCACATTTGAGAGGGAGATGAATGGAAGATAGCATTTAAGACAAGAGATGATTTTTACAAATGGATGGTTATGCCTTTTGGGCTTTCAAAAACACCTAGCACATTCATGTGGTTGATTAATACAACATTGCAACCTTACATTGGTAAGCTTTTTGTAGTTTACTTTGATGATATTCTTATCTATAGTAGAAGCAAGGAAGACCACTTAAAACATCTGAGGAACATCTTGAGTGTCTTAAGGAAGGAGAAGCTCTTTGTAAACTTGAAGAAGTGTAGGTTCATGCAAACTATTTTGATCTTTCTGGGCTTTGTCATTTCTCAAGTTGGTGTTCAAATGGATCCACTAAAGGTAAGAGCAATCCTAGAATGGCCCAGTCCTTCTAGTATAATAGAAGTATAAAGTTTTCATGGATTGGCAACATTCTACCAAAAATTTATCCATAATTTTAGTAGTATGTAGCACCCATAACAAATTGTACCAGGGGAAGGGAGTTCACATGGACACTAGATGCTAAAGAGAGTTTTAAGTTCTTTTTAAAAAAAAAGGTAATTGAAGGTCCTATATTGACACTTCCAAAATTTGACAATTTTTTCAAAGTAGAGTGTGATGCTTCACATGTTGGGATAGGTGTTGTTCTTAGCCAAGAAGGTAAGCCCATCGCTTTCTTTAGCAAGAAATTAAATGAAGTAAGAAAGAATTATTCTACTTATGATCTAGAGTTTTATGCAATTGTTCAAGCATTAAGCCATTGGAGGCACTATCTGGTCCCACATGAATTTGTGATGTTTACTAATCACATTGCTCTGAAATATATCAACACACAAAAGAAGTTGAATAGTTGACATACCAAGTGGGTATCTTTATTTCAAGGATACACTTTTGTCTTGAAGCATAAACCTGGAAAAAAAAATCAAGTTGCTAATGTCTTGAGCAGGCATGCTACACTATTAATCATAATGGAAACTGAGGTTACTAGTTTTGATGCTATTAAGACCTTGTATGAAATTCATGAAGATTTCTAGGAAATTGTAGAATAGATAAAGGATTCATCTTCTAGTTAGTTGGATAATGTGAAAGGTGACTATTTTAAATGCAGGATGTCTACCTCTTTAAGGGTAAAAAACTATGTATACCAAGTGAATCCATTGGGGAAAACATTATTAGGGAATTTCATAGTGGTGGACTCATTGGACACTTTGGAAAGGACAAAAAAATACACTTGGTTGAAGATAAATATTATTGGCCCAAGATAAAGAGGGACATCATTAAATAGCTAGCAAGGTGCAAAATCTATCGAGTGGCTAAAGGACATTCATAGAATATAGGATTATACATTCCTTTACTAGTACCCACCGAACTATGGACTGATGTGAGTATGGATTTTGTATTGGGTCTTCCACACACTCAATGAGGTAATGATTCTATTTTTTTGGTTGTCGATCAATTTTCAAAAATGGTCCACTTTATTGCTTGTAAAAAGACCAATGATGCAACTAGAGTAGCATGACTTTTCTTCTCATAAGTTGTTCGTTTACATGGCCTTCCAAAGACCATTACTTCTGATAGAGACACTATGTTCTTGAGCCACTTTTGGAGGACTCTCTAGAGGAAATTAGGAACAAAGTTATAGTTTAGTAGTGCTTATCATCCTCAAATGGATGGACAAATAGAGGTAACCAATCAAAGTTTGGGAAATTTTGTTATGCTGTATTGTTGGGGAGAAGCCTAAATAGTCAAACTTGGCATTTCCTTGGGTAGAATTTGCCTATAAAATTTATGTTAATAGATCCACCAAAAAATCTCCATTTCAAATTTTCTATGGTCAGAACCCTCAAGGTGTTCTAAATCTTGTGTCACTTCCCTTAGGAGACATAATTAGTGATGATGGAGTTGCTTTTGCCAAACACCTTCACCAGCTCCAACAAGATGTCAGACTAAAGTTACAGGATAGTAATACAAATTACAAGATCATTGTAGATGCTACTTAGAGAAAAAAAATATTTAATGTTGGTAACTTGGTGATGGTTTACTTGAGGCATGAACAGTTTCCTACAGGCACCTATCATAAATTGAATTATAAAAAGACTGGGCTTTGCAAAATCATCAAAAAGATTAATGATAATGTTTATGAGGTTAGCTTACCAACAAATCTTGACATTTCCCCTATTTTTAATGTTTCTAATTTATACAAATTCCATGGAGATGTTTCCAATACAGATTAGGGCCAGGGAGTGGATTGGAAACATCACCTCCCTAATTAGAAGAAGGAAAAGATTTCCAAAAATTCTTGACAAGCAGACTACCTCCACAAGGCATGGTCATCATAATAGATACCTCATATAGTGGGATGGGTTACCTAAAATAGAGAGTACATGGTTATTTGAGTTGGCAGTAATGCATTTGCATCCAGTAAAATTGCAACAATTCATAGACAGTCACTTGTAGGAGTTGCATTTCTTTCAAGAAGGGGAGAATGATGCATCAACTTCTGAGAGTCATAACTTTTGACTTGGATATGAATTTTGTCTGAAATTTTACAAGTAGTTGTTTGAGGAGGAGTTATTTGGATTTCCAATCAATATTTTCTAGATAAGTGGTCGTTTTGATATTTTTTTGGGAGCCTGAAATTTCATCTTGACCTCTAAAATTGAGTTCTTATTTTTTTCGCTAGTTTTTTAGAAAGTTGTTTTTTTATTAAATATGAAATCATATGCTTGATTTTGTAGATAAGTTGGCAATTCATCTTGCCTTAGTTGAGGGATTTTTTTGAGAAAATCAGGATTCATAGAATGGATGTTGGAAATTACCAAAAATGGAAAATTCTATTTTTTCTAAAAATTTGCCAAATATGGTAATTTTTAGAATTGTAATAAGTAGGCATTTTATTTCATTGTAAGGTGGAATAGAGTTGGAGAAGTTGAATGAAGAATCTGGTGTTTTAAAATCTATGTTGTGTTATTATTTTTCGAGTATTATCTTGAAAGGGGTTTGGGCTACATCAATATTGCTACTAGATGTCTAGAAAAGAAGAATTATAGAGGTGGTGACAAGTACAAAAGTAGAAGAGATGAAGACAAAAAACACTACAAAGACAAAGGCAAGAAGTCTTGCTACATTTCTAAAGAGGAAACCAAAGATGGGTCTAAACATCATGATGATGAAGTGGTGTATGTTTCAATGAAGGATGAGTTTGATGAGAATGAGGCAACTACACTAATGTCTTTTGTGAACAAGAATGGAAAATGGATCATTGGTAGTGGGTTTTCACATCACATGACTAGAGATAAAAGTAGGGTCATTACCTTGAAATATTATGATGGAAATAGTGTAAGGTTTGGTAATGATGTACCATGTCTAATAAGAGGAAAAGGTCCTATCATATTCATAGAAAATATTTTATGTGACAATGCTTACTATGTTGAAAGACTTAACTATAATTTGTAGTGTCACGACTAAATAATTTTGGTTGTAAGGTTGAGTTTGAGAACAAAATTGTTAAGATATATGATATTGATGGAAAATTGATTTGAAAAGGTGTTCAAACTAGAGGTATTTTATTCTACCTTGATATAGAGGATGCTACTTGTTTAGTTGTATAATTCCGATGATGTGTGGTTATGGCACAAGAGGTTCTATCATGTTAATTTTGATAACTTGGTTAGTATCAATAACATGAGAAGAGACAGAGGTTTGCCTAAGTTGAAAAACCCTGACAATATAATTTGGAAACAATGTTAGTTAGGAAAAATGACAAAGTCAAGTTTTAAGAGTAAGACTTATACCTCTAAAGGAATATTAGAGATTGTTCATATTGACTTGTGTGGACTAATTGAAGTGTAAAGCTATAAAGGAGATAAGATCATTATGTTGTTTGTTGATGATTATTCTAGAATGATGATAGTTATGTTTTTGAAATAGAAATTTGATGATTTCCAAATGTTTAAATAGTACTTAGCAAGAGTTGAGATCTAGTAGAGGAGGGGAATTTACATAAAATGAGTTTGAGGTGTTTTGTAATGACAGAGGAATCAAAAGATAGAAATTTGCTCGTAGAAGCCCTCCGCAAAATGGATTTGATGAAAGGAGGAACAAATCTATAATGAACTGTGCTAGGACACTCATGATGGAGAAAAACGTTTCTTTGAAATACTAGAGAGAAGCTGTAAGTATATTTGTCTATACCTCAGATTATGTACAAGTTAGGAAAGGTACTCATTCAACACCTTTTGAGCTATGGTATGGATACTCAGCCAATGTAAAATATTTTAAGGTATTTGGAAGAAAATACTATATTCTTAAAGATTTTAGAAATGGTAAACTAGATGAAAAAAGTGAAGAAGGTATATTTCATGGTTATTCCAAAAGAAGTAAAGCTTATAAGTGTTTAAATACTAACACCAACAAAGTTATGGAAAGTGTAAATGTAAAATTTGATGAATATACAAAAGTATATGAGGCTTATAATGGAACAAGAAAAATACAAATCATTTCTATACTTTTATGAAGGTATCCCTGCTGAAGAAGAAGATGTAACTCATGTTGCAAACCAACAATAGGCTTCAGTGACTACTGAGTCACATACTATGAATGTCAAGTTGCATTCAAGAAGTAAGCTACATTCAGGTGCCCAGTTATAGAATGAAGTTGAGGCACATTTTGATTTTGAGGCTAGTGTACATGAAAGAGATGTTGAACTACCTGACAAAGAGGTACATAGTGATTCAAAGGTTGAGAGACCAAATGTAGAAGCCATAGCTGAACCAAGCTTGTTATGTATGTCAAGAGACATCATCCTATAACACAAATCATTGGAGATAAAGATGCTAGACCAATGACAAGGAACACATTGAGAAATGATACATGTTTGTTGAGAATGGAAGAGCTAAAAATAGTGAAAGATGCCTTAGAAGATTTGAACTGGAGTAAAGAGATGAAAGAAGAGATTGAATAAATTGAGAAAAATAAGATGTGGTCTCTAGCTCCTAGACTAGAAGACAAAAATGTGATTGGTAACAAGTGGATATATAGAAACAAGTTAGATGAGAAAGGTGAAGTCAGAAGCAACAAGACAAGATTAGTTTGTAAAGGACATGCACAAGAAGAAGAGATAGTCTATGGAGAGACCTTTTCTCTTGTTGCAAGATTGGAAGGAGTAAGAACTCTACTTGCTTATTGTTCATACAAAGGTTTCAAAGTTTATCAAATGAATGTTAAGTCTACATTTTTAAAAGGTATGAAGGAGGAAATCACTGAACCTATGATACTTTATTGTGATAATAAAAGTTCTAAAAATATCTCAAAGAATTATTTGATGCATACAAAGACTAAGGACATTGCAATCAAGTATCAAAACTTGAGAGAATTAGCTCAAGATAAAGAGGTGAAGATGGATTATGTTAACACAAAAGAGAAAATAGTTGAAAACTTCAAAAAAACATTAAATAAGGATGCTCATGAGTATCTACGAGGTAAACTAAGGGTGACACCCCTATCAATGGCAATCTAAAAGAGCCTGAGGAGTGTCCTACACAAAACAAGTCGGTTGACATATATTACACATTGATGCAGTGGATCTTACTTTAGGAGCTAGCTAAAGTAATAAAAGAGCTAGAACTACACATCAGCCACAAGAAAGGCAATAGAGGGCAAAACTAAAAATATTCATATATGAATATATGAAGATGACACATCTTTGGCATTGTTGTCAAAGAGGGAGAAATTGTTGTCAAGAAAAGTGTACCAAGTTTAGTAAATCACAAAGGGAGAAATTTAGATATAGAAGATATAGAAATATAAAATATTTAATTAGAGCAAGAAAATGTACAACTATACCTACTGATTACATCTACCTAGTAAGAGGGAGATAATGTTAAGGAAGATATAAGAAGTGATCAAGAGGAAGTCATAAGGATGAGTTGATTGTCTGTTGACCAAAACAAAAATTTTGTATCCTATTCAAAAGATGTAAGTTGTTGATAAAGGGCTCGAGATTTAAATGCAAGGAAATATTTTCTTTTTGGTATATTGATTGGTTGTACTGATTAAGATTGGTCAGTTTAGTTTTCCATCAATGCCAAAGAGGGAGATTTTTTAAAACAAATTGATATAAGTATGATAAAAGTGTTTCAATCATTATTTTGTCACTAGTGTCAAACCTACTACTTGCTAGTAAGACAATTGTTTATATCATTTACATACTAGCATTTATTTGATTGATGAAGAGGATTTGATCAAATGAGGTAACAATAGCACCTAGAGGAAAGGCTAAGTTATGATATGAAAAGGAGTACAACAATCAGTTAAGAAATTGATATTATAGTGCATTGATAATCTACTTAAGGTTGCAAAGGTTGGTTACACTGAGTAAGTTTAGAAGAACAAGTTAAATGAAGTTTTTCTACCAAGCTTGACTGAGTGGACAGTAGGTGTTGAGAAAAGTTAGTGCAAGCTAAGCAAAAATTTAGTTAGAGCTGAGAAAAGTCAATTTTAGTGTAAGCTAAGTGAAATAGTTTAAGCTAAGTTTAGTTGATGTCGAGCACCAATAAACTTTAGTTTGTGTTGAGTGTTTTGACAATGGATGTCGAGCAACGTAGCATGTGTCAAGCATTAGAAGCTAGTTAATGTCGAGTGTCATCATTATGAGGAAGATCAAGAATTCAATGAATCTGAGTTGAAAAGTTTGATTTATTGGATTATGTGAACCTTTAGAAGATAAGTTCGATGAGCTAGTGGCACAAAATTCATGGTGAACCTTTTTAAGGGTGAATTCAAAGATAATTGAAGGAAAAGTTTCTATAAGTGAATGAAATAAAATGAGGGATAGATTCATTAAATCCTATCTAATCTAACCTAACCCCAAAATGGATGATGGAGGATGAATGGGAAAAGATGTTAATTCTCTATTTATAGAGATGGTTGGTTAGAAGTAAGGGTTGCTATGTGCAAGAACCTAAGGAAGACAAGGAGTCTAGGGTATTGCTTCATTCAGTGACCTGGGAGAAGAGACCACATTGGCAAGAAAAACAAGAAGGATTAAGGGTATGGATGCCTGAAGGGTGAACAAGCTATCAGAGCTGAAGAGTGTAAAAACCAAGTAGAATGGAGGACTAAAATAGAGATCTATAATCTGCAAATGGAGTTGTAAGTTGTTATCAAATCAAGACTTACTATTACTCTCTAATCATCGTATCAGTCTAGGGTGAATCCTTTGGATTAAGGTTGACATAATAGTTATTTGTAAATCCTTTAATCAGGTAACATTCCAAGTGAATAATCTAAAGTCCTCTAAAAATTCTCACTCCTAATAGGGTGATTGAAATCCTTTAACTAGATCACATTTAACAGTGTGTATTGTAACCTTTAACACAGTTGTCCTTTCATAGGGCATCACTTCAGAAGAGTGAGAATGAGTAGCATGTTACTGGTTTTTTCTTTAAAATTGGGTTTCCACGTTAAATCATTGTGTCAAATGTGTTATTGAATTTGTTATATTTTATGTTTACATTTCTACAAATTGATTTGGTAGTAACCTACAAGTTTGAGTGATTGCATAATCTAATGGATGCATGCATGTTGGAAATTTTTTATGGATATAGGTTCACTAAGATGTGAGAAGTTTTATTTGTACATATAGAACTTGGATACCTGATTCACCCCCCCTCTCATTTATTATAAATAATTCCAACTGATAATCTATAGAAAACTATCCAAACTCTACATAATCTCAACCACATTCTTCAAAGCTCGTAAAAGAAAACTTTGTCTATTGTACTACCCATCTATACAAAATAACTAATATGTTGACATGAAAGACAAACTTTGGAATGAATGCAAAATAAAACCTATGTATATTGTCTTCAATAATGCTAGGATACTCCCCCATAGGTATACCATAATAATTAATGATTAACAGTCCCCCCATTTGTCATTGATGACAACATAGATGCAAAACATCTAGAATTTCAATGAATATCAGATATCTCTTCTAAAATTGCTCCCTCATTCATCCTGACTATGATTTTCCATTGTACAGTAACCAACATGTATAAGGAAGGTGCAAATCTCTCCCATAATCAACATCTTTTCAAATCTGCTTCATCAATCAAATATGAAAATCCTCTTCACAAATCAATATGAAATTCTCCCCTTAAATATTAGTTAATATACAAAGATATTTCATGTATTACTCTCCCCAAACATACATATCAAATAATTTTTCATGTGATACTCTCCCCCATTGATAATAATCAATAGGCAAGGATTGTTTCATGTGTTGCTCTCCCCCATTACCATCAATTCCAAAGCTATCTTTATATCAATTCTCTTCATAAGATATGCAATAAGCTCAAGTGTCTAAAGACATTGTTAAATACTAGTACAAAGAGTCCTTAATGAATCAACTCAAACATTGATACTCCCCCATAGAGGAAGCATCAAGCATCTAGTCCAGATAAAACAAAAAGGGTTATGATACCACTAGACAAATGCAATCTCTATAGAAATTTCTGATAAGTTGGTTGGGTCATAACACTATGCATACCTCTAAAGTATTCAAATGTACCCTTAGACAAAGGTTTTGTAAATATGTTTTCTATCTTCTCCTTTGTGCTAGAATACTCTAGTATGATCTCTCTCTCTCTCTCTCTCTCTCTCTCTCTCTCTCTCTCTCTCTCTCTCTCTCTCTCTCTCTCTCTCTCTCTCTCTCTCTCTCTCTCTCTACAACTATCTCTAAAAAAGTGATACTTAATAGATATATGATTTTTTTTTAATCTAAAACTAGGTTCTTTGATGCAATCATTGTACTTGTGTTATCACAATGTATGATAACAAGTTCTATAAACTCAACACCAATATCTTTTAGTATTTGTTTCATCAATAAATACTAATTTTAATTCTTTGTTACTACTATATACTCTACTTTTATCATACTCTATGAAATACAGTCTTATTTTTTTCTTAGCCAAGAAACCAATCTTCCTCCCAAGAAAAATGTTCTACCACTAGTGTTCTTTCTATCATCTATTCTTTAGGTTGAAATATTTCCACAATTCCAATTGCATTAGATATATTAGGTCTAGTGTCTTTCAAGTATTGCAATCACCCAATACTTTTTATGCTCATCCTTAGGGGTTTCATCTTTGCTAGACAATTTGTGACCAGTTACCATAGGTGCTCCAATAAGTTTACAACTTTCAAAACCAAATCTTTTTAACATGTATTTAATATATTTTATGATAGGAAGATACCATCTTTATTTTAAATAGTTTGTAATCCCAAGAAATACTTCATCTCACCAATCATACTCATCTCAAATTCCTTCTTCACCTCTTTTGTAAACACTTGCTTCATAATCACCTCAACATATTATGTCACCAAAAAAAACTTCAACAATTAGTAATTCATTGTCAATCTCCTTAAAATATAAATTATTATCATCATTTCCTTTTTCAAATCCCAAACTTATCAAGTACTTATCCAATTTTGTATACCATGCTCTAGGTGCTTATTTCATCCTATACAATTCTTTCTTCAACTTGCAAACCACATCTCCTTAATTTGTCAAAGGAAAACCATTAGATTGGTCAGTTTATATCTCTTATTCTAGCACACCATTTAGAAAGGATTATTTGACATCCAAATGATACACTTTTAAATTTGTGTTCATCACATATGCCAAAAATACTTGCACTACCTCTATTCTAGAAATAGGTGAAAATATTTCCTAAAAATCAATTTCTTCTTGCTATGAATAGCCTTTACATACCAGTCTTTCTTTTTTCTCTCACAACCTTGCCCTGTTCATTCATCTTGTTTCTAAATACCCACTTAGTTGCAATAAAATTTCTTATCCTTAGGTCTAGGAACCAATTCCCATGCATTGTTGTTTTTAGTCTCCTCTAGTTCATCTTTCATAGCCTTAATCCAAAAGTCATCTCTACTAGATTCATCAAAACTTTTAGGTTCAATTTGAGAAATCAAACATAGTTCTCCTTGTACCTTTTTTTGTGTAATAATTCATTGGTCTTTGCTACCAATAATTTGATCAGCAAGGTGATTCTTTATCAAATTTATATTAGGTGTCACTACTTCAACTCTGGCTTCAATTGTAGGTTTCAGATCTTGGTTCTTCTCTATGTTCTTATTTGTGAATTCTATTCAGAAAATTAGGGTCATCCTCTTATAATAATTTTTGATCAATGTGTTCTCTAGTAGGCCTTGGATTAGTCTCTTTATCAAAATTATAATCAGGTATTATTTCCAAAATTTTGAAGTTATCATCAACTCTCACATTTGCATGCTCAACAATAGTCTTAGTTCTCTAATTAAAACATCTATTTGTTTTACTTTTCAATGAATATCCAAGAAGCATACCTTTAGTAGTCCTTTAATCAAAATTTCCAACATCATCATCTCTCTTATTGTAACATTTACTTCCAAAGATTCTAAAATATTTAATAGAGGGTGCATATAAAAAGTGAATTGATAAGGTGTATTACAAGTATTTTGTCTTATTTTTACTTTGTTCATAGTGCACACTATTGTATTTACTACTTCCGTCCAAAAGATATTAGAGACATTATTCTCAAGAGTCATTTCTCTTGTTTCCTTTGTCATTTTTTTGTTCCTCCTTTTTGCTATCCCATTTTGATATCCCTTGTCTATTAGCTATCCAACACTCAAAATATTATGTTTCAAACCATCAACAAAGTAAACATCACTAATATTAGTCTTTCCATTAAGTGAGATCCTTTTCCTTTTATATGACAGGTTGCATTATTTCCAACTCTAACAATGCCTCCATCATAGCTATTGAATTCTACAAACTTATTCATATCTCCTATCATGTGATGGGAACAACCATTATCAATAATCCAACCAAATTTCTTCTTTTCAACTTGTGATAGTAATGCCTTCTCTTATTTGACTTCTTCTTTTTTAGGTCTTTCTTCATTAATAGAAACACATTATTTCATCATCACTTTCACTTGATGTTTCTTCTACCTTTGCATTTAATTCATCCTCATCATTTGAAAATAAACATCCCTTAGGATTTCTTGATTTTTAGTCATTTCTAGTCTTTCTTACTCTCTTAGGACATTTAGAAGAACAATGACCATATTTATTACAAGTCCAACATTTAATTCTTTTTTACCATTAGGTTCTCTGTTCATAAGTAGGGAAAGCCCTTCTTCAATATCATTTTCTTCTTCAATATTTGTTCAGTTTCTACTAGCATTATCTCCACTTGTATTTACACTTCTTGTCAACATATGCTAAAAAATCAATGCACTCAAACTAGTTTCAACATTAGGCAATCCTCCACTCTATCTCATCCATATTTCTAATAATTATAATCTCCCAAGAAGAGTTTACCTTGTAAATTTTGGTGATAAGTGAATAACTTGTTCAATATTTTTTGTATGTCTATATGGTGTCAAAATCTTCAATATCCTCCATATAACCCAATCTTTAGATTAGATCCTCCACAAGCCTTAATTCCTACACCAATATTTACTATTCTACCAAAATAACTTCTTATAGATTCATCTTTCATCATCTTAGGATCTTGATATAGGAATATATAATTTTTTAATCTAACCTTCTGAGCATTATCATCACCTTCAAATGTAACTTGCAAAAAATCCAAATTTCATGAGCTAAGCTTAATTTTTTTACCTAAGTGAATTTAGTTTCAAGAAGAGCTAATAATAGTGCTTCTCTAGCAAGCATATTCAACATTAATATATCTCTCTTAGCTTCATCACAGGTTTCAAGATCTTTTCCTTCAATCACATCATTCTTACTCTTAGTAATCAACCAATAACCAAGACCCATTTATAGAAAATATGTCTTCATCTACTCCTAACTTTCATAGTTACCTCCATAAAACTTTAGGCTTTCCTTCTTCAATTGTTCCATAGATCTTCGTAAGTTGTTAATATTTTCCTTCAAGGACCTGAGGCTCTTATACCAATTGTTAAAAAGTAAAGTCTGCCAAGATAACTAGGGTGGGGGAGCTTAATCAATTATGTAATTTAAAAAACTCTCAATATCATTATTAATTCCAAAGAATGTAAATAGTAGATGCAACAACCATAGAAAGATAATCATACACAATAACACCATATGTGTTAACTAGGGAAACCCTTGATCAAAGGGAAAGCCATAGTGAGGATTATACCTACAAATTGATGTACTATATTATAAAAGTTCCTTGTAAAAGGATGGACCCTATTATTAGTCAGTGATATAGATTTAGTACATATCAGTCCATATTAGGATATTCCAACCTTATTAGGAGTTGTTAAGGAAGACAAAAGGACTCACTATATGTATTCATATAATTTTTATTATATTAATGATGTCTTGATATAATTTTTATAATAATATTTTTAGATTTTAGATTTTTTTCATTCTAATTTTTTTACTTGAGAAAAACATGAAAATTAACCAAAACTAATAAGAAAACAAGATGAATCATTATTAGCAATATTTATTTTCTAAGATTTACATTTTTATCATTACTAATGTTCATTCTTAATTAATTATTTTTGTAAGAATAGTTTCTTAATTAATTAACTAAAAAATTATTGTAATGACAAGAACTGGTGACAATGTGACACTTTTTTATTATATAGTAAAGACAAGTAAGATAATGGCTAGGATACTCATGGTGAAAGAAAATAAAAGTGATGAATTACATGGTCCATTTTTATTATAATTTGTGTGTGTGTGTGTGTGTAGATAGATAGATGGATAGATAGATATTTGTGTGTGAATATATATGTAGATACACACAAACACACACATAGACGTGTGTGTGTGTGTGTGTCTATATATATAGATATAGATATCTATATACATGTGCACACACTATTGGATACAATTTTTAATTGTGTATTGTCTTTGATGTTACAAAAATGTCATATCAGCCATCAAACAGAGTCTACCGAGCTCAGACGGTCAGCAAAGCAATTTATAGTGTCTGTCGAACGTTCCTGTACATTACATAGTAAAGTTAGCTCTTACCGAGCTCACTCGGGCATCAAAGGATCTTGTAGAAGAAAGTTAATGTTAACCAAGCTCCCAAGGTTAACAAAGGGAAAGTTCAATGTCTACTGAGTTCACTCGGTCATCAAAGAGAAAGTTAGCTTTTATCGAGCTCACTCGGTAAGCGAAGGAAAGTTAGCTTTTACTGAGCTCACTCGATAAATGAAGGAAGGTCAGTGTTTATCGAGTTAACTCGATCTCCAAAGAAAGTAGCAAGGTTTGCAATGTTTACCGAGCTTCACTTGGTTAACACTGGGAATACCATTCTGGAGCAATGGTCACCAAGCTGGGTCGGGCAACAAAGAATTTTATTGTTTTAAAGAATTAAGTTTAATTGTCTTGTGAAGCTAATTGATTTAATATTTTTCAGTTGTTGTAACTTGTAATTGAGCCGACTTGACAACTTGAAAGGTATATATGAAAGGTCAATTCATTAGATGAAAGTGTGTGGATGCATAAGAGTGTGAATATATGAATAATAAGAGGATATATGAGCGAATGTTGAGGAAGGATTAGATATCCTTATGAAGATGCAAAATTGCATTCGATCAGTAAGGATCTAGTGAAGCAGAACAGAGATCTATATTTAGCAAAGATAAGTTGCATATATTTCAGATCACTTCATTGTTGCTTTCTAATCATTGTAACAGTGATTCAAAACCTCTTAACAGAGTTGGTTTGACATCCATTTTGTAAATCCTCTAACAAGGTGACAATTTAGTTGAATTGTTTTAAAGACCTCTGACAAGGCCACTTCTAACAGAATGATTAAATCCTCTAACAGGGTCACACCTAACAGTATGTTTTGTAACCTTTAACAAGGTTGGCTCCTAACAGGGCTCACTTTAGAAGACTGAAAATTGGTAACTAGTTACTTGGTGGTTTTTCCCAAATTGGGTTTCCACGTTAAATCTGGTGTCTCCTGTGTTCATGATTATTTCTTTATGCATGCATGTTAACCACTTTAAATACTTAACAAGTTAACAGAACATCTATCTAGTTTCAACATTCATTTGTATGGTTACCGAGTGTCAGCAGCAATTTTATTTTAAGACATCCAAGGATCTGTGGATTTATTTTTGTGGTAACTAATTCACCCCTCCCCTTTCATTTACTCCATCTCTATTTTCAACACAAGAACATGCGCGCGCACACACACACACATGTGTATTTATGTATGTATGTATGTATATGTATATATTATGGATGGTTCAAACCTTCAAGGCTGTTCAACAAAGTACAAAGTTTGTGAGCTACCACTTAGCAAAGGCCACTACATAGAAATATCTTAGTAGCCTGATAAGGGTGCATTTTTGCATGAAATATTTTCAACAAAAACATTATATATTTGTATAATGAATGTATGATTTATTTGTATATGTTCAATTATTTAATTGCATGATAGAATATATATGACATTTATATGTCATTCTTAGGTGTTGGAAAAGATTCTATTCTAATATATTATATTGTTTAAAATCAACAATGATGTATATCAAGAATTATTTTACAATAAATTCTCATAACTTATGATGTAGATACAATTATATCAAATATGTTTAGAAAATGTAAATATTTCAAAACTTTAATAGATGTTTTTTTTTTCTAACAACCTTAATGTTGATATGATAAATAAAAAGATAAATAATTTATATATATTAACAATTCAAACTAATTTTTAGAATTGAAAATGCATTGAACAAATTAATAAATATATTATACCTAACATTTTTTGACTATGAAATATAATATAATTGAATAACAATGTCACTATTCCCAATACAATAACTACACTACTGCAAACGCAAAAATATACATATATATACACATATCTATCACAATCATACCACCATAGAATTCAATTGCACATACTAATTATTTTAGTTTTCAACAATAGTATCCTTTATTTATAGATTTCAATTTATTTCAGTTTTTACCAATGGTATCCTTTATTTATAGATTTCAGTTTTACTTTATTTTATAAAAAAATCAACATGAGACAAATAATGAGAAAACATCGAAGATAACAATAACAATAAGTTTATTGTAAAATAATTTGTATACTATTTCTAATAAAAGACCAAAATCTTTATAGGAATGTCTAAAATAAATAACATAAAAATTATAAAAATTACTATTTTTTAATTATTAATATAATGTTCTTTATTTTCATATCAAATTAATTAATTTATATAATAATTTAATATGAAAAATCTATAAGTCAAACTTGGATGTAGACATTAGTTTTAGAGGAATATTGATAGATAAGAATGCAAATATGTTAGTTACCACCATTACTAATATATAGTATGATTTGGAGGATACATGAAATTTAAACTTGACATGTTATTCTCACAACTCACAATAGATAAAATTATATTTCAACAAAATCAAACATAATGTAATTACAATACGAATGTCATTATAAACAACACAATGTTAATAGAAATTTATCAAGTTTAATTACATGTACATTTCAGATTTGTTTGTTGTATTTATTGTTTTATTGATGTTACTTCTTCAACAACTATGATGTAATCTATTTTCTTAACTATAATTGTATTGTACATTTAACTCAATAGGAAAAAACAAATCAAGTTGTTAATAAATTCAAGACAATTAGTAGGCTCTAGTCTCTTCTTTGTAGATAATAATTAAGGTCGTTAACATTATATCATATATAGTAAGTGAAGCCTCTAACTTGTGCATGTTTAATTATGAATTTTCTAGTGTAGTAGTATGGTAAAAAAATCTTATACAAACAAGGCAATAAAA
Organism: Cupressus sempervirens; assembly: GCA_028749045.1. NCBI lineage: Eukaryota > Viridiplantae > Streptophyta > Pinopsida > Cupressales > Cupressaceae > Cupressus > Cupressus sempervirens. Next base: position 718,442,612 of record CM053792.1, read on the forward strand.
ATATTGCTAGTATCAATATCAAGTTGTTAATAAATTCAACACAAACACTAAGTTTGAGAATCTTCTCTATTATATAGAAGTTAAGGTCTCCAACATGTATAATTGTTTCTAGACAAAAATGGTGCAAGTTATATTTATTGGTTGATGCTCATAAAGATTAAACAGTCAAACCTAGAAACAAACAACACTAGTATTAAATAGAAGGAGATCACTAGATTTAGGACTCTTCTCACATATAAACCAAGGTATCTAACTTGTGTAAGTGTTTCTAGATTCAATTTGTGTATGTTTTTTTTTATGGATAGATAAAATCATAGATTTGTGTCACCTTCTCAGATATCTAAACCTATTTTTCTCAAATCTCATTTTATTATTACCAAAACTAAAGTTTTTGCAAAAGATAAAACTACCCTTTTATAGATCTTGGATTCAATATCACCATAATATAAAGTTCATTGTGTTTTGATTAGTTATACTATGTTATAATTTTAAAATATTATTCAAGAAGATATTACCTCAAAAATGGAAAAAAAAAACTAAATTGTATAAAAGAAAATTAAAATTTGAATAACACTAGAGGGGGGAGTCCTCTTCAAGATTTTTTTTAAATTTTTTTTTGTTTTCAAAAAGTTCTAGATTTGATAGGGAACTTTTGATGAGAGAATTAAAATTGTTGATTTCTAATAAGGTCGACGTTGAGTACTTATGGCAAGAATATATATCAAAAAATAACATTTATTTTTATTTTCACTAGCTATACATGTCATATATAACATATTTTAAAACCAGGGCAAATAAATATTATTTGAATATACTTGTTTGATGGGAACTACACCCTATAATGTTCATAGTTAAATAAAGGACATCAACATTTTAAAAAAAAAGAATAAATTCTTTCTCAAAAAAGTAAAAAAAAATAGCCATAAAATTCATCAAATTTTACACATTTTAGTTATCGCTACTTTTTTTTTCATTTATGTTAAATAGTTTTTATTTTGTGGTCCTTTTTCTTTTTAAAAGGTGACATAGGTTTGTCCTTTTGCATGTATTTCCAAAAATATTACACAATCAAACTTAAAAATAAAGAAACACTAATACCAATAATAAATTATTGATGCATCATAATGAGCTATAGTTATGTGGAGTAGGTCTAGGGTTCTAGTTGGTTCATGAGGGTATTCATCCTCTTTCAATGGTAATTTAGACAAGGAAGATGATGATTCTTTATGTAGAATTTGATGATGAACAAATTCATAGATCCCTAGATATCATGTATGCAACTAATCTATTACAAAAAAGTAAGAAAGATAAGGAGAGAGAAAGATTTTCTCAATAAACAAGTAGATTGAATTTTCTTGTGCAAAACAAAATGAATGAATTTACAACCGATCAATTCTTATGAAGGAGATCAAAACCTAAAAGGGAAACCCTAAGAGGTAAATGACATTTAATAATTACTAATTATTAAATGAAAATGCAAGTGCATAAAGGGAGATCTTAAGAAGGGAGTAAAGGTAATTTAATAAATTAATTTAAATTAACCTTTTACTCTAACACCCCCCCTTAAGATGAGAAACAATATATCTACAAACAATGTAGAATAAGAAAGGAAATAACAATGCAATGCTGAAAGAAAAGTTAAGTGTCAACAACAAGGCCTAATGAGGTATCCAATCACAAACAAATCTCTATGAAATAGACATATAGAGAAAAAATAGTGGGAAAAACCCTACTCCAAAAAGAGATAGGAAAGGATACACAAATGAAATATCTTAAGAAATTGTCTTAGGACCATAAGTAAAATGAAAGCCCCCATGATAGAAGCTTGAGACTCCATAGCCACCCCCCCCCCCCCCCCCCCCCCCCCGGAAAAAATAAAAATGGAAGAACTATTGTATCAATTAACATACCAATGTGGCTCCAATTTGAAGGAAACAAAGGTAGTGGACAAGGATAATAAAACCCCTTAATATAAGGTAAACCTAGAAGTCCTAGCTGATGCTCAAAGGAGAATGCGTGAGAATCCTAAAGTGGAATATTCAATGAAGGTGGGATAACAAGTGTATTGAAATTTTCATCTAAGAGGAGATGTGTGTCCTCTAATATATCCTTGACAATTGTAGTAGGTGACTTGATGACTAGAGCTGCAATAGTAGGCAATGTTGAAGAGTAATCATGTGTAAGAGATGGAATCTAAATAGGAGGTGGAGGTGTAGAACTCATAACATTGGTCTTAGGAACAACACATAAGTTCATGTGACATGACTTCACCTCAGTAGTCTCTCATAAAGAAGGAGAGTGAGTATCCGGTAGTGGAGATGGTGGACCAAAATGAGAGAAGGAGTACAGTTAGGAAGAATTATCAACAATCCCTATAGAAATAATATTTCCTATCTCACTATCTCTTATGTGCATTGAATCTTGTGCAAACTCAATTTTCTTTCCTATCCCACTATGTGTAATTTGATAAATAGAGAGAAGGTTAGAGGACAAAAATGAAACATAAAGAAAATCATGCATAGAATATATCATCATCAATGCCAATAGAACCTTTCCCATATATAGTCATAAAAATTTTCTTCCCCAACAAAATGTGTGGAGTAGAAGAAGCCTCAAAAGAAGAGAAAAAATCATGAGAAGATACAATATCATTTGAAGCAATTGAATCCACTAACTATCTAGGAGAGGGTGGAGTAGTAGTTGTACATAGTGCATGACCCTTTCCCATATCTTTCCCATCTAATTGAAATAATGATGAAGAAGAAGATCTATGAGAAGAAAAAGGAATATCAATGTTTCTCTTCTAAAGGAGATATGTCAAATCTTAAACTTGTTTGGCATAGCCATCTAACTTCTTCTCATAGAAATGTGACTGATCATGATTGAGCCTATTACAATAAGCACACTTCAGTCTTTCTGGCTTTGTATTACCCCCCTTAGGAGGAGGCAGCCTTGATGAACTGTGAGGGCTAGAATCAATTTGAGACACTGTAGAATGAGATTTATGTGTCTTCTCCTTCATCCCAGAAGATGGTCGAGCTACCAATACATATATCTATGAGCTTGTGAGAGAATCCAACTAAGAGAGCTTAGCTTGCTCTCAAGTCAAACAACCACAAAAAGCATCAAAGGAAGACATGATAAATCTATTTCCGAAAGCATCCTTGGTGCAATAGAAGGTAGAAGAAAAAATCTAAAAATTTCCACGAAGCTTAGAAAGAATCATGTAGATGCACTCAGTGCCAGTCTTGGTTTTCCCACAACCCAGTAATAAAGTTCTTTTTTGTTTGAACTTCAACAAAAAATTCTTAATGGATGGAAAAGAATCTGATACAAGATAGGTAAGCTCTACATCAATCTAAAGTGCCCTAAACTCATTCATGGTACTAAAAAACCCATCAAGCTTAGTCCACATAGCTCGAGGGGTATTGCACCAATCAAGATGAAATTGTAGATTGTTAGTTACCTATAAAGAAATCAACCTCATTGCCTCATCCATATTTTTCTTATGCTACATAACCTCAAAAGGCCTTTGTAAAACTAGTTGCACTATATTTAAACAAGACCACAGCCTTTTTGAATAGAGAAGTCATGTCATCAAGGTCTTCCATATATGACAGTTATGAAGGTTTAGAAGTTCTAGACAAGAAGAGGTATTGGCCATTGTTTTAGAAGGTGTTGAATTTTTTTTTGAAAAAGTTCTGGTTTACTAATGTAAATAACACAAACAATAATACAAAATACCCCCATGACACAAAAAACTAAAACTCAACTACTAAAGGAATGCGTTAAAAAAGAGAAAAAAAAGATTTATTTTGAGAATCACATGTACCTTTAAGAAATACTAATAAAAATAGAAGATAATCTAGATAGAGCTCAAGAAAATGTTTCTAGTGCTTTTTCTGGATCAAAAAATGGAGCCATAACAAACAAGTTATGCCCTTGGAAGATTAAAGACATCATCAAACTTCAAGCACAAAAATAGGTACCAAACTGGAAAAAAATACAAAAAATAAATGTGCCATTATCTCTATCTCTGAATCAAATTTTTGGCACTTCTTTCAGATTAAAAAAATCCCATGTATTCTCAAGTTATAGAAAAAAAATTGATAGGGTGTTTGGAATGGTAAAAAAAAAATTAAATGCCCAAAAAAATGTTAAGGGGCTAAAAACTTAGCCCTTAACCCCTTAGATGACTGCAGGCTAGGTGGGGAGGGATGGAGTGGCCCAACGATGGCACTCAAGTGGAGGTGGCATGTACTAGTGGAGACACTGATGATAGGAGGTGTTGGCCTAGTTTTTCACCATTTATATTTTGTTCCACCCAATAGTGAAAAACCGTAAATCTGTGTTGGGTAAGAATTTATTGAAAACCATAAAAACTCTTGTTTGTCTTGTCCCAACCCTTGAAAATTTTGAAAGTATTATTTCAAATAAAATATGTAGGACAAGCTTATCCTAAGTCTTCTTTTCGCAAGGATTACTTTATTCTTCTTCATGAGTTAAACTTTTTATTTACTAGGCTTGCCTTTAACTGTGGTTATCTTTCTTAGCTATCTCATGAAACTTTTAATTGTGGTAGTTAGTTTTGATTAACTGTTGATCTTGGTAAGATCTATGGTCAGCACATGCCTGCATGGAGAAGATGCATGAACTTTAAGCAATGCAGGCAAGCACCTATGCACCATGTAGCCCTTGTTAACAATACATATTCAATGCACCACAAAGACCAAAATTTGTCAAATTTTGCCAAACCTTTTTCAAAGAAATTAGTAGCTATCAGTGCATGTTCTAAATTTCTATGATGTTAGTGGCTAGCTCATTTAGTGGGGTTTCTTTGCATTCAATCTTGAGGCACCATTGATCTTGGTGAGATCAACAGATAGTGCTTTATCATTATAAGAAAATGCACAATAGTTACCTAAAGCCAGGAAGTGCCAATAGGATGTGTGGCATAGTGGGACCAAGTTATAAGGAAGTTGTTGAGTCATGCTAGGTTGGAAGGATTTGATGAGTCAGAGAATAGTAATTGGTGAAGAATGACATGTATGCTCCATGTTGGAAATGATTATGTCATGGGCCCACTTTTCAAATAAAGTTTATTAATAAGGTGTTGCTTTTTTTTGTGATTGTTGATCTTGGTAAGATCAATGACTGGAACTTCACCACAATGAAAAGATGCAAGGAAATTACCTAAAGCAGGGAAGCGCCCATTTGACATGTGGCAAAGACTTTAAAACTTTAAAAGGGCCTTTCTTTTTTCAAATAAAATCGTTAGATGCTGTGAGATTGATAGGTGAAATTCAAATGTGGAGCACGATATGAAAATTAATGTCTAAAGAACATAAATGTGCTCAGAGTTCTTTCATTTGATATTAATACTATAGTCTAACTTGCATATTCACCATTACTGAGCAAGATAATTGCAAATTTCTCAAGAGTGCAAGGGTTTCCAGAGCCAGAGCATGAGATTTTGCAAGTTTTTCAATGATTTACAAAGCAATTTATGGAGAGAAGGAAGTGTAATTTACTGGGTAAGTGATCTATAATTGTTAAAAATCAAGGAATTTGAATTGTGTGAAGTTGAATTTTTCAAAAAAAAGCCTCCATGAAAGGAATTCTCAAGCCATACTAATTTTCTTAAAATATTTGTCCACGATGATTTCCTAGAAAGATTTCCTTTATCTGTACATGAGATAACAAAAGGTAGAGATCTTATCCCAAAAAACCATAGGTTGGTTGTGGGTGAGGGTTTTTATGATAGAGCCAATTGGGAAAGAGATGCGCAGGTTTTTGTTGGAGGCTTAGACTTATTTTTAAAATGGTTTGCTAAGCAAAACCTAGACACCCGTTTGAGTAATGTTTGGGAATTTGATATTGGTAAATTAGTGGTTCCTGGAGTTTTCCTTGATAGTGATCTATTGTATGATATGGCCAAGAAATATGACCATATCACTAGAATTGTAAAGAATTATGCTGGACACAATCTTTTTAGGGTTTTTCCTAAATTGATCAGTGAGGTTTTTAAACTCAACCCTAACCATGCAGTTCATGAACCTATTGATATGGATGATCTTCAAGCAAGGTATGGTGCTTAGAGAGTATATTTGAGAGTAGGGCCATTGCAACAACATATTGCTAAGATTGGGTTGCTACCCTTGGTTACACCAAGCACCCTAGAGCCATTAATGAAGAAATACTTCAATCCTAGAGCCCAAGCTTTGTATTTCACTCTTTGCAAGATATTTAGGATGGATGAGGAAGAATGCATCCAAGGTTCTATTGTTCTTATTATGCCTCAGACATCACAGTTTGCAATGAGCACCATTCTTGATTTTGCCACTTTACTTGCAGAAGAAATTCATAATGGTTTGGTGGGAATATCTCAAGGTAAGGTAAACAAACCTTTTTTCTGGTACTCCATGTTGATGCACATATTTCTCTATAATGGAGTTACCTTTATCTCTAAGGGAATGGAACTAGAGTTAGAAAATGATGGTGAGAAGCTACCAGTCCAACTATGGAGTGTTGATATGCCTTTGGAAGCCAGGGATGCCAGCTATGTCAAATTTGATAGATATTTTGCATGAAGGCTCAGATTGCTTCTAAATGGGGATAGCCCAAGAATTCCAAAGCCTTTACTATAATTAATCAAACCTAAGGACCATGCTAAGGGACTTCTAGTCAATCATAATTGGGGGGATATAATCCCATACAATGTTTCTACTATGATTAGAGTTTATGGTTTTTTAAGGAAAACCTCATGTTTTACCTTTCCATGTACCTCTGAAGATAGGAATTGAAAAATTGTTGTGGCAAATTGGAACCATTAAAGAAAGGGATATAATCAGCAAAAGTAAAGGCGCTTCCTTTCCTATTGTCACTGTGGCTCATGATTTTGTCTTTGTAAAGAAGTGATGGAGAAATGTTAGTTTATTTTTGAATAGATATCACATGGCAAAATCCCATGCAAGATATATTGATCTAGAAGGATTCTATGACCTCCTAAGGGAGAGGACAAAAGCTAGGGTTATTACACAACATGTATACTTCCCTAAAGATGTTATTAGAAATATTTTTTCGTTACAAGAACAAGAAGTTAGGAAAGAAAATTGGATAGTCTTCTATAAAGTCTTAGAATTCATTAATGCTTTTGACACTGATTATAATCCTTTGAAAGATGATAAGTATTTTGGGGCCAGAATGCATGTATTAATAAATAACTTTGTTATAATCATGCAAAATTTGAATGAAAAGAAGGCTACTTTTCCTAAGGCATATGTTGATAAAGTCGTAGAGGTGGAGAGAAGAATATCTAGTAGAATGATAGTTGCTCCAAGCTAGTATACCTTACAAAGGTGGGAAAGATATATTGTGGTTTAGAATATATAGCAGTTTCCCCTCATAGAAGGCCAAGAGTAGAAAGTCCACCTACCACCAATGCGCTGAAAAGACAAAAACTAGAATAGGGATCCTCTTCTCATGTGGATGAGTATTCACCAACTCAGTCCCTACTCTGAATAGAAGATGAAGCATCTTTAAGAAATAAATTAAGAAAAATAGGTGGGAAAGGAGATATAGTTGTTACTACTATTGACTTGGAAAGAGATGTGCCTCAAGAGCCTCCTATGCCCTCCTATGACCTCGCTATTACTAAATATAGGGGTAAAGAAATTGATCCTATCATTGCACAAGCATCCCAAAAATTCATAGATGATGATTTAAAAAAAAAATATAGGGCCTTTGCACAATTTTTGTGGAGGAAGTATATAGGCAATTTTGAGGACAAATGTAAAGCAATAAAAATAGAGTAACCAAACAAATTGGACTTTGAAATTGAAGAAGAGGTGAAAGCCAAATTTTTGGAAGATTATTCCCATTTAACACCTGAGGCTAGGAGATAGTTAGTCAAAGAATCAGGAGTTTTTTTTTTTCCAGAGTGGGACATAGCTAATGCTGTGATTTTTTATTCTATTAGAAAAAAGAAAAATGTGCAATATAAGACTGAAGAATAAATTCTACAAGCACATAGAGGGGGAAATTTTAGTAATGATCACCAAGCCCTTGTCATTTGGTCCATCAAAAAAAAGAAACAAAACTAGGATGTAGGAAATTTCAAGTGCTAAACTTGCTAGTACTCTTACAGTATATAGAGCTAATGAGGTACACAGTGGTGATGTCACCATGATGACTCAAGAGATGTTATCCTTTGGGAGCATAGTAGCTAATAAAGAGAAGGATAAGTTCATATAACTCAATGCTAAATTTGAAGAAATACTCAAGGCATATGAGGAGAGAAGAAATAAAATACTACTCTTGAAAACCAAGTATCCCAAATGGACAAACAACTTGGAAAAAGGAAAGTTGGGGAGTCTAGCAAACCAAGAATATCATACCCCCCTCATCCCCCAATTGAGCCATTCAAATCCACCCCCATTTTTGAGTTACTAGATACCCTACAAAGGCTAGAGTACTATATTGCAAAGGAGTTTGATGAGGAAAAGAACAAACTATATGAAATGTAGATTGAACTAAATAATCAATATAAAGAAAAACTTAGCAAACAATCTTGTACTTGATGAATACGATTGATTGGCTAGTTTTCTATGATCAGTTGGTGGGGATATTTAATATGTGGGAGGAGATAAAGAGTGTTGAAGGCACCCTAGAGCCCATTGTACAAAAGTGGAATGCAAGAAGCAATGATATCACCCTCATGTGTATCTCTATTATTAAGCTGTCATCTGAACAGATAGAAAAAACTTTTGATTTAACTAGTAATTTGTCTAAGTTTGATGAAAGAACAATTTCTATTCAAAAGAGAATAATGATTTATCTTTCCAAATACTTAAGAGAGAACTTTGATCTTTTTCCTAGTTCACTTTAAAAGATTAATAAAATAAAAGGAAAAGAAGAATGGGGGAAGGAAATAGATGATCTGTTGTGCCATAGAATGAATGAGGCTATTAATACTACTGAAGAATATGTCAAAGTATTATTGTTTTATAATAATATTAGAAAGGATTTTGTTGAAATAAAACAAATAGGAGATTTTGTGATAGAAAGGCAGTGGGAGATCCTAAATTTTGACTGGCCTAATGATACTATTTTCAATGAATGGAAGGAAGAATTTTTTTCTTCAAAATAGGTGGCAATAGAAGAAGAAAAAGTGGGCCATGAAGGGGACCAAATAATTGATCTCATAGAAGAAGAAAGAAAAGTAGAGAGAAGTCACCCTCAATAATGGAAACAGACCAACCAATTATGATTGCTAATTAGGAAGAAAGCCAAATGGATGACACATCAAAACATTCAGGGTAGGATAAAGAGGAGCAACCAATTCAAGAAGAAAGTATCATGGTCCCAGGTGATGATGTGGTAGAAGAAGATTCACAGATAATGGTTGTTTTGATAGCTCATGATGGTGATAGTAAAGGGCCAGGAATTGAAGTAAAGCTACATATATTAAAGAAAAATTCATCATTGGCAAGCCTAATGTCTACATACTTTGATGAATTAGAGTGATAAAGGAGCCTATCATAGAGTTTGTAATATCCTAAAAGATCTAAACAAAAAATAGCAGAATATCATGATAAAAAAAAATTGTGTTACACAAAATTGTGTCTTTTATGATAGCAACAATTGTAAAAATCTTTTTTTTATTATAGGACAACTATCAGTTCTCTAAGCCTGAAGCTTGTTGCATCTCACACTATATAAGTGAGATCCCAAGGTTAGAGAAGGGCCAAAACAAATTTATAATTTTTTCTTTGTTCAAGAAAAGTATAGTTAGCCCACCTGTGTATCATTTTTTGGAGTTTACTTTTAAGTTTTTCCTTCTCTGATGTTTATATATCAATGGCATAATCAACAAGGTATTTTGAGTTTCATTGAGTTCTTATTGGTTATTGTATTAATCTATTCAAAAGATAATACAAAAGGGTACTTAAACTATATCTGTCTTATCAATTTCTATCTCCATTTAATGAGTTTGTTTATTTTGAGATCAGTTAAATAAGTTTTAATTGATTGAATGCAATCTAGATAGGTTATATATTGATTCTATTGTTGGTTTTGGTTCAAGGAATTAAACAAGTGCTTCAATAAGTCACTAGGGTCTATGAGTTTATAGAAGGGATATTTCATAAGAATGGGAATTGGTGATTATAGTTGATAAGTTCATTTACAAGTTATTTGAATTAGATTCCCTACTAGTAGTTGACTCTATGTAACAATGGACAAGGCATTGGTCATATAAATCAGAGACAAATTAAAGTAAATTCTACTACACATATCCAATTTATATTCAAATCTAAATTAGTCAAATATTTTATCAAGTGTATAAGGGTGGTCATCATCTATGTGTGGAAATTCATGTAGTATTGTATGTAATTCATGTTTGTTTTGCATATATATCAGAGAAAATGGAGCAAATCTATTGTTTCTAGGGATTAAGGGTAAGAGTCAAGAAATTAATTAAATCCCTAAGGTACTCCCACCTTGGTTTTGCAGAGTCAAAAATGTAGGAGGCATTATAGGTCATGTTATTGGTCCAGAGATATAGTGTATTATACTAATCATGAGCATTGGCTACCTCTAGGTGTAATACATTTTGCTGTCTACTAGTAATAATAATCACTATTAAATATGGAGTTAACAAAATTGGTGACTCTACTGGGGAGTTGTACAAACATGGGTATGTGCAAGATCATGGTGTGGCAAAAAGTGACGATGTGAAAAAATTAGAGTTTGAATATGTCTAAAAGTGCTTCAAAATCCGCTCTAACTTTTTTTCACTATCCAGGTACCAAACCTGGAAAGTAAGGCCCAAGGCTTATCGGATATCTGATAAAAAATAATATATTACTATAACATAATATTATAATAATAATAGAATAATTATAATTATACTATAATATAATAATAATATTATTATATTATTATTATACTATTATAATAATATAATATAAAAATATTATATTATAATAGTATAATATATTATAATTTATTAAAATATAATATAAAATATAATATATTATATTATAATAATAATAATAATATTATATTATAATAGTATAATATATTATAAATTATAATAATATAATATAATATATATAAAATATAATATGATATAATAATAATAAAGTAATATATTATAATATAATATGTAATAGAAAAGTAATATATTATAATATAATATATAATATATCTAGCATTTTATTATAGCTAGCAATATGTTCCTGAATCAGTTATCCGATAATGTATCAAATATCTGATATAATATTGGATATTTGATATTATATCGGATATCCAATACCTGTGACTCAATATTAAAAAAAATGACAGACCTGTGGGCTTATATTTGGCTTATTTCGACACCATTATTCAAGGGCAAGGATTGAATATCGGATTTTAAATCAAATATCAAATATAAAGGTGTTATTTTGTTTTTTTAATCATTTTAAATGTAAATTCAATAGATTTTATAATGATTTTTTTAATTTTTAGTTGAATCTAGAGTTTTTTTGAATTTTTTTTTTTTAAATTAAGGTTTTTTTAATATATATTATGTTTTGCAATTCAATACGAATGGCTGATCAAAATGATAACACTAAGGCAGGGAATAATATTCCTCATAACCCCCCACCAAACAATCCAGTGCCCCCACAATACCATCCACCAAATGATCCTCTACCCCCTCAAAACCCTCCTCAAATCAAAGATTTGATAAATGAAAATCTCACCAAATTGAGGGGTTTGTGAAGAACATACAATAATGTACCCGCATTGGCTCCTATGTTATCCACGTTAAACACCATAGTGGATAACATTGAAACCCTTACAAACCAACAAAATGCCTCTCTTTGTTGGCATGATGAAATGCACGAGATGTTTGATGATGGTTTGGACTATGATGAGGTTGCAGCCCTAATTATAACCAAGGAGGATTTGGCTAGCCTTTTTTTGAACCTGAAAATGTGTATACCAATTGACCCAAAAAAATCCAAACTATCAATTAAATGGTGCACAAATAACGTGATACATGCAAACTTTTGGGATTGTTGGTGGATGATTTTTGATATCCCTCCACATAGAAATTTAAACGTGCCATTTTATTTCCTTAGAAAATTATATGTAGAATTTGTGTTGAAACTTAAAGTGAATTACTGGAGCATGAAGCCCAACATGGGTGTAGGACTAGGAGCTCCTTGGGATAGACCCTCTTCCCAATGGAAGAAATCTAGCACCTTTGTCTCCCCCACTAATATCTCCCCCCCTTGTTGAGTGTAGCATCTTGATATTATGGTAGATGCTAGCTCTTAGACTATTAGAGCCAATCATAGGATGAGTAGCCTAATGATATCCCAGGCTAGGTCAGTCTTACCTCCTGGTATTGATGATGCTAGGGCTAGTTCATCATCAGCTAGCTCATTACATGTTTGTGTGCCTCAGACTTGCATTACATGCAAGAATATTTTCTTGGGTCTCATAGGTGATCTTCCTGAGTATCATTTTGTATTAGACGAGGATACACCAAACACATGTGCAGAGGCTATAGACCCTAATGCGAGAGAGGAGGGGAATGTAGAGGCATGGACTCCTTCGATGTCAGTATGTGTATACATTTTTTTGTTATGACATATGTGATTTAAAGTTAATTTTTGTAATAGAGTAATTTTAATTTTTAAGCCATACTAACTTATACATGTATGTGATGTTCATTCATGTTTAGTTGATGATCAAGGAGGAGCTCAGACAGATTGATGATGCCACACTCTCGACCATTTCATTTGGCCTTGAGACATCTACGATATATTATGTTGTGTTCACATTATTTTTTCTATTTGATATTGTAGCATATATGGTTGCTAATCTTTCTTTTATCATGTAGGTACCACTTCTCCTGGGGGGACAAAGTGTGGGGGATGAGCCAACATGCATTGACAAAGGAAAGGTAATTAGGTGCTTTCTATTTGATTAAATATCAATGCATTCTTGTAAAATGTTTGTGGTAATGAAATTTAATTACATTCTTTATTGTGTATAGGGTGTGGCTACTGGCGATGAGCCTATACAGATTCTGCATCGTAGACGATCAGGCATTTCCATTTGCACTAAGAGCCCCATTGTATGTATAAGTATCATTTATTTTTTATTTTCCTTATCTTCATAAATAAATTCAAAATTGATTTTCATGATATTAACTATTATTTTGTATCTCATTGGAGACTCCTAGTGCACATGAGGTCCGACGGGAGAGTTATGTAGATTTGATGATGCAACCACTCTATCCCAAGGAGGAGCCTACAATAGTAAGTTGTAGTTTGAATTCATGATTAAATATGTTATAAATTTAGCATGCTATAAATTATAATGTTATAGTTTAAGTTTTAGATTCATCTAAAAAATGTATTTGAACATACACGACCCACAATCAGTGAGGTAGAAGCATTGTCAAGGGCATACAAGAGGACTCTTGACTGGTGTAGGAGGTCTGTGAGAGAGGTATTTATTATGATATTTTAATAGTATAAATCTTCATTACAAAAAATATCATTATGCATTTGAGTAATTCAATGTTAGATACAAAGAATCATATAAATTTAGTAGTATAACTTTGGGTTTTCCTTTTTTGTTTATGTAGGAGGCATCTGATCCACCTAGTCTAGTGAAGAGGCTGCATTTTTGAAATTTTCCTTTTCTTATTTTATATGATATTTCCAACCTCTAATCAGATCTTTAAGATCAAACAACTAATATCACAAAGATCCACCGAATTTCTCAAGAAACCCCAAATCGGGTATGCCAAAAATTGTGCCAAAAGCTTCACAGCTTCACCTATTATTAATAAATCTGAAAGTGGACATTTTTACAGAAATTTTAGCAGCATAACAGCCTAAAAAATGAAATTTTCAGATCCGTATAGCCTTTACACAACAGTTCTCAAATGTAGGACAAAAACTATGCTCATCGGGCTCTCGAAATTAACACAAAAATGATCGGAAACACCACAAAAACATTAATAATCTATCTTAGAAGTTTAATCACGTCCCAATACATATATTCAGCTCTATTTTAACATCTTAAAGTCTGAAATACAGCAGCAACCCAAACTGATATGAAATACTCAATTGAAAAAACCAAACTCATACAAAAAAACACACCTGAAAACCCACAAATCTGCACTGTTCAGCACAAAGGCAAACTCTGTATGAGTATGCACATGGAATGGCTTCAAAATCCCATCTTTATCCTTCCTAGAAACCTACAAACTCTCATTCTTGGGTCTCCCTGGAAACCTGCAAACTCCCGTTATTGGGTCTCCTTCTCCACAGGTTTGGCAGCCTTTGAAGAATAACAAAGAATGAGCAAAAATCAAGTTCTCCAATCAGCCCAAAATGCCTCCAAACCCCTTAAAAGAGGGCATAACCATAACTCACATCCAAGAGAGGTTAATGAAACATATTTTAATAATAATTTTCATTTATTAGTCCAACGGTTTCCAAAGATTAACCCCCTTTTTTCGAAACTTCACTTTCTTGCGCTTGCCTGCCTTAGCAAAGATTATTATTTTTTAATTATTTGAAAAGGGGACATGAAAAGTCCTCCCCTCCCAAACATTGCTTGTCCTCAAGCAATGGCTGAACAATAAACCAATCAATCCACCTGGATCCCAAATGTAGTCATGAACTATACTACTACCAATTAACACAGGCTCCTGCAATATCCTCTGCAATATGACCAAGAGGAATCCATAATCAAATTGACAATTATAGCTCAACCAAACTCCAAAATCACCACTACCATAGTCAAAAACCCATGAGACACAAACTCTTAGAACATCAGAACCCAAGTAAAGTGGACAAATCAAACTACCAACATAGTAAATACCATCAACGCATCCCACTGGCCTATACAGAATGTACAATCCAACTCTGCAACAATGGTGAACGCTCTTGAATGAAATTGTACAAGGTATGGAGAATCCATACACTATACAACTCCTGCAGTCAACACAACTCTGCAAATCATCGGCCACTATCTCATAACCATAACTCCCATGCACTACTAATGGTGAAAAGACATTACAAGATAAAGATTAAGAAATGGAATCCAAACCAAATTTGCCTGCCATCAACTCCTCAAAACAAGGATCAAATGCTAACTGATGTACATACCCTGCAATATAATGTTGATTAAAAAGAACAACCTCAGTCAACAGCTCACCATGAACAAGTGATACAACCCACTGTGACTGATCACTAGCTAAGTCAGGAGATGTCATAGCCAAAGGAGTAGAATCAATAACAACACCCACTGAAGCATCACTCCCAAACTACTGCTCTAAGTCACATATTATCAAGCTGTCAACTACAGAACCTATCACCATGTCATGCCCATCACAACTCTCATCTTGAGGCATCAAATTGTCCCATAATTGATGATAAGTACTAGGAACCAAAGTACATCTCTATATCATCATCTCATCAACATGGTCATCAAAGGTAAATTGATGAGCGTACCTCATAGTATAATGCCGATAGAATGCACCAATCTCAATCAGTGGCTCAGACTATAATCCAGATGAAACTAACTGCAATTGATCATTAACCATGTTGGAATTGACTACTACCTCTGAAGATATCACCAAGGGAGTAGTATTACTAGTAGGAACCATGCCAACTGTCGACTCACCAACATCACACATGATCTTTGATACATTTCTAGACTCCATGCCATCAGTACTAGAGGCCACCACCATGTCAGGCATATAACAATCTGCTACAACACCCAACTCAACTGAACCTGACTCTAGTGGGAATGAACCTGATATGCCAATGTTAGTATCAAGGATGGATGCATCCCCATCTCCACTGTCTCTGACAATCTCGGCCATGGACATCCTCGGATAACCAAACACCATAGCTTGTGACAGTATAGAATCAGGTAAAGATTGTAGTCGCTCTAACTCCATGGTCACCTTAGCCAAATGAAATTGTGACTCCTTGAAAGCCAACTGTGTACTCTCAAGAATCGCATAAGTCACCTCAAGCTACTCAATAAG
Organism: Cupressus sempervirens; assembly: GCA_028749045.1. Lineage (NCBI taxonomy): Eukaryota > Viridiplantae > Streptophyta > Pinopsida > Cupressales > Cupressaceae > Cupressus > Cupressus sempervirens. Next base: position 718,458,678 of record CM053792.1, read on the forward strand.
CTCACTCACCTCATCTTCCTTGGCCAACAATGCATCATATGCTGTACTGCCCCACTCCATAAGATAATCTCTGTCAACTACCAACTACATATAATTCTATCTCAAAATCTGAATAACCTCCCATAAAGAGTGGATCTCTGTCAAGGAAAGATAACTGCCTTCTTGCTCATCACTAGTAGGAGAACCCCATCCATAAACTGCTAACAACTAACTAGCAACATCGAAATGTTGGCAAGTGACAGTAATGTCTCAGTCAATAACTCTCAACTGATTAGACACATGATGGCACTGGCTTGACTGTCTCCTACAAACCTCCTCTGATGCACTATCTAAAGGAGTATCCTCAAAGTTACTAGTCTCTAGAGTATTACCATCCATATCCTGTGAATCAAATCTAAAGCTCATATCAACATACGGAGTATCAAAAACATTAGCACTGCTGTCCAACTCCTTTGTACCCAAGGAAACTAAGTCTTCAAAATTGCCCACTGCATCCTCCTGGATGTCATCAATGCCAATATGATCCTGGGACTCATATGTACACACTGCCAAATATGAAATATCATCAACACATTCCAGCAAATATGGTCAACTGGATATATGAACAAAGCCCAACACCGGTGTATAAAAACTAATACCAACATTAGACAAGCTGCTAGCACAAGAAAAGACAATACCGTGCAATTTGCTAATCAAATCCATGATAGCACCCAAACAAACACTGCTACCAAAAAGTGTTAAAGATCTCTAGTCAACTGAATCCCAAATGCCAATATAACAATCTCAAGTCCATATTTGTAAACTAGAATCAGCTGGTAACTCAAGAAAAATCCTCACTTGAGTAATATGACCAATACCAACTAACTCCACATACCTGTCATGATGAGATAATGTAGTCACAATACTATCTTTGTTCACCTTCAGTTGGCTGGACAAATCATGTGAAGTACTACCAGTCTCAACCTCATGTGATGAAGCATCTAACTGTGCCTGGTACTCTTTCTCAACAAAGTCATGAATGCTCAATGTCTACTCATCTCTACCAGGTATCTCACCATCCTGCACAACAACATCCTCATAATCATCATCTGAACCCACTACACTGTAGTCACTGCCTGTTGTAACTATACCATCCTGAATACCTGTGGCATCACCGTTTGATGACCTATAAACAATTGTCTCAATTTGAGTATCAAGTTCACCGTTACTATCAATCTATGTAATATCCTTTCCCACCACCTCCTATGGTAGAGTAGAATATGAGACCTCTACCTGGCTATCAGCTAGTTTCTCAAACTCCTCATGCAAGTTCTTGGGAATTATGTCATCTGTCCTGTGAGAAAATCTGCCAAATAGAAATCCAATCAACTTATCCACCTTAGCTAGGTTAAACAACATGTCATTCATTATACGGTGGTGCTCAACCAACTGTTCAAACATGTCATGGCTTATTTTCATAAGTTTATCTCGAATGTCTAAATAACCATCCGTTCTACTGTTTTGACTCTGGATATCAATTGTCCAAGATCGTGTCCTCTAAGACTCTGTACTATACCTATCTATTCTGGATAAAGTAGAGTGTAACCCCAATAGGATATAACTTCTTCAAACACCAAGAACTAACATGCAAATGATTAGAAGTAGCATGCAACCATAGATTTTGACATGCAACTGATTAGAAGCAACATGCAACCACCAAATTCAACAAGAACTAACATGAAAATGATTAGAAGTAGCATGCAACCATAAATTTTGACATGAAACTGATTAGAAGCAACATGCAATCATAAATTATGACATGCAAGATCTGGGTAGTTGTCAAAACTAACATGCAAGATCTAGGTAGTTGAGTGTCATTTGTTTTCCACAATCCATTAGTAAAAAATTGGTCGTACTTCTGGAATTTGATTGGTAGATGCAAAAAACTTACAACACAATCAAATTCCAGAAGTACGACCAATTTTTTATCTAGGTAGTTGTCAAAACTGACATGCAAGATCTGGGTAGTTGTCAAAACTGACATGCAAACTTCTACAACCACCAAATTCACTAAGTAATAACATGAAAATGATTAGAAGTAGCATGCAACCATAAATTTTGACATGCAACTGATTAGAAGCAACATGCAACCATAAATTATGACATGCAAGATTTGGGTAGTTATCAAAACTGACATGCAAGATTCTACAAACCCTTAGGCTGGCAAGATCATGGCTCTGATACCACTAAAATGTCCCTTTTCTGATTTTATATGACATTTCCAACCTCTAATCAGATCTTTAAGATCAAACAACTAATATCACAAAGATCCACCAAATTTTTCAAGAAACCCCAAATCGGGTATGCCAGAAATTGTGCCAAAAGCTTCACAGCTTCACCTCTTATTAATAAATCTGAAAGTGGAAACTTTTATAGAAATTTTAGCAGCATAACAGCTTAAAAAATTACATTTCCAGATCTTTATAGCCTTTACACAATAGTTCTCAAATGTAGGACAAAAACTATGCTCATCGGGCTCCCAAAATTAACACAAAAATGCCCAGAAACACCACAAAAACATTAATAATCTATCTCAGAATTTTAATCACATCCCAATACATATATTCAGCTAAATTTTAACATCTTAAAGTCTGAAATACAGCAAAAACCCAAAATGATATGAAATACTCAACTGAAAACACCAAACTCATACAAAAAAACACACCCGAAAACCTACAAATCTGCACTGTTCAGCACAAAGGAAAACTCTGTATGAGTATGCACATGGAATGGCTTCAAACTCCCATCCTTAGCCTTCCTATAAACCTGCAAACTCCCGTTCTTGGGTCTCCTTCTCCACAGGTTTGGCAGCCTCTGAAGAATAACAAAGAATGAGCAAAAATCAAGTTCTCCAATCAGCCCAAAATGCCTCCAAACCCCTTAAAAGAGGGCATAACCGTAACTCACATCAAAGAGAGGTTAATGAAACATATTTTAATAATAATTTTCATTTATTAGTCCAACGGTTTCCAAAGATTAACCCCCTTTTTCCGAAACTTCACTTTCTTGGGCCTGCCTGCCTTAGCAAAGATTATTATTTTTTAATTATTTGAAAAGAGGACATGACAATTTTGATCATCCACCAGCACCCTAGGATAGTATAGTTGTCATAGGATGCATCATGAGACATTTTGAGATGGCATATGCCACATTGTATACATAAACATTGATGTTATACACATTCCGATGGCATGATCAGCCACATTTTGTATATGGATCTATGTATTTTGATATATATTTGAGTACTTTGTCTATGGATAAATGATCTTTGATATATATTTGTGTAAAATTTTTTCTATGGATACATGTATTTTGATATATATTTTTTTTATTTATGTGCACAATGATATACATATTAATTTAGTATCTAGTATTGTTCAATTTATCATGGATCATGTGTATTGTTCATGTTTGTGGAATATCATTAATTTTGATTATTTTTGTTATATTCAATTCAAATATAATAATTTTTTAATAAAATTTTAACAACCTTTATTATCAAATTTGGATGCAATGTTTAATTTGAAGTGCTATCATGACATAAACACACTTGTTAACCTCCTACACAAGGTTCAGATAACCCCAAATCTGATTTTAAACTCCACCTTCAACCTTGAAACTAACTCTTGGCTTCAAATATAATCTCAACATAGTTAATGACTCCATTCCTCAACCATGGATTCTAATCCCAACCATGAAGTTATTCGTAGATTCATAATCTTTGATAACTAGCACTTCACTTTGTTACTATCCTCATACTACAACTTTTCAATTTCAACATAACCTCAAAATATCTCAACTTAAGATACTTGATTGGATGGTTCATTGATAGCCCTCATGAGATTTTAGTTATTTTAGGCCTCAATATCATCATCCTATAGCATTCAACAATTCATCGATAGCCCTCACGAGCTCTGAGTTATGACCCTCAGAAGATCAACCTCGAAATGCACTTAGAGCACCTTCGAGACTCCTTAGTACGGGGTGTCCATGGATGATGGATGCTCTTTGTGATTGAAACAAGGGTGTTAGTAGGGTTCACCTACCCACCTAGAGCTAATGGCACTGACGATTCAATGCCAAGATAAATAGTTTTAGAGTTATGCTCTGATGCACCTATGAACTGAGGCACACTATGAGTTTTGGCATCGAACAAGATCGCTATGCCAAATCCAAACGAAATGTGATCTCTTGAAAATGAGATAGGTTATTTTAGGTATAAACATCACTGTCTTGTAGAATTTTATGCTTCATTGATAGCCCTCACGAGCTCTGAGTTATGACCCTCAAAAGATCGACCTCAAAATGCACTTAGAGCACCTTGGAGACTCCTCGGTACAGGCTGGCCATGGATGATGGATGCTCTTCATGGATGGAACAAGGGTGTCACTAGGCTTCACCCACCCACCTAGAGCTAATGGTGTTGACAATTTGATGCTAAGATTAACAGTTTCAAAGTTACGCTCTGGTGCACCTATGAACTGAGGCACACTGCAAGTTTTGGCATTGAGTGAGATCGCTATGTTGAATCCAAATACAATGTGATCTCTCAAAAATGAGATAGGTTATTTTAGATATCAACATCAGCGTCCTATATAATTTTATGTTTCATTGATAGCCTTCATGAGCTCTGAGTTATAATCCTCGAAAGATCGACCTCAAAATGCACTTAGAGCACCTTGGAAACTCCTCGGTACAGGGTGGCTGCAGATGATGGATGCTCTTCATGGCCAAAACAAGGGTGTCACTAGGGTTCACCTACCTACCTAGAGCTAATGGCACTGACAATTTGATGCCAAGATCAGCAGTTTCAGAGTTACGCTCTGGTGCACCTATTAACTAAGGCACACTATGAGTTTTGGTATCGAGTGAGATCATTGTGCCAAATCCAAATGGAATGTGAGGTTATTTTAGGTATTAGCATCATCTTCATGTAGAATTTGACATTTCATTGATAGCCCTCACGAGCTTTGAGTTATGACCCTCAAAAGATCAACATCATAACACACTTAGAGCACCTTGGAGACTCCTTAGTACGGGGTGACGGGGAATGATGGATGCTCTCCATGGCTAAAAAAAGGGTGTCACTAGGGTTCACTCACCCACCTAGAGCTAATGGAATTGATGATTTGATTCCAAGATCAATGGTTTCAGAGTTACGCTCTAGTGCACCTATGAAGTGAGGCACACTATGAGTTCTGGCATCGAGCGAGATCACTGTGCCGAATCCAAATGGAATATGATCTCTAAAATGAGATAGGTTATTTTAGGTATTAGCATCACCATCTTGGAGAATTTAACATTTCATTGATAGCCCTCACGAGCTCTGAGTTATGATCCTTGAAACACACTTAGAGAACCTTGGAGACTCCTCAGTACGGGGTGGTCGTGGATGATGGATGCTCTTTGTGGATGGAACAAGGGTGTCACTGGGTTCACCTACCCACCCAGAGCTAATGGCATTAATGATTCGATGCCAAGATCAGCGGTTTTAGAGTTATGCTCTAGTGCACCTATGAATTGAGGCACACTGCGAGTTTTGGCATCAAGCGACATCACTATGCCGAATCCAAATAGAATGTGATCTCTCAAAAATGAGATAGTTCATTTTAAGTATCAGCATCACTATCTTGTATAATTCAGTCTTTCATTGATAGCCCTCATGAGCTCTAAGTTATGACCCTCAGAAGATTAACCTCAAAATGCACTTAGAGCACCTTGGAGACTCCTCAGTATATGGTGGCCATGGATGATGGATGCTCTCTGTGGTTGAAACAAGGGTTTCACTAAGGTTCACCTACCCACTCGAAGCTAATGGCGCTAACGATTCGATGCCAAGATCAGTGATTTCAAAGTTATACTCTGGTGCACCTATGAACTAAGGTATGTTGCAAGTTTTGGCATCGAGCGAGATTGTTGTGCCAAATCCAAACAGAATGTGATCTCTTAAAAATGAGATAGGTTATTTTAGGTATCAGAATCATCATCTTGTATAATTTGACATTTGATCAATATCCCTCACGAGCTTTGAGTTATGACCCTTGGAAGTTCAACCTCGAAATGCACTTAGAGCACCTTGAAGACTCCTAGGTACGAGGTGGTCATGGACGATGGATGGTCTCTATGGATAGAACAAGGGTTTCACTAGGGTTCACCTACCCACCCCGAGCTAATGGCATTGAAAATTCAATGCCAAGATTACTAGTTTCAAAGTTATGCTCTAGTGCACCTATGAAGTAAGGCACACTGTGAGTTTTGGCATCGAGCAAGATCACTGTTCTGAATGAAAAAAAAATGTGATATCTCAAAACTGAGATATGTTATTTTAGATATCAACATCATCATCCTATATAATTTGACATTTCATCGATAGCCCTCACGAGCTCTGATTTATCACCCTCGAAAGATCGACCTCAAAACACACTTAGAGTACCTTGGAGACTCATCAGTACGGGGTGGTTGTGGATTATGGATGCTCTTTGTGGCTGAAAAAAGGGTGTCACTAGGGTTCATCCGCTCACTTGGAGCTAATGGAACTGAGGATTCGATGCCAAGATCAATAGTTTCAAAGTTACGCTCTAGTGCACCTATGAACTGAGGCACACTACGAGTTTTGGCATCAAGCGAGATCGATGTGCATAATCCAAACTGAATGTGATCTCTCAAAAATGAGATATATTATTTTAGGCCTTGACATCACCATCCTATAGAATTCAACATTTCATTGATAGCCCTCACAAGCTCTATGTTATGACCCTTGAAAGATCGACCTCAAAATGCACTTAGAGCACCTTGGAGACTCTAAGGTACAGGGTGGCCGCGGACGATGGATGGTCTCCATAGATGGAGCAAGGGTGTCATTAGGGTTCACCCACCCAACCAGAGCTAATGACACTGACGATTCGATGCCAAGATCAATGGTTTCAAAGTTACGCTTTGGTACACCTATGAACTAAGGCACACTATGAGTTTTGACATCAAGCGAGATCGTTGTGTTGAATCCAAACAAAATGTGATCTCTTGAAAATGAGATAGGTTATTCAAGGTATCAGCATCATCATCTTGTAGAATTTGACATTTCATTGATATCCCTCACGAGCTCTGAGTTATGACCCTCAAAAGATCAACTTCAAAATGCACTTAGACCACCTTGGAGACTCCTCAGTACGGGGTGGCTGTGGATTATGGATGCTCTCTGTGGCCAAAAAAAGGGTGTCACTAGGGTTCACCCATCCCACAGAGCTAATGACACTAATAATTTGATGCCAAGATCGGTGTTTTCAGAGTTACACTTTGGTGCACCTATGAACTGAGGCACACTGCAAGTTTTGGCATCGAGCAAGATTGTTGTGCCAAATCGAAATGGAATGTGATCTCTTCAAAATGAGATAGGTTATTTTAGGCCTTGGCATCCCTGTCCTGTAGAATTCAACATTTCATTGATAGCCCTCACGAGCTTTGAGTTATGACCCTTAGAAGATCAACCTCGAAATGCACTTAGAGCACCTAGGAGACTCCAAGGTACGAGGTGGCCACAAATAATGGATGGTCTCCATGGATGGAAAAAGGGTGTCACTAGGGTTCACCTGCCCACCCTGAGCTAATTGTGTTAATGATTCGATGCTAAGATCAGTAATTTTAGAGTTACGCTCTAGTGATCCTTTAATGTTAGAATGTTATTTTTATGCACTTTTATGGATGTGTATTTGGAAATTGAATAACTTTTGTAAATTGAATAATTCAAAAACATGGAAACTAATGTCTAATGTCTAAAAGATAGAGACTAATAAGTATGAATCTAATCCTTAAGTAGTCCAATCAATTCAATATTATATTATAGATCTCTTTAGGTGGGTGTCTTGGAGGGTGTCTTCATGTAGGAGTGCTTGAGATAGGTTTTCTGTATGAAATTAATATATCATAATGATGCAAAAGAGACAATCATGGAAAAAATTAAATTGATCTTTTCTTTTGAAGTACTAAATTATATCATGTAATTTAGACCACTCATCATAAATAAAAAGAGAATAATTCAAATCTTTTGCATGCATTTGGATGTGTATGTGTTATTTTGAATAACTTGTGTTTTTCATTATTACAAAAACCGTGATATACAAAAAAAACTTCACATTTTACATCATAATACATCATAAATCTAACGAATTCTCCCCAATATGCCCCCCTACTCTTCATGATGTACCTACATTCCAATATCATAAAAAAATTAGTAACTTATTGTATTAAACAAGATAATCAGTAGTTTACTAAATCATTTTGAGGAAAATAACATAAGAAGTAAATATACCTAGTCAAGTGTTCCAGTAGGTTCCTCTCTCTATTTTAGGGTCTCCAACAGGGCTTCATGATCAACATTAGTAATAGTAAAAAGTTCTTTTACTTTTGGTCTTCCTTGATGCTTCAACAACTTTACATTTTTTGCTATAATAAGATGTGAGTATATGAGAATTATTTTGTGCTTCTGATAGTCTTCAAATGTAGGAATTCTATTCCTTCTAAGCATGTATTTCTGCAGGCATATTCCAATGACAACACTAAACCAGTAGGATATGTGAATCCATCATCATCTGTGATTGGTTGTGCAAATTTTTGTTTACCTCTTACACAACATGCTAACTAGTAATTGGATTTCTCATCATTCCCCTGTGGTGCAACCAATGCAAAAACATCTCCTAGTTGAAGTAGATCTGATAGATGATTATGATCAAGTGAACTTTCTATGTCATCATTTTTGATAGAGGGTATGATAGACAATGGAGTAAGATAATGTGGAGCCCATGTTTCCACCCACTCACTCGACTCACAATGATCCCAATCACATTGAAAACAACTAGGAGAAAAACAAGCTAGTTGTCATGTCCAAATGGTCCATGTACTAGAATCAGAGCTCTAGAATGAATGTATTTTTGATGAGTCTCTCACTATAGCACAATCTGATATATCACCGATGGACCCTTCCTCAAACAACCAAAAGAACTTTCATACCACTGAATCAAGAGTCCCCCCCTATGATAATGCTAAACTACACATATCAACAATGCTACGAGCATCAAGAAGCTCTACTTCTAAAATCTTTATTTGCTCCTTAACTAGAGCTCTCTTCACACATGCCCCTACTCCATCATGTTCCCCTTGCCCATGGTTGGACTCAAAAAAACTCCAAATATGAGGCACCACCCTCTCTATGTGCATCCTACACAACCAACAAAAAATATGAGCATTCTTGAATTGACTTGTACAGTTATCTGACCAAATGATATGTCTATCCATAGCAATTGCATGCTCATGTAAGAAATCAAAATAGTTCTTGAAACAATGTTGCACAAACTCATGAGGCTGAGATCTATCATCACTCATACTAAAATGATACTCTCTAATAATCTTTTGATTATCTTCCACACTATCAGGGGCATGTCTATATGTTATGTGAACAAAAATAGCAATCTAAATGGAGTTTTAATATTGAGATTGTGTCTCATTTTGAGGTTGCAATGTGTAGTTCTCAGCAAAATCAACAATTGATATAATAGTGCCAATGGGAAAAGTCTCCTTACACATTCTAAATTGTTGATCCAACCATTGAGACCTGTGACTATGTCTTGCACACTTGTATAAAAGATATGCCTTGAAATCTGAAATAAAACTAGCAACACTAATATCTTTTCAACCAATTCACATCAAGAGCTCTCGGGCCCACTCTTCAATGTGTATTTCACTGTTTCATATACCTTTTTTTTTCACTATTGCCTTTCCAAGATCTTGTTCACACCCCTCATGAAAATATGTGTCAAACTTGGATAAGCCACCACATTCTAAACACTTCTCATTTAAGCAAATATTTCTATAAAAGAAACAACCATCAACTTTACAACATAAAAGTTAATCTAGCAAGTCTCTTGATGATTTTGGAAGCCCACTAGCACCACAATCCTCCAACATTTCTTTACTATGCAAAGTAGAATAGATGGAGCATAATAGTCCATGGTGCATAGAAAACTCAACATGATATTTGCAACAACATATATTTCAAATTTTGAGTGGCACAAAATAAAATGGCTTCAAAGATTCAAAAATCCTTTTTGATATATGAAGACTTGGATGGGTCTCTCTAAATTGTTTGAATGACATAGTTTGACTTACTTCCAAATAGTGTTTAGGATGTGGTGTGCAGTCTCTAATGCCAATTCTCAACTTTAACATGTCTTTAGCATTGGGTGATACTCGTGAGCTAGAGTGCCAAGATTGTGTAGTTTCTTCCTTCACATCATTGGATAGCTTATTATCAAAATGTGGAAGTCTCCTAGCAAATGCCCATGTTTAATTTTGAAGAGCATCATCAATTTTCTCTCATCCACTAAGTGCTCTTCTCAAAGTAGTATGATTTAGATTGAAAAGAATACAAATTTATCTCATATATCTACCCTTTGTCAAATGATGACTTACCAAAGAGGTTGTAATAACCCTTCGAGTAGCTCTGTTATCCTTCTCCCTACTATTTTCCCCAATGCTATTGAGAGCACTAAAAAGATTCTTCAAAATAATGGCATTTCTTTCCAACTTTTTATTGACATGAATCTTCAATTTGGAAAGCATAGGTCTCATCTTTTGCATTTTTAATAAGTGCATGAAAAGCTAGCATTGCTCCACCATTGTCTTGTTGCCAAAGAACATCTTATATAGTCTCAAAACCCATAACTAAATGGTTCTTTCTAATTTTTTCCCTTCCAAACTGGTAATAATTGTTTCAACAATTTTAATTATCCATTTTGGTGTTCTATAACCTTCATGTCGATTATAATTAGGAGATATGTAAGGTTCTTGTGCATTAGGTTGCTCTGCATTGTCATGTTTGGCATGGTCAATTATGCAATTTACATTATGACCTGGTAGCATCTTGTCCTCAAAATTTTCATTCTCTAAATTTTCAATTCCGACATTATCTTTTTCAATTGGTACATTTTCATTCCCCAACTGTACATATTCATTATCTGACTCTATGATTTGACCTTTGACTAATTCATCATCAACTTGATTGACATTCAACATACCTTTTCTTTTCTTTCAGCATTCCATTTTTTCCCTTTCCCTATATGCCACAACGTCTTCAGGGTACCTTCCTTTTGCATTTAGCCTTTCGATGACTACTACTCCCCATTCAGATGACAATATTGGACACCTAGGGTTATATTATCAAACTTTTTTTGGTTGGTTGCACCCCAAAACGTTACTTTTGGTAAAACCCATGAAAAAGACCCCCAAAAGTGATGTTGTCGAGTTTGCAGTGATAGTGAATATTTGAAGAAATCATGCTAGTATATGGGATATCCGATATGAGATCGGATATCCGATACCTGTCCAAAAAGAAATTGGAGGGAAAAACAAATTTTTGGGTTATGATATAATTTGAGTTTGTGAGTTATAAGTTATTTGAGTTATATATGTAAAGATTTAATATTATATAATATATAATATATATAATAACATAACGTAAAGATATAATATATAATAATATATTATGTTATTATTAATATAATCTATTAATATAATATATATTATTATATTATATTCTTAATAATTTTACTATATTTTTATTAAATATAATAATGTAACATATTATATATATATGTTATTAATATATATTATTATTATCATCTATAAATTATAATCTATAATATATTATTATTATCACCTATGTTATTAATATATAATAATATATTATGTTATTATTATTATAATCTATAAATATAATATATGTTTTTATATATGACCTTAGGGGTCCTAGGATCCCTAGGGACATATTAGAATCATTCATATGGGTCAAAGGGGGTCATAGGATGACCTATGACCCCCTTCGACCCATTACATGATGGCATATGTCCTTATGGGCCCTAGAACACCTAGGGACATATTAGAATCGTTCATATAGGTCGAAGGGGATCATAAGGTGACCTATGACCCCTTTTGACCAATTCCATGATGACATGTGTCACTAGGTGTCCTAGGACCCCTAGGGACATTTTAGAATCATTCATATTGGTCGAAGGGGGTCATAGGGTGACCTATCCCTTTTGACCCATTACATGACAACACATGTCCCTAGGGGTCCTAAGACCCCTAGGGACATATTAGAATTGTTCATATGGATCAAAGGGGATCATAGGATGACCTATAGCCCCTTTTGACATATTCCATGATGACATATGTCCTTAGCGATCCTAGGACCCCTAGGGACATATTAGAATTGTTCATATTAGTTGAAGGGGGTCCCTTTGACCCATTCCATGATGACATATGTCCCTAGGGACATGTTAGAATCATTTATATGGGTTGAAGGGGGTCATAGGGTGACCTATGACCCCCTCTGACCCATTACATGATGACATATGTCCCTAGGGGTCCTAGGACCCCTAGGGACATATTAGAATCATTCATATGGGTCGAAGGGGGTCATAGGGTGACCTATGACCCCTTTCAACCCATTCCATGACGACATGTGTCCCTAGGTGTCCTAGAACCCTGAGGGACATATTAGAATCATTCATATTGCTTGAAAATGGTCATAGGTCTACAACCCCTTTCGACCCATTCCATGAAAACATATATCCCTAGGGACATATTAGAATTGTTCATATGGATCATAGGGGGTCATAGGTGACCTATGACCCCCTTCAACCCATTACATGATGACATATGTCCCTAGGGGTCCTAGGGCCTCTAAGGACATATTACAATTGTTCATATGGGTTGAAGGGTGTCATAGGGTGACCTATGACTCCCTTCGACCCATTACATGATGACATATGTCCCTAGGGGTCCTAGGACCCATAGGGACATATTAGAATTGATCATCTGGGTTGAAGGTGGTCATAGGGTGACCTATGACCCTTTTCAACCCATTCCATGATGACATATGTCCCTAGGGGTCCTAGGACCCTTAGGGACATATTAGAATCATTCATATGGATCAAACAGATTCATAGGGTGACTTATGACCCCGTTTGACCCATTACATTACGACATATGTCCCTAGGGTTCTTAGGACCCCTAGGGACATTAAAATCATTCATATGGGTCGAAGGAGGTCATAGGGTGACCTATGACCCTATTCGACCCATTCCATGATGACATATGTCCCTAGGGACATATTAGAATTATTTATATGGGTTGAAGGGGGTCATAGGGTGACCTATGACCCCCTTCGACCCATTACATGATGACATATGTCCTTAGGGACATATTAGAATCATTTATATGGGTCAAAGGGGGTCATAGGGTGACCTATGACCCCCTTCAATCCATTACATGATGACATATGTCCCTAGGGGTCCTAGGACCCCTAGGGACATATTATAATCTTTCATATGAGTTGAAGGGGGTCATAGGGTGACCTATGAGCCTTTTCAGCCCATTCCATGACAAAATATGTCCCTAGGGGTCCTAGGACCCTTAGAGACATATTAGAATCATTTATATGGGTGGAAGGGGGTCATAGGGTGACCTATGACCCCTTTCAACCCATTAAATGATGACATATGTCACCCTATGACCCCTCCCACCCATATGAATGATTCTAATATGCCACTAGGGGTCCTAGGACCCCTAGGGACATATTAGAATCATTGATATGGGTTGACATGGGTCATAGGGTGAACCATGACCTCTTTTGACCCATTTCATGATGACATATGTCCCTAGGGGTCCTAGGACTCCTAGGGACATATTAGAATCATTCATATGCATTGAAAAGGGGGCATAGGCTGACCTATGACCCCTTTCGACCCATCCATGATGACATATGTCGCTAGGGCTCCTACGACCCCTAGGGATATTAGAATCATTCATATGGGTCACCCTATGACCCCTTTCGACCCATTACAGGATGACGTATGTCTCTAGGGGTCCTAGGACCCCTGGGGACATATTGGAATCATTTATATGGGTTGAAATGGGTCATAGGTCTTTTGACCTATTCCATGATGACATATGTCCCCAAGGGTCCTAGGACCCCAAGGGACATATTAAAATAATTCATATGGGTTGAAGGGCATCATAGGGTGGCCTATGACCCCTTTCGACCCATTCCATATCGACATATGTCCCTAGGGGTTCTAGGACCCCTAAGGACACATTAAAATCATTTATATGGGTCGAAGGGGGTCATAGGATGACCTATGACCCCTTTCGACACATTCCATGATGACATATGTCCCTAGGGGTCCTAGGACCCCTAGGAACTTATTAGAATCAGTCATATTTGTCGAAGGGGGTCATAGGTCACCTTAAACACATTTTATGATGACATATGTCCCTTGGGGTCCTAGGACCCCTAGGGACATATTAGAATCATTCATATGGGTCGAAGGGGATCATAGGGTGACCTACGACCCCCTTCAACCCATTACGTGATGACATATGTCCCTAGGGGTGCTAGGACCCCTAGGGACATATTAGAATTATTCATATGGGTGTCATAGGGTGACCTATCACCCCTTTCAACCCATTACATGATGAAATATGTCCCTACATGTCCTAGGACTCCTAAGGACATATTAGAATCATTCATATGGGTCGAAGGGGGTCATAGGGTGACCTGTGACTCCGTTCGACCCATTACATAATGACATATGTGACCCCTAAGAACGCATTGGGAATGTGTCAAAAGGGGTCACTAGGGGCCCTAGGGACATATGTTGTTATGAAATGTGTTGAAATGATGCATTTTATGACACTATTATATTTAATAATTATATAATGTTGTATATTTTAATATAATAGTAATATATTATTAGATTATATAACAATAATAATCATATATGTTACTAGATTATAGATTTAATAATAATAACTATATATATTATTATATAATAATAATTTAGTCATATAATACTACTATATATATTTAATAATAATAATCATACATATTACTATAATATAATAATAGTTATAATAATATTAATGTCCACAGTTTCCCAAACTAAATTTCCCTCTAAAACAGTCCAAAGTTTCCCTCATATATTTATTTCCTCTTAAATTTCTCTCCCTCCAAATTTAAAATTGAAGAAAATCCCCCTCTCAAATTTCCCTCCAAATTGGTGTGGAAAATTGTTGAGCTTGATCAGTTATCTAATTTGAAATTGGATATTCAATTTCAAATCGGATATCTGATTAGGCCTAGTACACTCAGACTTCGGATAGCCATTTGACAATGTTATTTTGATCCAAATTGAATTAAACGAAAAGAGTTTTTTTCTATCAATCTTGAGATTCTATTGATATAGTTGTTGTCAAATTCTGAGTTCGATAATTATTTATTAGTTAATTTTCAATGAAGATTATTGTAATGTGCTAATAGACATACTAATTGAAAAATAGCTACAAATTTCAAACAGTGTAACAATTTTTAAATCCAAAAGTTGCATCACATTCTATGCTTCGCCTAGTATAAGAAAAAAATTAAATTAAATTTGTTAAAATTTTCTATAAGTTAAGGTGGTCAGACATGGGATTTTTTTTTCAAAATTTTTTTAGTAGAAAATTCATATTTAATTATTTATTTGGAATAAAAATACTCAAAAATATGCATCACATCCGTGCATTAGTCTACTCTTTATATCTATATTTATATTAAAAAAATATTATCATTTGATTTTGATTAAGGTGGTCAGACATACACCTACTTTTTATTTTTTCCCTAAAATTTTCGTAGTACTACATTAAAATCTAGACTTTTGACCAATCAATTATTTTTTTCTCTAGATAAGGCCTAGTAGTTTATAAACTAAATTCAATTTCCTACATATTATTTTCTTACAACTTTTTGATATAAAGTCCATAACCACTTTAAAATAATGTGTCAATCTGACATAACCCTGATTTTCTAATTTTTCACTACCACTTAATGTCATAATTTGGTACACCATGATCCTACACATACCCACATGCTTATGTGTAAAATTGTGCTACAATTTTTTGGACTCCTTGGAAATTACTTATGGTTTTAGTGGACTTTTCTAGTGATAAACCTTGAGAATTTAAAAGAAAAGAGAAAATCCCCACATCACAAGTGTAATCTAACATGTACAGTCCTTACAAAGGTGTCTTATCTATCAAGAAAGATTTGTAGTCCCAAAACCAGCTGTGACTAGTTTCATTCTATTTGTCAGTTTTCTCCTTATTATCCCATGAGATTTTCATTTGGTCAACAAGTTATTGCATTATATTTTCCCCCTAGGTGGGTGGTGACTCAAAAAGGTTTTAACCAGTGTCAAGTTTAAGGAAATTTTAGATCATGGGAAGTGTGAAAACTATGTGGGAAAATATGAAGAAAAACCTAGCAATTAATTTGTAGACCGATCTTCCTCCTAAAGGAAAGAAAAATTGGGTTGTGAAAGGGGCTCAAATGTAGAAAGGAAATTATTCCTAGGAGAGAATAGCAAGGAAAGACAATTTTTATCTTTCTACTACTGAAAGGGAACCATTCTACAAAGGTCCTAGATCTCATCCAGGCTTATCTGATGATGATTTCTATAATACTCCTGAAATAATATGTCAGGAGAAAGTTGTGCAACCACATCCACTTACTTTGGATGATAGGAATACTAATGATCTTTTCAGCATAGTAGGAACCCTTTCATGTCAAACTACTCTCCTGAAAGAGCAATACCTAAACATTTAGAAGATCATGAAAGCTTTTGAAGAAAAGCAAGAAATACTCAGGCAAATTGCTACCCTAAAAAAGAAAAAATGAGATAGTAGCCAATGCTTGGCAACCTAAGATTGTAGGTCAAGTTGAGCAACTTAGGATATGAGAACAAAAGTTGTTAGAAGGTCAAGATGTAAATCAAGAGGATCATGTGGTACAACAGTTTAAAAGTTATAAGACCCTAGAAGCTAAGAATGGTAAGTCAAAAAATGTAGAACATTTCGTTGATGACAAGGATAAGGGAAAACAAAAGGAAGTTGGTATTAAGATTAATGAACCAACAAAGATCATTCAAATCCATGACTCTATGTCACCTTTTGATATTGAGTTGGAGAAAAGGAGGAAGGAGAAGGATGCTTTGGCTAAGAAATTAGAAATTGTAGAGAATGAGGTAGCCATAGCTGAGATGAGTAATAAAATTAATTTTCTCGAGACAACTAAGAGGCAATTTGCAGTTATTCTTGAAGATAATGATAAATCAAATAATGCAAACCATAATACTGTTAAGTTGTCTTCTTCTTTCTTGTCTTCTTCATCATAGAAAATGGATCTTAATAAGTCTACTACAAATGCTAATACTAGTAACACTTTCAACAACAATGAAATAAATATTGTTAATACCTCTAAGATTGACCTACATAGGATGCCTATCAAATTGGAGGGTTATAGCCAAATACATTTTGAGGGTATCCTTGGATTCCCTAACCCTATCCCACAAGAAATGAGGAAAAGATTTCCTAAGTTTGCTGGAAACAATATTATCACTTGTGAGGATCATTTGAGGAGCTTTCTTGACATGATGAGTGATTATGAGGTAGAGGTTGAAGATTTTATCATGAAGTTATTTGTTCAGTCATTAATTGAAGTTACTAGAGAATGGTTCAAAAGGCTTCTTGAATCATCCATTGTAAACTAGAAATACATTAAATACTATTTCAAGGAACAATATGGTGATAAATAAAATTGGACTTATATCTTAAGTGAGTTCAATAATATTAAGAAGTTGCATAATGAGTCTATTACTGATTTCAACACTAGATTTTAGAGGAGAATGTACAAACTAACGCAAGCCATTCGTATTGATAATAAGATATGTATGATCACTTATTTGAATTCTTTTCATGGTAAAATGGAATACCAGAATAGAGATAAGGAGCCTAGAACCTTAAGGGATGCTTTTATAATTTCTATAAATATAGAAAATAATTTGAGAATCTCAGGGAGGTTAGAAAGAAAAAGATATGATCCTAGGTTATTCATGAGCAAGGTAAATAGAAAGGATGAACAAAAACCTACAAGAGGAAAAAAGAAATAGCATAGTGAGATGAGTCAAGCTCTAAATGCTATAAAAGGTTTGAATCTTCCTCAGGTAAAGAATGATAGAAATCCCACTGAAAATAAGGTCCCTTATTAGTCCAATTTTGGTAGATAGAATAGATTGCAAAATTTCCCTTATAATACTACTTCGAAGGATGCTCAACCCAGTGTTCCTCCTCCCAAGAAAACCAATATCAAGGTCACCCCTAATCCATTATCAATTTTTTTTGTAAATTTGGTAGATGATCTTGAGTTCACTACTCAGCCTACATGGTGTTTTGTTTGTCAGTCACCCCATGCTCCTGAGTATTGTGCAATAGCTTTGTCATTTTCTAGAAATCAAACTGAGGTAGAAGAACATTAGGAACATGAAGAGAACATTGATGATGTAGGATGTAATATTTTTGAGTCACATTATGATTATTCTAACAATGATGATCATGATAGGGATGTAAATGAGCAAAGACAGTTTCAGAGTGATATGCATAAACATGCATTTTCTAATGAGGAAAGTGACATTGATGAAAATATATGTAACATGGAATCTACTAGAGAGGAGCTGATAATAAGGAAACCTTCTAGAGAAGAGGTTGATCAGATTACTGCTAGTATGGACGTAGCTCAAGTATAGACTAGAAATATGGCTCAGAATGCTGAGGGTGGCAAGGTTACTAGTATATTTATCAAGAAGGTTGATCCTAAGAAAAAGAAAGTTGTAAATCATAAAGAGATTCCTACTCTGAAGGTAAAAGCTACAAACAAGAAATGGGAACCAAGGAAGGTGGACAATTCCAAGATTCCTGACGTTCAAAACGATGTTCCTAAGAAGTTAGAGCAGAAGATATCAAAAGTACCAAATGTAAATGACAAGAAGATTCATTAGGGTGTTGTAAGTATTCTTGATAAAAATAATGAGAAAAATGGTATGACTATTGATGTCCCTTTTGTTTCTTCCATAGATATGCTTGTTGTTCTGTTACAAATCACAGTCAAGGTTCCTTTGTCTAAATTATTGAGAATTCTTGAACATCAAAATAAAGCCATAACATTGGTAGGAGGTACTAATGAAAAGTTAAAACATCTTTGTAATAAGAGTCATACTCCTAAGGAAAGCAATGAAGAAAAGGTAAAAGACAAACAAACTAAAATAGTTGTCTCAAATTCCCCAAATATTTTTTGATAGCTCTATAAATCAATATTTAGGAAGTGTTGGACCATTTTTCTTGAGTATCTTAGTAAATGATAAAACATTGAAAAATTACATGATTGATTATGGTGCTTCCAATACTATTATGCCTTTTGAGATAATGAAGGAATTAGGCCTGAGCATTGATACTACTTAGGAAAGTTGTTGTGCTATGGATAAAAGAAAAGTGATAGTCATAGGTATTATTAATGCTTTTCCATATAAACTGATAGCTTGTCTTGACAAAGAACTTACTATGAGTGTGCTAGTTGTTGATATTCCACCTCAGTATGGCATGTTGTTGTCTAGAAAATGGAGTGTTGCTTCCTTTTGCAAATCATTATAGGCAACTGAATTGAGATATGATATAAATGAGAAACAGGCATATGCACTGGTGAAAGTAGTGAAGGCTTTTAAATGTTATCTAATGGGAGCAATTGTTATTGCATTTGTCCCTACTATTGCTATTAAGGACATCTTCTTACAACAAGAGGTATCTGGTAGAAGATGTAAATGGATTAATAGAATAAAGGAGTTTAATATTGATATTCAGATCACTAAATTGGTTAGAGGTCAAGGCTTAGCCAAATTAATGACAGAAGCTAATTTAGAAGCAAATCAAATCAATCAGTGTGATGATAACCGCATGGATAATCTCTGTGACATGGATACATCTAACTGATATAGAGATGTGATCTATTATCTATAGAATATGAAATCCCCACTAGGGTTGACATGCAACCAGAAAAGATCCTAGAAACTATAGGCCATAAGGTATGTTATAGTGCAAGGGTAGCTCTGATGGAGGGATATGGAAGGGGTACTTTTGAAGTGTGTAGATGAAATTGAGTCTTAGAAAATTTTTAAAGATATGCATGAAGATGTGTGTGGAGGTCATTACATGGCCAATAGCACAGCTCACAAAGTACTTACATCTAGTTTTTGGTGACCAACACTTTTCGAAGATGCCCATTAATTTGTTAAAACATGTGATGCTTGTCAATGGTTTGGTGGAAAAATAAAATTCTCTAGAAATTTACCATTAAGACTTGTTGAAGTATAGGTTCCTTTTCAAAAATGGGGAATTGATTTCATTGGTGAGATTTCCAACAAATCTAGTGGTGGACATTCTTGGATCCTGGTAGCTACTGATTATTTGACTAAGTGGGTTGAAGCAATTCTCACTAAAAATACAACAAGTAGAGTAGTGATTAATTTTATTTTGAATAATATTATAACGATGTTTGGGTGTCTGCAAAATATTGTAACAGTTAATGCTATGTGCTTCAAATATGAAGAATATAAGGAGTTTTGCAAGAAATATGGTATTATAGAATATACATCCTCACCTTACCATCCTCAAGGGAATGGTCAAGCAAAATCAAGCAATAAGAGGATATTGAAGATTATTAAAAAGATTGTAGGAGAAAACAAAAGGACCTGTGATTCCAAATTGCCATTAGCTTTGTGGGTTGATAGGGTTACTATGAAAAAGGCCATTGAATGTGCTCCTTTTGTTTTAGTTTATGGTATAAAGGCAAGAATCCCACAGAATAATTTGAAGGAGATGTATAAGTTTGTTCAAATCTATGAAGATGATATCATTAATGAAATGCATCTTAGGATGGATGATCTCCTATAATTGGAAGAAACAAGAAGAGACTCCTCTATTTAGAATGCCAAATTGCAGTCATAGATGAAGTATCTGTATGATAGGAGGGCTACTGAAAGGAAATTTGAAATAAGTGATATGGTGCTGAAGTGGAATGCCAAGATGGAAGATAAAGGCAAGCATGATAAGTTTTACCCTATCTAGCTTGGCCCATATAATATTTATGATAAAAATGGTGAAGAGTCATATTATCTGAAGGATCTAACTAGAGGTATTCTTGAATTTCCTATTCATGGACAATTCTTGAAGAGGCATTTTTCTTAAAATATTTTCATTTCCATGAGCAGTAGTCTAGGTATCTCTTGTACATTATGTATATTCTTTGCATCTTCTATACAACCCTTATATATTCTCTTTTCTATTTTTTGCTCTCTTAGAGTTGTCAAAAGTAAAAGTTTCAAGTTTGTGGTCTGCTTCTCCTAGGGATTCTAAGCCCTCATATGAATTTTTCTTATTCATTATCCCCAGACAGAGCCGCTATTGGCCTAGTTTTTCACCATTTATATTTCATTCCACCCAGTAGTGAAAAACCCTAAATCTATGTTTAAAAAATCTTGAAATTAGGTCAAGACCTTGGGTAAGAATTTATTAAAAACCATAAAAACCTTTGCTTGTCATCCCTAACCATTGAAAAATTTGAAATTATTATTTCAAGTAAAATAGGTAGGACAAGCTTATCCTAAGTCTTCTTTTCGCAAGGATTACTTTATTATTTTTCATGAGTTGAACTTTTTATTTGCTAGGCTTTCCTTTCACCATGCTTATCTTTCTTAGCTATCTCATGAAACATCTTAACTATGGTAGTTTTTTTTGATTAATCGTTGATCTTTATAAGATCTGAGGTCAATGTATACCAACATGGAGAAGATACATGAACCTTAAGCAATGCGGGCAAGCGCCTATGCACCATGTAGCCCTTGTTGACAATATATATTCAATGCACTGCAAAGACCAAAATTTGTTAGATTTCATCAGACCTTTTTTAGAGAAATTAGTACCTATCAGTGCACATTCTAAATTCCTATGATGTTATTGGTTGTCTCATTTAGTGGGGTTTCTTTGCATTCAATCTTGAGGTACCATTGATCTTGGTGAGATTAATGGATAGTGTTTTACTATTATAAGAAAATGCACAATAGTTACCTAAAGTCAAGAAGTGCCAATAGGACGCATAGCATAGTGGGACCAAGTTATAAGGAAGTTTCTGAGCTGCGCTAGATTGGAAGGATTCAATGAGTTAGAACATAGTAATTGGTGAAGAATGGCATGTATGTGCCAGGTTGGAAATCATAATGTCATGGGCTTGCTTTTCAAATAAAGTTTATTAATAAAGTGTTGCCTTTTTTTGTGATCATTGATTTTGGTAAGTCAACGATTGACACTTCACCGCAATGAAAAATGCAAGGAAATTACATAAAGTAGGGAAGCACCCATTTGACACATGGCCAAGACTTTAAACTTTAAAAGGACTTTTCTTTTTTCAAATAAAATGGTTAGATGATGTGAGATTGATGGGTGAAATTCAAATCTGAAGCACAATATGAAAATTAATGACTAAAGAACATAAATGTGCTTAGAGTTCTTTCGTGTGATATTAATACTATAGTATAACTTGCAAAATTCACCCTTAACCACATAATCACAAATTTCTTAAGAGTGCAAGGGTTTCTAGAGCTAGGACACGAGATTTTGCAAGTTTTTTACTAATTTATAAAGCAATTTATAGAGAGAAGGAA
Source organism: Cupressus sempervirens (assembly GCA_028749045.1). NCBI lineage: Eukaryota > Viridiplantae > Streptophyta > Pinopsida > Cupressales > Cupressaceae > Cupressus > Cupressus sempervirens. Next base: position 718,481,348 of record CM053792.1, read on the forward strand.
GCATAATTCAGTGGGTAAGTGATCTATAACTGTTAAAAACAAGGAATTTGAATTGGTGAAGTTGAATTTTTTGAAAAACTGCCTCCATGAAAGGAATTCTGAAGCCATACTAATTATCTTAAAAGATTTGGCCACGGTGATTTCCTAGAAAAATTTCCTTTATCTGTACATGAGATAACAAAAGGTAGAGATCTTATCCCATAAAGCCCTAGGTTGGTTGTGGGTGAGGGTTTTTATGATAGAGCCAATTGGGCAAGAGATGCATAGGTTTCTGTAGGAGGCTTAGACTTATTTAAAAAATGGTTGGCTAAGTGCAACCTAGACACCCCTTTGAGTAATGTTTGGGAATTTGATATTGGTAAATTAGTGGTTCCTAGGGTTTTCTTTGGCAGTGATATATTGTCTGATATGGCCAAGAAATATGACCATATTACTAGAATTGTAAAGAATTATGCTAGAGACAATCTTTTTAGAGTTTCACCTGAATTGATCAGTGAGGTTTTTAAGTTCAACCCTAACCATGTAGTTCATGAACCTATTGATATGGATGATCTTCAAGAAAGGTATGATGTGCAGAGAGTATATTTGAGAGCAGGGCCATTGCAACAACATATTGCTATGATTGGGTTGCTACCCTTGGTTACACCAAGCACCCTAGAGCCATTAATGAAGAAATACTTCAATGCTAGAGCCCAAGCCTCGTATTTCACTCTCTACAAGATATTTGGGATGGATGAGGAAGAATACATCCAAGGTTCTATTGTTCTAATTATGGCTCAGACATTGTAGTTTGGAATGAGCACCATTCTTGATTTTGCCACTTTCCTTGCAGAAGAAATTCATAATGGTTTGGTGGGAATATCTCAAGGTAAAGTAAATGGGTGAATGCACAAAGTTGGGTCACAATTTTGCGGAAGTCAAATTTGCAAAATGAAACTTCTTAGAAACGGGTACCCAATTTTCAAAAATGGGCACCCATTTTTGGTTCGGGTGCCCGACCCTAAATTTAAAAAATGGGCACCCATTATTTTTAAAAATCAGGTACCCATTTTTTATTTTCAAAAAATAGGTACCCGTTTCTCAAAAAAATAAAAATAATTTTTTTTAAGAAACGGGCACCCATTTTTTAAAAATAAAAAACGGGTACCCGTTTCTTAAAAATTCAAATTTTTAAGTTTTCGGCAGATTTTACATGTTGCTTTTAGCTTTTCAAAACGGGTACTCGTTTTTTGAAATTCAAATAATGGGTGCCCGTTTCTTACAACATGAGGTGGGCTTTTTTTTTTTTTGCCTCAGATTTTGGTTTGGGACAGGCTTGTTGAGACCAAGCCTATGCCTTGGCCTCTTAAGATTTGGCTCAGGCATTGAACTGACAAATTCATGCCTTGCCATAATTTTTAGAGGGTCTTCCCGATCAAATTTTTTTACAAAATAAAAACCCATTAGAGCTCTCACTGTCCTGATTTCAAAAATATAAATTTTATAGAGTTATGTTTTTATTTACTATTTTTTTTTTTAATCAAAGGTGGTACCTAAATGTAAAATAGCAATGTTCACTAAAACTTTAATAACTTTTTTATTTTATTTTTTTTCTTAAATTAATTTATATCTCATCAATCTACATTCAATTCTTTTGAAGTTTAAAAAAAAAAAATTGAAAAAAGTGAAATTTTGATCAAATTATGGTGTCCGTACACGAGAGGTTTTAAAATTTTCTTTTATAGCCAGTTAAAAATTAATAAATAAATAAAATTCATTAAAAAATTCAACAAAAATATTCTCATCAATTTTTGGTGTGTCAGGTAACTCCATTTAAAATGATTCACAAAAATTCATTCATTTGTGTCAAATTATGGTGTCCGTACACGAGCGTGGTATGGTCCTGAAACATGCATTTTGAAAAAGTGGTTTTTAAAGATCCATACCAAAAAAATAATCTATCATATGGGTATACAAATAAATTAGATATTCAAAAAGAAGATTCCAGGCACTAAAATTTTTATTTCTGAATTTTTTTTAATATTTAATCTCTAAATGGCTCAAATTTTGGCATCAATTGACAAAATATTTTAAAAACAAGAAAAACACTTCAACTTTTTGGCCAAAAGTGAGACCCAGCTTCTTGCACTAACCCAAACATACACTTTTGTTGGTACTCCATGTTGATGCACATATGTCTCTATAAGGGAGTTAACTTTTTCTCTAAGGGAATGGAACTGGAGTTAGAAAAGGATGGTGAGAAGCTACCAGTCCAACTATGGAGTGCTGATACACTTGGGAAGCCAGGGATGCTAGCTATGTCAGATTTGACAAACATTTTGCATCAAGGCTCAGATTGCTTGTGAATGGGGATAGCCTTGATGCTAAGGACCACGCTAAGGGACTTCTGGTCAATCATAATTGGGGAGATATAATCCCATACAATGTTTCTACTATGATTAGAGTTTATGGTTTTTTAAGAAAACCTCATGTTTTATCTTTCCATGTACCTTTGAAGATAGGAATTGGAGAATTTCTATGGAAAATTAGAACAATTGAAGAAAGGTATATAATTGGCAAAAGTAAAGGCACTTTCTTTCCTTTTGTCACTATGCCTCATGATTTTGTCTTTGTAAAGAAGGGATGGAGAAATGTCAATTTATTTTTGAATAGATATCACATGGCAGAATCCCATGCAAGATATATTAATCCAGAAGGATTCTATGACCTCCTAAGGGAGAGGACAAACGCTAAGGTTATTACACAACATGTATACTTCCTTGAAGATGTTATTAGAAATATTTTTTCATTACAGGAACAAAAAGCTAGAAAAGAAAAATGGATAGTCTTCAGTAAAGTCTTAGTATTCATTAATGAGGAGTTTGATGAGGAAGAGAACAAACTATATGAAATGTAGATTGAACTAAATAATCAGTATGAAGAAAAACATAAGCAAACAATCTTGTAGTTGATGAATAAGATTGATTGGCAAGTTTTCTATGATCAGTTGGTGGGGATCCTCAATATGTGAGAGGAGATAAAGAGTGATGAAGGCACCTTGAAGCCCATTGTTTAAAGTGTAATGCAAGAAGCAATGATATCACCCACATGTGTATCTCCATTATTCAGTTGTCATGTGAACAGATAGAAAAGACTTTTGATTTAACTAGGAGTTTGTCTGAGTTTGATGAAAGAAGGGTTTCTATTCAAAAGAGAATAATGATTTGTCTTTCCAAATTTTTAAGAGAGAAATTTGATCTTTTTCCTAGTGCACCTAAAAAGATTAATAAAATAAAAGGAAAAGAGGAATGGGGGAAAGAAATAGATTTCATATCTGTTGTGCCATAGAAAAAATGAGGTTATTAATGAAAAAGGACATGGACTGTGGGCAATGACTACTAAAGAAAATATCAAAGTACAATTGTTTTATAATAATATTAGAAAGGATTTTGTTGAAATAAAACAAATAGGAGATTTTGTGATAGAAAGGCAGTGGGAGAACCTAAATTTTGATTGGCCTAATGATACTATTTTCAATAAATGATAGGAATAAATTTTGTCTTTAGAATAGGTGGCAATAGAAAAAGAAAGTGTGGTCCATGAAGGGGATCAAATAATTGATCTCATAGAAGAAGAAAGAAAAGAAGAGTAATCACCCTCAACAATGGAAATAGATCAACCAGATATGACTACTAATCAAGAAGAGAGCTAAATGGATGACACATCAGAACATGTAGGGAAGGACAAAGAGGAACAAACAATTCAAGAAGAAAGCATCATGGTCCCAACCGATGATGTGGTAGAAGAGGATTCACAGATAATGGTCGTTCTGATAGTTCATGATGGTGATAGTGAAGAGCCACTAATTGAAGTAAAGCTACATACATTAAAATAGAATTCATCATTGGCAAGCCTAATGTCTACATACTTTGATGAATCAGAGTGATAAAGGAGCCTATCATAGAGTTTTTAATATCCTAAAAGATGTAAACAAAAAATAGCCCCACCAAAGGAATATCATGATAAAAAAAAAAAATTCTATTACACAAAATCTTGTCTTTTATGACAACAACAATTGTAAAAATATTTTTTCTATAGGAAAACTATCAGTTCTCTAAGCCTAAAGATTGTTGCATCTCACACTATATAAGTGAGATGCCGAGGTTAGAGAAGGGTCCAAAAATTTGTATAATTTTTGCTTTGTTCAAGAAAAGTACAGTTAGTCCACCTATGTGTCATTGTTTGGAGTTTACTTTTAAGTTTTGTATTCTTTGATGTCTATATATCAATGATAGAATCAACAAGATATTCTAAGTTTCATTGAGTTCTTATTGGTTATTGTATTAATCTATTCAAAGGATAATACAAAAGGGTACTTACACTATATCTATCTTATCAATTTTTGTCTCCATTTTATGAGTTTGTTTATTTTGAGATCAGTTAAATAAGGTTTAATTGATTGAATGCAATTTGGATAGGCTGTATACTAATTATATTGTTTCTTTTGATTCAAGGAATGAAAGAAGTGCTTCAATAAGTCAATAGAGTCTATGAGTTTATAGAAGGGATATTTCATAAGAATGGGAATTGGTGATTACAGTTGATAAATTCATTTACAAGTAATTTGAATTAGATTCCCTACTAGTAGTTAACTATGTGTAACAATGCATAAGGCACTGGTGATATAAATCAAAGACAAATTGAAGTAAATTCTGCTGCACATATCCAATTTATATTCAAATCTAAATCAGTAAAATATTATATCAAGTGTATAAGGCTAGTCATCATCTATGTGTGGAAATTCATGAAGTATTATTATCTACTGTAGTTCATGTTTGTTTTGCATATATATCAAATAAAATGCTCCATATTTGCTATTTCTAGGGATTAAGGGTAAGAGTCAAGAAATTAATTAAATCCCTAAGGTACTCCCACCTTGGTTTTGTAGAGCAAGAAGTGTAGGAAGCATTGTACTTCATGCTGTTGGCCCAAAGGTATAGTGTATTATACTAATCATGAGCATTGGCTATCTCTAGGTGTAATACATTTTGTTGTCTATTGGTAATAATAATCACTGTTAAATTAGGAGCCAACAGGAGGCACAATAGATGGAGGTCAAGTGTGGATGCAAGGACAATGGCGTGTGGGTCACGCTTTGTGGTGCAATGATGGCCACTCCTCCCTCTGCGATGGTGCAATGCTATTAAAACTGCATGAATTTTTAAAAAAAAACTTTTTCAATTTTTTTTATTTTTTTGCAAAAATTGCATTGAAATGCATGCCAAAGGCCATGAGACCTTGGTATACAAATTTTTTTTGCCTCCCCAATAAACGTTAACCAAATCATAAATTTTATAGGAAAATAGCGGGTTTTGATGCCTTCTAAGTCCAACTATTAGGTCAGTTTGGCCTCAAAGTTCTCTAAAAGATAAAGACCCTCCTATTTTCATAGAAAATAATCGAAAAATGTGAGATTTTTTTTCTGTCAAACCCTCATTCTTCTTTTTTCATCAAACAAGAATAGGTAGCCATTGGCAAGGCTTTGATACCATGTAGAATTTGCTAGTGAAACATTTCATAGATCCCTACATACTCTGCATGCAAATAACCTATTACAAGGAAGTAAGAAAGGAAGAGAGAGAAGGGTTTACTCAATAAAAAAGTAGATTGAATTTTCCTGTGCAAAACAGAATGAATGAATTTACAACCAATCATTCCTCATGAAGGAGATAAAAAACCTAAAAGGGAAACCCTAAGAGGTAAATGGCATTTAATAATTACTAGTTAATTATTAAATTTAAATGCAATTGCATAAAAGGAAATCTTAAGGGAGTAAAGGTAATTTAATAAATTAAATTAAATTTAACTTTTTACTCTAACACTTTAACTGTGATAGGTCGAGGGCTAGTTTCAACCTTTGGGATGTCCTCTATTTCCTTCTATGGAGATTTTGCCAACCCTTAGCAATTTTTTGGGCCTAGTTTTTGGATGGCTCTCTATGTCACTGTCTTTACATTTGAGGGGAGGAAATTTTCTTGTCTCTCCCAGTCTCTAAGGGTTTCTCTTTTTCTCCTTTGGTTTGTCAAGTCTTGATAGGCATGTTTTTATGAGGTTTCTACTTTTGATGAATAAGTGGCACACATTCTCAGTAGCATTTGGAATCTCTTTATTTTTGAACAAGAGTTGTGTATGGGTTGAGGTTAGGGTTTTACATGCTATATTTCTCTAGTCAAGTTTTTGAATAGTAAGCATATAGTTTTCCTTTAGTTTTCATTTAGAGCTCATTTCTTTTGTGATAGAGTCCCCTTTTTATGCATTTCTAGATTATCATTTTTGGGTCATGTAGGGCTCTCCTCTTGGTGTCACTTTTCCCTTTCTATGTGGGTTTTCTGTCTTAATGGTGGTGGAGCCCCATTTGTCTCTTGTCATCATCTTTCTAGCTTCCTTTTGAGGTGGAAGTTTTGGAGGCACATCCTATAGAGGAGGTTTGTTTCTCATGAATTGATGTGGTCATTAGTTGTTGGAGGTTCCCCCTATTCTCTATGTGGAGGTTGGAAGTTTGGATTTTTTTGTGCAATATCTTGTGACTACCTAAACACTAGTTTGGGATATTTTTCTTAGCCTCTTTCTATTCTTGACTACTCATTATAAACCCAAGTTCTCTATTAGTAATTTGATGTTTTTAATTCCAAGAAGATTTATTTCTTGGAGGTTGAGGGAGCTCTTAGTTTCTCCCAAGTTGTTATTTTCTCTCCTCTTCCAACTTGTAATAATGGTGTCATCTACCTACTAGACTATTGGAAAATCTTATTAGTTATGGAGCCAATCAAAGCACTTGTTTTTATTTATGGGTACTTCTTTGGAGCCTATCTTAGAAGTGTTTATACTTTTGACCAGATGGATGATGAGAGTTTTCAAGGGCTCATTTTGGTGGTATATTTATTTCAGTTTTTGTTTCTTATAGGTTTTGGGGTGCTCCAATCCCTGGTGGGAGTCGAGTCCTTATCTCAATACATGCTTTGTGGGGCTCTTAGGGTTATTTCTAATAGCTCTAAGAGCTATGATCACTCCATGTTATGATTTGGGCAGCCTCAAAACCCCATTCATCTCACTTGTATATATTTCTTCCTTGTAGTGATATTTGCCTTTGGTGTTGGATTCTCTTGTGTGGTTGGTTAAATTCTCTTGCATTTTCATTAAAGACTATAGTTTGGCTTTCAGTTTTAGGTTACTAGACCTTTTCTTGAAAATCTATTCACTAAACTCAAGACTCTTCTTTATCTAATTATGATAAAAGTCTCCATCTCTAGGAATAAAAGAAATATAATTTGACTCATAAATGTGAGAGCATTATCCTTTTCAATCAAAATAATGAATGATATATACATTAGAATGTTTGACTCAAATATTACAATACTAAACACTCCATTATTTATATAGACCTTACAAACATCACACCACTCAATATAAATATACACTTACACACAAACAAGCATCCCTTTCTACTCTCTATAGATATGCTCCATAATAGCCCTCTCTCCCTTTCAACCCCACCTTTTCTCACCATCCTCTCTCTCTCTCTCTCTCTCTCTCTCTCTCTCTCTCTCTCTCTCTCTCTCTCTCTCTCTCACACACACACACACACACACACACACACACACACACACACACACACACACACACACATTTAACATGATTTGTAATATCTAATATATTAGATAAATAATTATTAAATTTTAATAAAGATTAGAGTTAGGATTATAATTAAATTTAGATTTCAACTTAATTTAGGATTAGAGTTAAGTCTCAATTTTGTTGGGTAGGTTTTGATTTATTTGAAAATTTGAATGATAATTATCTATTGATATATTAATATTTGAAGGTATGTATTCATTATTTTATTTAATTCTATAATATTTTTATTGCATAAAAGTAATTTACTAATAATAAAGATCTCTAATTAATTTAAAAGATAAAGATAACATTTCTATATTTTTCTACATATAAAATAAAATAAAATTATAATCTATAATTTTGTATGTGTATACTAAAAAAACTTTTATAAATTCTTGTAGATAATATTTTGGTATATATATATATATATATTCTAAATAATATTTTTAAAACAAAAACAAAAATAGAAATAGAACATATGTAACATTAAGATTAAATACGCTTACCACTCAATAGTAAAATGCCAATTTAAATTCATAGAATTTTAATTGAGAAAGAATATTCTTCATATTGTGTTTGTATAGAACACCCCATATATATATATATATATATATATATATATGTATGTATGTATGTATGTATGTATGTATGTATGTATGTATGTATGTATGTATGTATGTATGTATGTATGTATGTATGTATGTATGTATGTATACATATACATATACATATACATACATATATATTTATATATATGTATATATGTATATGTATATATACATATATATGTATATATGTATATGTATATATACATATATATGATATATATATATATATATATGTATATATGTATATATATCTATGTATATATATACACATATATACACACACACAAATATATACATACATACATATACATACATACATACATATATATGTATATATACATATATACATCAAGGCATGGAGCATGTGACCTACCAAATATCAAAGGCCACATACATACATACATACATACATACATACATACATACATACATACATACATACATACATACATACATACATACATACATACATACATACATACATACATATATATATATATATATATATATATATATATATATATATATATATATATATATATAAAGTTTAATTAATAAATTATGTCTTCAAGGTAAGAGCCTAGAACACAACTATAAATTGTGAGCCTCTTAATTAGGAGGTCTTGGGTTCAAATCTACTCAAATATAATTAACTAGCTTATATATACCTCTATATATATTACACCGAGAGTAATCGTTCTCGAGGCACCTATTTTTATTTAATCCCAAAGTTATTTTAATCGAAGTTGGAATTTATGAAAATAAAAATAGGCGCTTCGAGAATGATTACTCTCGGTGTAATATATATATAGAGGTATATATAAGCTAGTGGCAGTCGCGGCGCAATAGGACAAATATTTAGTTATTATTTTTTATTTTGATAAGCTTACTATAAAATTGTTAATTAATTTTTAATTAGAGTTGTATGAAGTTACTATAAAACTATGCTTCAAATTTTTTAAACAAATTTAATATATGGAGTTTAATTTAGATTAAAAAAATATATTTTATTTTTGGGATATTGTAATTTAAAATGATATTCATACGTAGATATATGGTTAGGGACAAAGTTACCATTATAGTTAATGTTAACCTTAGGGATAGAATTAGGGTTAGGGTTAGCATTAGGGTTAGGGTTGGAGTTAGGGTTAGGGTTTGAGCTATGGTTAAGGTTAGGGATAGAGTTATGGTTATGGTTATTGTTAGAGTTATGGTTAAGGTTTAGATTAGAGTTATGTTTATGGTTAAGGTTAGGGTTAGAGTTATGGTCATGGTTAAGGTTAGTGTTAGAGTTATGGTTATAGTTATGATTAGGGTTAGTGTTAGGGTTATAGTAAGGCTAAGGTTAGGGTTAGGGTTAAGGTTTGAGTCAAGGTTAAGGTTAGAGTTAGGGTTACAGTTTGAGTCAGCATTAAAATTAAGGTTAGGGTTAGGGTTAGAGTCTGATTATGGTAGACTCAGATCTAGGGTTAGAGTTATGCTCATGTTTAAGGTTAGGGTTAGAGTTATGCTTATAGTTAGGGTTAGGGTTAGAGTCCAATCATGGTAGAGTTAGAATTAGGGTTAGAGTTAGGGGTAGAGTTATGTTTATGGTTAAGGTTAGGGTTAGAGTAATGCTCGTGGTTAAGGTTAGGGTTAGAGTTATCATTATGGTTATGGTTAGGGTTATAGTGGGGATAGGGTTAGGGTTAGGGTTTGAGTCCTATTTTTAAAAATTTAATATAAGGAGTTTAATTTAGATTTTAAAAAATATTTTTTTGGGATATTGTAATGTAAAATGTTATAGTCGTACATAGATATATGGTTAGGAACAAAGTTACCACTACAGTTAATGTTAACCTTAGGGATAGAATTAGGGTTAGGGTTAGCATTAGGGTTAGGGTTGGAGTTAGGGTTAGGGTTTGAGCTATGGTTAAGGTCAAGGATAGAGTTATGGTTATGGCTATTGTTAGAGTTATGGTTAAGGTTTCGATTAGAGTTATGTTTATGGTTAAGGTAGGGTTAGAGTTATGGTCATGGTTAAGGTTAGGGTTAGAGTTATGGTTATGGGTATGATTAGGGTTAGGGTTATAGTAAGGCTAGGGTTAGGGTTAGGGTTATGGTTTGAATCAAGGTTAAGGTTAGAGTTAGGGTTAGGTTTTGAGTTAGGATCAAAATTAAGGTTAGGGATAGGGTTAGAGTCCAATTATGGTAGAGTCAAATTTAGAGTTAGAGTTATGCTCATGGTTAAGGCTAGGGTTAGAGTTATGCTTATAGTTAGGGTTAGGGATATGATTAGAGTCCAATTATGGTAGAGTTAGAATTAGGGTTAGAGTTAGGGGTAGAGTTATGTTTATGGTTAAGGTTAGGGTTAGAGTAATGCTCATGGTTAAGGTTAGGGTTAGAGTTATCATTATGGTTATGGTTAGGGTTATAGTGGGGATAAGGTTAGGGTTAGGGTTAGGGTTTGAGTCAAATATTTTTAAAAATTTAATACAAGGAGTTTAATTTAGATTTTTAAAAAAATTGTTTTGGGATATTGTAATGTAAAATGTTATAGTCATAGGTAGATATATGGTTAGGGACAAAGTTACCATTATATTTAATGTTAACCTTAGGGATAGAATTAGGGTTAGAATTAGCATTAGGGTTAGGGTTGAAGTTAGGGTTAGGGTTTGAGCTATGGTTAAGGTTAGGGATAGAGTTATGGTTATGGTTATTGTTAGAGTTATGGTTAAGGTTCAAACTAGAGTTATGTTTATGGTTAAGGTTAGGGTTAGAGTTATGGCCATGGTTAATGTTAGGGTTAGAGTTATGGTTATGGTTATGATTAGGGTTAGGGTTATAGTAAGGCTAGGGTTAGGGTTAGGGTTATGGTTTGAATCAAGGTTAAGTTTAGAGTTAGGGTTAGGGTTTGAGTCAGGATTAAAATTAAGGTTAGGGTTAGGGATAGAGTCCAATTATGGTAGAGTCAGATCTAGAGTTCTAGTTATGCTCATGGTTAAGGTTAGGGTTAGAGTTATGCTTATAGTTCAGGTTAGAGTCCAATTATGGTAGAGTTAGAATTAGGGTTAGAGTTAGGAATAGAGTTATGTTTATGGTCAAGGTTAGGGTTAGAGTAATGCTCATGGTTAAGGTTAGGGTTAGAGTTATCGTTATGGTTATGGGTAGGGTTATAATGGGGATAGGGATAGGGTTAGGGTTAGGGTTTGAGTCAAGGTTAAGGTTAGAGTTATGGTTAGGGTTAAGGTTTGAGATAGGATTAAAGTTAGAGTTAGGGTTATGGTTAGAGTCCAATTATGGTAGAGTTAGATTTAGGGTTAGAGTTAGGGGTAGAGTTATGTTTATGGTTAAGGTTAGTGTTAGTGTTAGGATTAGGGTTAGAGTTAGAGTTAAGGTCAAGGTTAAGGTTAGAATTAGGGTTAGGGATAGTGTAAAGGTTAGGGTTAGGGTTAGAGTTAGAGTTAGGATTAAAATTAGGGTGAGGGATAGGGTTTAAATTAGAGTTAGGATTAGATTTAGGGTTATTGTTAGGGTTAAGGTTACAATTAGAGCTATTGTTAGGGTGAGGGCTAGACTTAGGGTTAGGGTTGGAGTTAGGGTTAGGTTTAGAATTAGAGTTAGAATTAGGATTAGGGTTAGGGTTAGAATTAGGGTTACAAATATAGTTAGGATTAGAGTTAGAGTTAGGGTTAGGGTAAGAGTAAGAATTAGGGCGAGGATTAGAATTAGGGTTACAAATACAGTTAGGGTTAGGGTTATATTTAGGGTTAGAATAATGTTAGGGTTAGAATTAGGGTTAGAGTTAGAGTTAGGGTTAGTGTTAGGGTTATGGTTAGCATTAGGGCTAGCATTAGGGTTAGGGTTACAACTAGAGTTAGAGTTAAAATTAGAGGTAGCGATAGTGTTAGTGTTAGTATAAGAGTTAGAGTTAGAGTTAGATCTAGGGTTAGAATTGGGGACAAGATAGGGTTAGGGTTAGAATTAGAGTTAGAGTCCCAGTTCAAGTTAGAGTTAAAGTTAGAGATAGAATTGGAGTTAGGGTTAGGGTTAGAGTTACCTAGTTAGATTTAGGGTTAGGGTTATAGTTAGGGTTGGGATTAGGATTTAATTAGGGTTAGGGTTGGAGTTAGAGTTATATATATTGTTAAGGTTAGGATTAGAGGTAGGTTTAGAGTTAGAGTCAGGGTTAGGGTTAATGTTAGGGTTAGGGATACAATTAGAGTTAGAGTTAGAGGTATAGTTAGGGTTAGAATTAGGGATAGGGTTAGAACTAGAGATAAAGTTAGAGTTAGAGTTAGGGTAAGAGATAGAGATAGATTTAGGGTTAGAATTAGGGTTAGGATTAGAATGAGCATTAGAGTTAGAGTTAGAGTTAGGGTTAGAATTAGTGTTAGGGTTAGGGTGAGAATTAGAGTTATTATTAGAGTTAGAGTTAGGATTAGAGTTATAGTTAGGGTTAAAATTAGGTTAGGGTTAGGGCTAGAATTGGGATTAGGGTTAGAATTACGATTAGAGTTAGGGATATATAGGTTAGGGTTAGGGGTAGAATTAGAGCTACAGTTAGAGTTAGAGTTAGGATTAGGGTTAGGGTTAGAATTAGGGTTAGAGATTGAGTTAGATTTAGGGTTAGGGTAAGGGTAAGAATTAATGTTAGGGCTAGAAATTAAAGTTACAAATAAAGCTAGGGTTAGAATTAGGGTTAGGGTTAGGGTTAGATTTAGAGTCAGGGTTTGAGGTAGAGTTAGAGTTAGAATTAGAGCTAGAAGAAGGGTTGGAGATAGAGTTAGGGTCAGAATTAGGGTTAGGGTTAGCACAAGTGTTACAGTTAGAGTTAGGGTTGGCATTAGGGTTAGGGTTATAATTAATGTTAGTGTTAGCATTAGTGTTAGTGTTAGAATTAGGGGTAGAATTGAGGCTAGGGTTAGGGTTAGGGTTGGAATTAGAGTTAGAGTTAGGGATCAAGTTAGAGTTACAATTAAAATTGGAGATAGAGTTGGAGTTAGGATTAGATTTAGGGTTAGAGTTAGGGTTAGATTTAGGGTTAGAATTAGGGTTGGGGTTAGGATTAGAATTAGTGTTAGGGTTAGAGTTAAATATAGTGTTAGGGTTAGGATTAGCATTATATATAGTGTTAGGGTTAGGATGAGGGTTAGGGTTAGGGTTGGGGTTAGGGTTAGTGTTAGGGTTAGGGTTACAATTAGAGTTAGAGTTATAATTATAGTTAGGGATAGAGTTAGAGTTAGTGTTAGGGTTAGAATTAGGGATAGTGTTAGGGTTAGAATTAGGGGTAGGGTTAGGGTTAGAGATAGAGTTGGAGTTAGAGTTAGGGTTAGAGTTTGAATATGGGTTATTAAAATTAGGTTTAGGTTTAGGGTTAGAATTAGCATTAGAGTTAGAATAATAGTTAGGATTAGGGTTATAGTAAGGCTTAGGCTTAGGGTTAGAATTAGGTATAGAGTTAAAGTTATAAAGAGTTAAGGTTAGGGTCAAGGGTAGAATTAGAGGTAGAGTTAGAGTTAGGGTTAGGGTTACGGTTAAGGTTAGGGTTAGGATTAGGGTTAGTGTTAGGGTTAGATTTAGAGTCAGAGTTAGAGTTAGAGTTAGGATTTGTGTTATTATTGCGGTTAAGGTTATTTCTAGGTTATTAATCATATTATAGTTGATGTTAGTGCTATTATTATAGTTTACCTTAGTGTTAGGGTAATTGTCAAGTTAAATTTTTATGTGGGTTAGTTCTATTATAGTGCCCATGATTAGTGCTATTGTGATACAAGTTATTAATCTTTTTAATAATGTAATCCCTCCCTCTCCCATCCTCTCTCTCTCTCTCTCTATCTCTCTCTCTCTCTCCCTCCCTCCCTCCCTCTCTCCCTACTCTCTAACTACACCTAGTAATATCTCCCCCTGTCTAAATAAACCCTCTAATCTCTCTTTCGCTCTAGTCTCTAGATACACCCAATCCCTCTATAATCTCTAGAGACACCCCCTTATCTCTCTCATCTTGCTCTCTAGATATACCTCCTAATCTCTCCCTCCCTCTATGCTCTCTAGATACACTTCCTAATCTCTCTCTCTCTCTCTCTCTCTCTCTCTATATATATATATATATATATATATATATATATATATATATATATATATATATATATATATATATATATATACATATCTACATATATATATATATACATATATATATATATATATATATATGTATATGTATATATGTATATATATATATTCCAATTATAAAAAATATAATATTATTTCTAGTTTCTAGTACATATAGGGTTAGGTTAAGGTATATAATTTACTAAATGCTTAGTACAGTCATATATAGAGTAAGAGTTAGAGTTAGGATCCAAGGTTTATAGTTTCATTTATATGACACTCAATGTTATGGTTAAGGTTAGTAAGTGGTTAAATGTTACACTAAAATAAGGGACATGGTTAAGGGAAGTATGAGATTTAGGTGTAGTGTTGGAGTATTTGGAGTACAACTATGGTCAAATTTGGGATATATGTTATACAAATGACTCAAATAGTGCAAACCTTTAAATTCATGAAAGGGAAATTATAAGTCCCAACACAACTATTTAGATGATGTAAGAAGTGTGAAATAATATATAAGAATCAATTTTATGGAAATTATTTCTGCATGATAATGTGAGAACATTATATATTGTTGAATTTTTAATAATGCTAATGCAAAAAATTGCAATGATTAAGAATAGTAATCAATAAATATACTTATCATTAAGGACATCTATTTAGACTTATGATTTTCTTTCTTAATTAACATATTTAGTAGCCACATCCATTAAAGAAATATTTTATACAATAATAAATTTATTTTTTCTTGTTCTCTTCTTCGTGAAAGTTACATAGAACAATGCAGAAACAAAACTGCCAATACAACTAATTAGAAGTAAAATTCTAAAATTGGAGACAAGAATGAACCATATACAAAAAATAAAAATCTTTGTAATGGCATAAATACATGTCACATTCTTCAATGATTAGGATTCTTTTGTTTGAACAATGATCATGAAATACTTCTTTCATCATTGAGGGAAACCCATCCACTTTTGTAGATGTGTCACATATGAATTTTTATGCATCTTTCATATGCATTACTTCTATTTCTCCAACATAATCAATTGGAAATATTGCATTCTCCATAACTTTAATTATAGTTGTGAACATCTCTTTAATTATTTGTAGGCATTTGTCAAATTTAGTCTCAAAGAAATCATTTGAGTTTATTGAAGTGGTCAGGCTAGTATTAAATAATGTTTGATTCTTTGTGTGAGGCATCCATAACTCAAATAGTAACATGCAAACTTATAAAAAAACACCAACATATAAAAATTATCAGAATAAAAAAGTATTCATAATTAACACAAATTCTTTCAAATGAATACTTTTTAAAATAACATAAATAAAAAATTAAAACTATTTCAAATGAAATAGTTTGATTGTAATGTTTGAAATATGGTGGCATTGTCTTCCACTTTTCAAACATTACAAACATAAATATTAATAAAAAATTATATATACTATGAAAAATATTTAAATAAAACACATAATTAATCTAATTAAATAATGATAAAATATAAACTAAGTATATGATTTGTTTATTTTAAATTAATCATTAAATTTAATAAAATACAAATTTTATTGACAAGGTGACCTTGCCATCCACATTAATGATAAAATTTAATTATGAAACAATAAAAACATAAATATTTTGAAACATGTAAATATAAAACTATTATGAAACATACAAATCTAAAACATAAAAACCAAAACCATTTTGAAATATGAAAATCTAAAACTAATATGAAACATGCAAATATTATTCTAAATTGAAACATGCACTTTAAAAATGTGCAATGAAATGTATTATCAAATATCTAAATCAAATAGATTTTGATTCAATTTGAATTCTAAATCTAAATCAACCATGCAAGGCTAAACTATAACTAATTTTGAAATTAAATCTAAATACATAACTAAATCTAAATCTAAATGCAAAACTAAATTAAAAATAGAAATCTCACATGCAAAAAATTACTCCAAAACTTTAATCTACTCCTCTTCAAAAATTCTAATCCACTCCAATAATCTCCACCTCTTCCTCCCTATAAAAACACATAATGAAAATGAAATGTGGAGCATTTTTTTTATAACCCATGAGAGATTCCTCATATCCCCCAATAGATGTCTTTTGACATTCCACGAATTTGTTTCAAATTCCCCCACTCCCCACCAAAAATAAGCATGAATGTGCATGCAAAAATAAATTTAACAAAAAGAAAATATTATATATTTAAAAATTTAATGAAATTATTTTAGTCCTATTTTTTTGGCCTTATTTTTTCGGGTCCTATTTTTGGCCCCTTTTGTCAGGCCCTATTATTTCAGCATCCATTTGGCTTCATATGATTTTGACCAGCTATTATTTGGAGAATTTTTCTATATTTTACAATCTAATAATGATAAAATATATACTAAATATATGATTCATGTACTTTAAATAAATCATTAACTTTATAAAATATAAATTGTATTGATATGGTGACATTGCCATCCACATAAATGATAAAATTATACTTTGAAACATGAAAATATAAATACTTTGAAACATGCAAATGTAAAACTATTATGAAACATTCAAATCTAAAACATGCAAACTAAAACTATTTTGAAATATGTAAATCTAAAACTAATATGAAACATGCAAATCTAAAACTAATTTGAAACATGCACTTTTAAAATATGCAAATGAAAAGTATTATAAAATATATAATTCAAAAGATTTTGAATGCAAATCTAAATCTAAATCAAACATGCAAGATTAAACTATTAAATATAAGCGTAAACAATTTCGAATATAATTCTAGAAATCTAAATGGAACTAATTGAAATTGAAATCTAAATCAAAGTAGAATATTATAACTAATTTTGAATCTGAATCTATGTCTACATCTAAATCTAAATAGAAAATAGAAATCTCACCAACAAAAAAATTACTCCAAAACTTCAATCTATTCCTGTTCAAAAACTCCAATCTAATCCTCCAATAATCTCCACCTCTTACTTCTTGCAAAAACATAAAATGAAAATGAAATGAGGAGTCTTTGTTTTATAGCTTGTGAGAGACTCCTCATCTCCCCCAATAGACATCTCTTCACATTCCACAAATTTATTTCAAATTGCCCCACTCCGCACAAAAAAAAAAGCATGAATCTGCATGCAATATTATATTTAACAAAAAAATAAATCATATTGAAATTGGTTTGCCCCTATTTTTTCAGGCCCTATTTTTTAGGGGCATAATTTTTGGGCCTATTTTTTCGGGTCCTACTTTTTTGGGCCCTATTTTTTTGGGCCTATTATTTTGGCCTCTATTTGGCATCCTATTATTTCAGCCAGCTATTATTTTGGGTGTATTTTTTATTTTATGATTTAATAATTTAATATTTAATTTAGAAGTTTGTAACTCCTGCCTTTTCCTTTTTATTGACAAAGAATCTTGGCATATTCATGTGCTGAGCATTTGTGCTGCCATTGTATAGAACGCCTCTCAACGTAATAATTGAAATAATTAATCATAAAAAATAATCAACCTTTGCTTCAACCTCTTACCAATAAAAATAAGCATATCTATCACAATCATACCATCATACAATTCAATTGTGCATACCAATTATTTTATTTGTCACAAATGGTATCCTTTATTTCTAGATTTCAATTTTATTTTCTTGCATAGTAAAATAAAAATGAGACATAATGAGAAAACATAGAAGATAATAATAACAAGAAAGTTAATATATTGTGAGTTTATATATAATTTCTAATTAAAGACCAAAATCTTTACATAAATATATAATGTAAAGAAGAAAAAAATTATTAATATAATATTCTTTATTTTCATATCAAATTAATTTTTATATATAATAATTTTCATATCAAAATATATAAGTCAAACATGGATGTGCATAATAGTTATACAGGAATATTGATAGATGAGAATACAAACATGTTATTTACCACCATTATTATGATTTTAATGATATATAAAATTTAAACTTGATATGTTATTCTCACAACCCACAATAGATCAAATTTTATTTCAACAACAAAATCAAACATAAGTTAATTATAATATGCATGTCCTTATAAACAACACAATGTTAATAGAAATATCAAGTTTAATTACATGTATTTTGAATTTGTTTGTTGTATTTATTGATCTACATATTGATTTTACTTCTTCTTCACCAACTATGATGTAATCTATTTTCTTAGATGTAAATGTATTGTACATTTTCCTCAATAGAAAAACAAATCAAGTTGTTAATAAATTCAAGACAATTAGTAAGATTTAGTCTCTTCCTGATGGTTAATAATTAAGGTCCTTAAGACTCTAACTTATGCAAGTTTAATTATGAGTTTTCTTGTGTTATAGTTCTAATTGAATACTCAAAAACACTTATACAATCTTGAACCAATAATAATATTGCTAGTATCAATATCAAGTCTAAGTTTGAGACTTTCCTTTATTATATAGAAGTTAAGGTCTCCAACATGTTTAAGTGTTTCTAGATTAGATTGGTGCAAGTTATATTTATTAGCTGATGTTCAAAAAGATTAAATAGACAAACCTAGAAACAAACAATACTAGTGTTAGATAGAATGAGATCACTAGATTCAACACTCTTTTGATATATAAATTAAAGTATTTAACTTGTGTAAGTGTTTCTAGATTCAATTGGTGTATGTTTTTTTATGGATGGGTAAAAGCATAGATTTGTGTCATCTTTTCGGACCTGTAAACCTATTTTTCTCAAACCTCGGTTCTGTATTAAAACTCAACTTATTTTATATATCTTTGATTCAATATCACCATCATTATTTCATAGTATTTTGATGAGTTATAATATGTTATAATTTCAAAAAGAATCCCAAACCAACATTCAGTTATATGTTTTCGGTTCTCATTATAAACCCAAGTTCTCTACTCATGATTTGAGGCTATTTTTTCCAAGAGGATTTGATTTCATGGAGGTCGAGAGAGCTCTTAGTTTCTTCCATCTTGTTCTTTCCTCTCCTCTTCCAACCTATAATAATGTTGTTATCTGCCTACTAAACAGTTGGAAGGTTTTATTTGTTAGGGGACTAATCAAAACTCTTTTTTGTTTACCCTTTTTTGTTTATGATACATCTATGGAGCCCATCTTAGACGTGTTTCTAATTTTGACTAGATGGATGTTGAAAGCTTTCAAGGGCTCATTTTGGTGATTGATTTTTTCTCTGTTTGTGTTGCTTGTAGGTTTTGGGGTGCTCCGCTCCAATCCCTGGTGGGACTCCAATTCTTATCTCAATAAATGCTTTGTGGGGCTCTTGGGGTTGTTGTTGATAGCTCTAAGAACTATGATCACTCTATGATATGACTTGGGGAGCCTCAAAACCCCATTGATCTTGCTTGTAGATATGTGTTCCTTGTTGTGAGGTCGGCATTTGGTGTTGGCTTCCCTTGGGTTGTTGGTTAAATCCTCTTGTCTTTTCTTTAAAGGCTATTATTTGTATGTCTATTTTGGGCTGCTAGACCTTTTCTTGAAAATATGTGGTAGAGTTTTGTCTTGGTGGGGTTCTAGATCCCCTTTAAAATATACTTGAAAAGCAAATTGGGGATACATGGTTGGTTGTCCCATGTGTAAGTTATTGTGATAGTTTTCGATATGAGGTTCTCTAAATGAATGTGTGTTTATATTGTTAATTTGTTGACTTTCATCCGCTAAACTTTGTTCTACAAGGACATCACCCATGTTTTATTGCTTCTAATATTAAAAATGAATGGAGCCAGTAAATTGGATGAGTCACTAGTCAAGACTCTTTTTTGTGTGGTTATAATCAAAATCACCAACTCTATGATACTTTATGTTGTTTATTGAGTGTCTATATATTGTTCCAACTTTTTTTTCTGATTCAAATTTTATCTTTGTAAAAATATTTTAAAAATCTATCTTTCTAAACTTTTCTTATTCGTAGCAATAAAAAACATTATAATCCTATTTCTTTATATTATTGTTTATATAATAATAATAATATAATCACATGAATAAAAGAAGCTTACTTTGACTCAAATATATGAGAGCATTAGCCCTTTCAATCAAAACAATGAATGACATATACATTAGAATGTTTGACTCAAATATTAGGAAATGGAACACTCTCCATTATTCAAATGGACCTTACAAACATCACATCCCTCAATATAAATATACCCAAGCAAAGACGTTACCAATTCAAATTCAAAAAAAATTAATACAAAAAAGGAGATCCTATCAAACCTGAAATGTAGAATGAATGCCCGAGAATCCATCAAAATATTTTTGAGGCCCCAGAAACCTCGTTTGCATTAAAACATGTAACTGTCAAATTGAAAAGGTCAATAGTTTGGTTGCCGAACTTTCTGTCTCGTCCAGAGAATTGGGCGGCCACACCGATGACGTCGCCGTGAAATGGACAGGGTTCAACATTTTCTATCCTTCCATAAAGCCTTACACCTACCCGTTTATCACTACATTAACTTCATGTGATCTCCATCTTGCAGATGATTTTTACCAATGAGGAAGAAGAAACAGGACAAAACAATGGGTTTTTTCTTTTGGGAAAACAACGGAGAATTCAATCCATATGAACTGACGTTTTGGAGGCGAAAAGGGTGATTCTATGAGGTGGATTGATATGAACAGTGAAGTCATGTGGTGGGTTGGAGAAAGTAGAAACTGATGGATTATCAAGAGAAGAGAGGGACCCATTTGAGTTTTTAGGGTTAGGGTTTCCATAAGTTTGTGTGTTCATGTGATGTGTACGTCTTGTAGTTGGTGTGGTGATAAAGTTAGATTCCCATTTGTAAGGCATCGTTTTCCAAATGTTTTTGAGCAAGAGAAAGCTTGTGTTTTGGAGTTGTCGAGCTTGAGAAATGACATGAAGTTGGAAATTGGATCGATAAAGCTGAGACCAAAGATTTGCTACAGATTACGTTTGGTCAAAGTGTGGAGATGCATGACAATGGGAAAGAAAACGACTGAGAATGAATGGATGGATTGCACAATCATCTGGGGCTCTCACTTCTAGATATGCACTGCTCTTTGATGTGGGTATGCTCCGTGGGTCCTCCTTTCTTTGGAAGAATGGAGAGGGAGATTCTTTGTCATGCCAGGGTGATGGTTGGTATTTGCTGATTGATGACAGAAGTGAGATGGGTGGGAAATAGCACTAGGTAGCCCACCAAGTAAACTTTGGAACATGCTTCCCATTGATGTGGGTTTTATAGGTGTAGAATGTCAAACTAGAGACGTTATGGGTTTGTAGGGCAGTGCTATAGAATGAACCTTGGTGTCTTGAGAGTTTCTCTCTCACCTGCATATCTCCAATCTTCAATATTTTTTATTGGTTTTAAGGATACTTTTTGGTCAAAGGAAGATTTTGAGGCTAGGTCAAGATACAAAAGGGTTGAATGAAATAGTTAGATTTGTATTATTAATTTGTGATTGAAAGGAGAAACATTAAATATATAATTGAGAGAAAGGAATAATAGGTGAGGAGGTTGAAGGTTGAATGATATCATTAGTTTTTATTAACTTATGATTGAGAATAAGAAAGTAGTTAGAATATGATTGATAGGAAGAAAGAATAGGAGATAAAATTTTGTAGCTTGGAGTTATTTAAATTCTTTATGTTTATTTTCAAAGACTTCTCATTTTTTTTAGTAATTTGTTTCATAAGATTTTTGTTTATATTGAGGTTTTATGTTTATATTATATCAATTGTGATGTCAAATTAGCATGCTTTTTGTTGAGGAGTTGGCAATTACCTCGTCAAATAGTTTTAACTAATAGTTGCTCATTAAGTTGTAACTATTGATCTAATGTTGGGGTGCCATTACATAAATTTTCATTTTAGTTTAGAAGAAAGGACCTAGTATTTGATGATCAAAATTCTATGTGATACTTTCAAATTACTTTTATATGATAATGCACTTACTTATAACTAAGATTTTGAGGCTAGGTCAAGAGATAGAGGAACTTCTGATAGTAGTGTACACAGTGAATTGAGTATGAATAAAAGGTAGAACTAGTAAGATTATTTACTAAATCAAGTATCGCAATAAACCTACTATGAAAATTTTTAGAGTTTTTGGAAGAAATTTTTATATCTAGAGAGATGAGGATCTAGGAATGTTTGATCCTAAAATTGATGATGGAATGTTTCTTGGTTATTCTACCAAGAGTGAAGAATACATGTTGTTGGCCTAAGTGTTGAAGTCTAACTAGTAGACAATAGGATTAGTCATCAATGATATTGTCATTATTCTAAACACAAGCAAAGGGATCATGACTGGTAAATAGACACAATCAGAAAGGCACACCAAAATGTGACCCTAACTCTTAAGGGAAATTAGGAGAGATAACAAGACCAGTGGAAGTAATGAAAAAGGTAATCCACTTAGACAAAGCTTACTAAGTAAAGTCCACACAAGAGAAGGAAGCCAAGTGATAGGAACACCAGATAAAATAGAGGAACAACAAAAAAATAGCAAGATGATTCAACGTGATGAGCTAGAAGCAAGGTATCCATGACTACCTAGTCATATAAAGGGTAAGAGTGCACTTGACATCACATTTAATGGTGATAAAAGAAAGGATCGAGGGATAGTAAAAATAATTCAAATTTCATTTTTTTTTTCAATTAAAGCTAGTCACCAACAAATACATGGTACTCATGACTCTAGACCAAACATGCCACAACTAGACAAGAATGACGATCATTTCAATGATGATAGAGTTGGTAATAGGTAGGGAATTCAAACTTTCAATTCATAGATCAAATCTTCCTAGCAAAGAAAGAATAAGAATATAAAAGAAAATGAAGTTGAAAGGGAGAAGATTAGGTTGCCAAGTGAATAGCCAAAGGACCAATAGAGCCAAGTTAGTGTGGAATCTAATAAGGTAAAGAAGAGTAATTAGGGAGAGATCATCTTCAAGGTAGCATTTGCATTGAGGAGAGGAGAGCCAACCCAAATAATAAAAAGAGTATTATATCCTCAAGCAAAGAAAGAAAAGCACACAAGTGATTAGAGACTAAAATTTAAAAGCCTAGAGAAGGCACATAATAGCTCTAAGATTGGTTAAGCGATAGGAAGAAGGATCCAAACCAAGATAAGTTTAGTAGCTAAACTATTAGATCATTTCTCTATTGTTTACTTACCTATACAACAAAAAATTCCATCGAGTTAAAACCCAAAAAGGTTCTTTGTATAAATCCCTTTACATGGTGACACATTAATTTATGTTTCCAAGTCCTTTAACTAGGCTACTCCTAATAAAGAAAGATCTTAATAGGTCTCATTCAAATACCCTAATAAGGAGGAACTTCATATTGTTGTTGTAATATTTTAACTAGGATAAGCTCTTGACTAGGTGCACTTTAGAAGAGTGCAAATTTGTGAGGATCAACTCACACGTCATGGTTTTAACCCTTGTTGGGTTTCCACAAGATAAATATTGTTTTATGTGTTTCTATTTTCATGTGATGTGTTTTTTCTTAACCCTAACTGGTTGAGTTATAGCCTGCACTAACCTATAGAAAAGTAGAGAGTGTGGTTTGAAGTAAATAGTTGTGCATAGTGAGCATACTGAGTCACCCCCACCCCCCAAGTATAATGACCCATGGTGGGACCAACAATTGGTATTAGAGCCTAGGTCCTCAAGAGACAAGAGTTTAATAGCTTGAGGAAAAGATCAAGATGTTTAAAATAGATGCACCAAATTTCTTTAGGGAGAACTAGAGCTCATGGTGTAGATTGATGTATCTATATCTAAAGACTCTTAGAGATTCTTACTAGACCAATGTAGAGGTCAAACATGTTGCACCAACTGGTCAACATAGTGTTGACCAACTAAAGGAGAAGGAGGTACACACATCCACAATGGATTATCTAGGTAGCACCCTATGATACTCTAAATATAAAGATGTGGAGGAACATGAGACAATGCACAAAATGAGGGAGAAACTAAAAGTTGTCCATGGTGGAGACAAGCATGTCATGAGTGCCAAAGTTGAGAACCTATGAGGAGATTTTGATGACATGAGTATGCAAGAAGGTAAAGAGATTGAATCCTATGACAAGTGAGTGAAGAATATTATGATATCTATTAGACTGTATGGTGGACTAATATCAGAAGATGAGTACACAAGCAAGATGCTAAGAACCCTTATGTTGAAGTATGCCATAAGGGTGTTGTCCATTCAAGAGATTAGAATAATAGATAGGATGAAGTTATCACTTAATTTTTTGATAGGCAAGTTCACTACATTTAAACTTAGGAACTTTGACAATAATCAACCACAAAGGGTTGAAACTATATTCAAAGCCTCATCCATAGCAACTGTAACATTGCGAGAAAAAGAAGAACCAAGCATGTGTAGACATAAAAAGGAGCTAGAAAGTCTATATGCTGAAGAAGAAAAATAAGAGGAACTGGAGGTTCTATTTGTAAAAAGAGTGGTCAAAGGAAAATATAAGTACAAGGGTAAGCTCCCTTTCATATGCTTTAACTACAAGACAGTAGAACATTATAGTGCTAGATGTCCAAAGTCTGTTAGAAATAAAATAAGTGAATGGAGAGAAAACAACAATTGGAAAGGTTCTAGCAAGAAGTGGTCAAAGGAAAAAGAGAAAAAGTTGTGTTACATCATTAAAGAAGGTGTGACTAATGAAGAGTCAACCAACAATTAGGAAGATGATGAGGATGAAGTATCTTAACTGATGAAGAGTCAACCAATGATGAGGAATATGATGTGGATGAAGTGTCCTTTATTACCATCACAAAAGAAAAGGTGGAGAGAACCTCGATAACAAGCATCATTGTCCACAAGAACTAGATAATAAACAGCAACTATTCACACCACATGTTAGTTGACAAGAGAAATTTTCATGAGGTAGAAGCCTATGATGGAGGAATGGTGACATTTTGACAAAAATTCAAAATGTACAATAATAGGAAAGGGAATATTAGCACTAAATGAATCCATTACCAGTGAAGATGTGTATTTAGTGGAAGGATTGAAATACAACATTTTGAGTGTGGCTCAACTGATGGACAAAGTTTATAACTAAGTTTGAGTAAACCAAAAGGTGTTGTATGAAATTTGACAAGACAGGTAAGTTGTTAGCTATAGGAAAATAGAGAAAAAAAAACAACCTTCTCTACCTCAATATTTATGGTAACACTTGTCTGGTAGCTAGAAATTATAATAGTTGGTCATAGAATAGGAGGATATGTCATGTAAACTTTGAAAGAATTATCAAAGTAGGAGGGAAGAACCATGTAAGGGTTTTACCCACTATTACTAAATCTAACAATGTTATATATAAAGACTATCAACTAAGAAAGTTGGAAAGTTCAAGTTTCTCTAGCAAGTCACTTACTTCAAAACATGTATTAGATTTATGGTGATATGAAGAAAAAGAGTGTATCTAGTGACAAATACTTTATGTTGTTCATTGATAATTTTTGAAGAATGATGTGGATTGTTTATTTGAAAGAAAAGTTAGAATCCTTTCAAACATTCTAAGTGTACAGGGAAAAGGTAGAAAGAGAGACTGATAGAGCATTGAAGTGCCTTAGATAAGACTAGGGAGGTGAGTTCACCTCATAATAATTTGAAAGCTACTATGAGGAGTATATAATTAGAAGGAAAATATCAGCTCCCCAAAAAACATATAATATTGGTTTTGTTGAAAGAAGAAACAAAATAATCATAGACTATGCCAAAATATTGATGATTCAAAACAATGTTGAACAGATCTACTCAAAAAAAGTTGTGCACATAGAAGTGTTAATCTTAAATTGGATACAACTAAAGAAAGGGACAAAGAAGACTCCCTATGAACTATGGTTTGGTAATACACCATCCGTCAATTAGAGGGATGAATAGCGATGAAGGTATCTTTTGGGATTCTCTACCAAGAGTAGAACATACCTATGTCTAAGTCTTTGGAGAGAAAAACTTGTGGAATCTAGAAATGTAAAGGCTAATGAGTTCTCTAGAAAGGAATGAGGAAGATAGTAAAAAGGAACTAGAATGTTATAAATAATTTAAGTGCATTCCACTAAGTGATAGAATTGAGAGAGTATCGGTTGAGGTATAACATATACAAGAAGTTGTACCAACTCAAGTTGAAGAAGCCAAACCTATAGAGAAGAGGAAAGAAGTACCTGAAGGGGAACTAGTACTAGCTAAGTATGGGAGAATACACCAATCAATAGACCAAATCATTGGAGATAATGATGTTGGAGTAATAACCAAGAGAAAGGTAAGAGAGACGACATGTTTACCCTAACACATAAAACCTAAGGCTGCAATAGAGGCTTTGAAGGATGAAGATTGGAGGAAGGCCATGGAAGAAGAAATTGATTAGATAATGAAAAATGATACATGGACCTTATTAGTCCAACCAAATAATAAGAATACCATCAACACAATGTGGGTTTTTTGAAACAAAATGATCAAAGATGGAGAAGTGGCCAGAAACAAGGCTAGACTTGTGTGCAAGGGATATATAAAAGAATAAGGTATAGATTATGGATAAAGCTTCATAGTTAGGATACAACTATCATTTGGAACACACAAGAACTTCAAGGTATATAAGATGGATGTAGATTCCACATTCCTGAATGGTATTCTAGAAGACAAAGTCTACATCAAGCAACTTGAGGGAATTGAAAATGAAAAAAGAAAGAACCAAGTTCTTAGACTGAGAAAAGAACTATATGGATTGAAAAGGGAACCAAGAGAATAATATGAGAGGTTAAACTCATACCTAATAAAGATTGGGTTTGTAGGAGCCAATGATAATTGTAATATATACTTGAAGCAAGAGACAAAAACAAGCCTATTGATCACAAATATCTTCATAGATGATAGCATCTTTGGTATAGATGATAAAAAAAAATTTGATTGTTTTGAATCCATTAGGACGGAGTTCAAAATGTCTATGATTGGAATTTTCAAGTTCTTCATTGTACTTCAAGTGTCCTAGCTAAAAGCAGGTATCTTCATAGGGAAAACTAAGTATGTTAGAGAAATACATAAAACATTTGGCATGGAAGATGCAAGTCTTGTAGGCAATCCAATGGAAAATACATTCAAGCTATTACAGGAGGATGAAATCCCTATAGGAAATGAGACACTTTACTAGTCAATGATTGAAAAAATACAATGTGTGGTACAGAGCACACTAAACTTAGCACAAGCATTCAGATTAGTAGCCAGATTTTCAGCCAACCCAAAGGAATCACACATGGTGGTTGTGAAGAGAGTCTAAAGGTATATAAAAGATATAGAAGAATATGGTCTATGGTATCCTCACAAAGGTAATTTTGAACTTACTATCTTTAGAGATGTTGATTAGACAAGAAACATATAGGATAGGAGGAGCACAAATGTAGATACATTCTTCCTTGGAGGAAGACTGGTGACCTAGACCAATAAGAAGAAGAAGTGCATATCATAGTCATCCATTGAAGTAGAATATGTTGTTGCAGCTAGGATTTGCACTCCAGCCATTTGGATCAAATAAACACTTGAAGGAATTAAGGATAAAATGAAGGAACCAATAGTTATCAAATGTGATATGTTATCAATATTTCCAAAAATTTGGTCATGCACTTAAAAATCGAGCACATATCCATCAAGTACCATTTTTTGAGGGAACAAGTGCAAGCAAACGGGATCAAGATGGAATATGTATGAACCAAGGAGTTAATGGATCATATTTTCGTTAAGTCTCTTTAGAAAGATACATTTGAGTATTTGAGATAAAGGTTAGAGATCTTACCCTATCTAGCTTGAACTAATCCAAGCCACAAAGATGTCAATCCATGATCAAAGTAGTGCAATAAATTCCAAGTGGATTAATGAGAAAAAAAGACTACTCCATTGGGGGAGTAGTCAAAAAATAAATAGGAAAGGAAAGATGGTCGACTTTGGCACTACTATCCAAGGGGAAGAATTTGGGAGACAAATTTTGGTTGTAGACAGTCAAAGTATGGAAATGCACTATCAAAGGGAAAAACAATGGTAGAAGGAAAGAAGAAGAATGCACACACTTAAAGAAGAAAGTGAAAAAATAACAAAGTAACATTTCCATTAATGCGAAATGGGGAGATTATTTTCCCAAGTGTCAAATTCTCACCAATTGATGGACTGGTATAATTTGTCATCAATGGTGTTGTCATTACTAGAAATACAAGAAAAGGAATCAAGACTAGTAGATAGACACAAATGATAAGGCATGCCAAGGTGTGACCCTAACTCTTAAGGAAAACTAGGAGAGATGAAAAGCCCAGTGGAAGTAATAACAAATATAATGCACTTAGACAATTTTTGCTAAGTAAAGACCAGGCAAGCAAAAGGAACCCAACCGATAGGAACAACAAGGATAATAGTGAGATGATTCCACATGATGAGTTAATGTAGGAGCATCTTGGGTTTTCTCACTGACTATATTGGAATTCATGGGAGGAGGATCAGTAGTTGCTTTGGAAGGTTATTGGACTAGTACTCGGTCAAAGAAGGAGTGGTGCTCAGTCTCTATTGGGTTTAGTGTTGGCCAAGTAGCTTGGTCATTGAAGGAGCTCAACATCTTCTATTGCTTGGCACTCACTATTATGTTCAACGTGCGTTGGTTGCTTAGAAATGCTTGTACAAGCTCGACAATGCTTGTGGTTTTACTGATGCTTGGTAGTGTGGCTTGCAGGATGGAGTTATTGTGGATTGGATCTGTCAACTTGGTGTATTTAATGCATATAGTGTGTGATCATGATGTGGAGCGATCTAGGAGTTTGTGTGGACCTATATGTGGTCTTGGTTATCTCTCCTATGTACATTTAATGAAGGTTATAAACTTGGGGCTTGTACTAAGTATTTTTGTGTGGTTATATCACATGTTAACTATGGAAAATACGAGGGTTAACATTTTGTATTTAATGTTTGTTGTGAGCTAACTTGTAGCTTAAATATGCATTTAATGCAATGGGTTTTATTTAATTTGTAATTTCTAAGCTGACTTGTGGCTTAGTTGGGTTTAACTAAGGGGTCTTGTGGAGTCTTAGGTCATTTATTTGTGTAGTGATTCATTCATTCAAGGGGAGTGGATCCTGAGTTCAACTTAAAGTAGTTGAAGGACAAGTTTTCCCAAGTTTGTGGATAGAGCAGCAAATGTGAGGTAGTTTATAGCAGAATTGTGATCTTATCATCCTGCTTGGAGAAGAGGATGAAGTTTAGGAGAAAATATTGAAGAGGTAGTGGTTGCGGTTTAGAAACAAGGAGATTTCTTGGTGGCTTGAGAGCACAAATTGAGATCTTGAAGGTTTCTACCAGAGTGTTGTTGTGTTACAAATTTGGACAAGCTAGAGGTGTGACTTGGATCTTGTAGAACTATTTTGTAATTGTTTCTATATTTGGCCCTAACTTGGAAGGCCTTATAGCTAGGCATATTTCATGTAAACAATTATATTTATGAATCAAGTGTTGTGATTTGGTATCAGATCTTTCTTTATTGTTGTGTTTTCACTGTTTGGTTAGTTTTTGGGGGCTAGGACATCTCCTTTGGGGATTCTCCTTCCTTGTACTATGTTAGGTGGTATCAAAGCATAGTTGTTCTTGAGTATGTGGATAGATTGACGAAGTTGTGGTAGTTTGCACCAAGAACTTGGGTTGAGAGAAGTTGATCCAAGAAGATCTTAATCTTGTGGTTGATTGTTATTTTTGGACTCCTAGATCTCTTGGTTGTGAGGTGGCAGATCATGGTTCTAACTTGCAATTATAGAGGGCTTGCAGATGGATTGATGGATGTAGAGATGGAAGATTGATCTTATTGAGGCATGATTGTAGAGAGTTTGTGTATTGAAAATCTTTGCTCTCAGACTTGTGATTTGGTTCCTAATTATTCATGTGAGGTGGTAGGTTGTGATCTAACTTGTAAAAATTTGAGTTTATCAGAAGGAGCATGGGAAGGATTTGTTGCAAAGGGTTTACAAAGATCTGGGGAGATGGCTCCGAGAGGATTGGACCCTGGGATGATTATGAATCTCCATGATGTGGTGGAGAGGAGGTTTTCTGAGATGTCTGCTCGGTTTGAAGCTAGTTTGGTTGAACAAGCTAAGAAGGTGTCTACTCAGTTTGAAGCTAGTCTGATTGATCAAGTTAAGGACATGAATGCATTGTGTATATGTTTGTGGAGTTGGAGTCTAAAAATTTGGAAGATATTTTTCTGGCAGATTAAGAGACTTGTTTGAGAGAGAAGATGACATAGCAAGGTCAAGGTGGATGAGGTTGGTTTTGTTGATCAGTTTGTGGAGTCTAATACAAAACCTTCTAACACTAGTACATTTGGGGGTAATTTTTAATGTTAATTTTTGACGCTAGGCCAATTTGACTTGTCAAATTCATTTTTAAAATAATTTGATCCTGATAACTTCGAATGTTCAATGAAATTTAAGTTTGGTGTCAAAATTTCAATATTATTGGGGATATAAACAAAAAAAGAAAAGTGAAACTTCATTTCATATCACATGGCAAAGTGTGGGCAGGAGGCTTCAAGTATGACCAATTAGAGATTTTCAGTGCCATTAAGGTAAGGTTGATGGATTCATTTTCATTATATGCATCCTCTTCTATTTGGAACTTGCTTTCAAGGTAAGGTATGGTCTTCTTCTGTTTGATTTCTTTATTTCAATGTAAGCATTGAAGATATTTTTCATTTTCATTGTAAGGGTTCAAGGTAATTTTTGTTTGTATAATTTCAGGGTAAGGATTCAAGGTAATTTTTACTTTGGCCATTGATTATGGTGATTCAAACATTGTTTATATTGCCCAACTTCTTATTGGATTTTGTAAAGAAGTAGTCGTCTAAGATTTACTAAACCAAAAAAGTGCCCTTGACTATGATAATAAAGTTATTCTCACTACTAGAAGAATAACTTTAGTGAAGAGTTGAGTATAAGGAGTTGAAGAAGCAAGTTTTGCTTCTATGTAAATGTCATAATCACATGGTTCATTCCCTTGCAAAAGCTATAACCCAATCAAATAAATAAATAAATAAATAAATATATACATATGTACATATATATATGTATATATATATATGTACATATATATATATACATATGTACATATATATATGTACATATATATATGTACATATATATATGTATATCAACCCAACTAATAAAAAACTAGACCATTTAATTGGATTATGGTTTGTTTCTTTTTAAAAATATCTACTATGATATGTTTTTGTAAAATTTCTTATGAACTTTGCCCATTTTTCTTAGTTTGCATAATTTTTGTGCAAGATCTTGAGATAAGTCACTTAGAACCTTAAAAAAAATCTATTTGTATACATACATTTATGTATAGATGTATGTATGCATGCATGTATGTATGTATGTGCCCTTGTGATTATTGCATTTCATTGTTGTTCCCTTGTGATCTCTTTATATGTATGTATGTGCCCTTGTGATTATTGCATTTCATTGTCGTTCCCTTGTGATCTCTTTATATGTATGTATGTATGTATGTATGTATATAAATAGAGAGATCTCGACACAACAGGAAAATAATAAAGCTCACTCAATGGGTAGCATGGCCATAGATTCAATGGAAACGCTTATTGGTAAGTAGATTCCTCTTTTTCTCTCTCATTTTTCATGTGTTTATTTCACTTGAAGTATTATTTCTTAGGGGACATTTTCTTATATTGGACTCATTTTATGTAGGAGGTGATAGGGACTTTCCTGGATATACCTGCGTGATGAATTGCTCTTGAGAAATGAAGCTAGACTTCCCCTAAGGGTAGCAGGAGGCGATGAGGACTTTCTAGGTACTTTAAATATTAATCCTTTCTTAAATATTTTAGATATTGATGGGGAATTTAGATGTTATAGGGGGGGAAATGAGCTTCTACCTTCACGTGGTTGGCCCTAATTAGTAGAGAATATTAAACTATTCTCAAAACTAAGTGAAGATCAACATTAACTTATGATTGTATGACAACTATTAGTGTGAACCTCTTGGTTTTAGGTAATGGAGGACACCATAGTTCAATATGAAATGCCAATTCATATGCATATGACATCAGTCAGAGCTGAAAAATACAACACATTTGCATTTTTCTTAGAGGTCTTTAATTAGGTATTTTAAGTTATAGACCATTACGAGCATTGTTCATGATGGTCTATAATTTTAAAAACTTAGTAGACCTATTAAATAATTGTAATTGAGTTGTGTTCTTTTAGCTCCACCTGTTGTCTATGCATTTGAATGTAGCTGCACATGCATTATCGATCCAAAGTGGAAAAATCTTATTTTGGGGTATGTGCAGGATCATGGTGTACCAAACTATGGCCTTAAGTGGCAATGAAAAATCAGCAACTCAGGGTTATGTCAACTTGACACATAATTTTAAAATGGTTATGGACTTTATATCAAAAAGTTGTAAGAAAATAATCTGTAGGAAATTGAATGTAGTTTATAAACTACTAGGCCTTATCTAGAGAAAAAAATAATTGATTGGTCAAAAGTTTGGATTTTAATTTAGTACTACGAAAATAAAAAGTTGGTGTATGTTTGACCACCTTAATCAAAATCAAATGATAATATTTTTTTAATATAATTATAGATATAAAAATTAGACTCATGCCCAGGTGCGATGCATATTTTTGGGTATTTTTATTCCAAATAAATAATTAAATATGAATTTTCTACTAAAACTTTTTTGGAAAAAAAAAACTCCCGTTTCTGACCACCTTAACTAATAGAAAATTTTACTAAATTTAATTTTTTATTTATTTTTGTTATACTAGACAAAGCATAGAATGTGACACAACTTTTGGATTTAAAAAATATTATACCATTTGAAAGTTATAGCTATTTTTCAATTAGTATGTCAATCAACACTTTACAATAATCTTCATTGAAAATTAACTAATAAATACTTATCGAACTCAGAATTTGACGGCAATTATATCGATGGAATCTTGAGAGTGATATAAAAAAACCCTTTTCATCTCATTCAATTTCGATCCAAATAACATTGTTAGATGGCTATCTGAAGTCTGAGTGTCACTGAAACCCTTCTCAAACACATTTTTTTGGTTGACCAATTGGCTTGGTAAATACTAGGCCTAATTGGATATCCAATTTGAAATTGGATATCCAATATGAAATTAGATAGCCGATTTCAAATCCGATATCCGATTTCAAATTTGATATCCGATCAGGCCCGATAATTTTCCACACCAATTTGGAGGGAAACTTGAGGGGAGGGATTTTTTTCAATTTTAAATTTGGAGGGAGAGAAATTTAAGAGGAAATAAATTTAAGATGGAAACATTAGACTGTTTTAGAGGGAAATTTATTTCGGGAAAGTGTGTACATTAATATTATTATTATTATACATTATTATAATATTATAGTAATATGTATGATTATTATTAATAAATATAATATAGTTATACATATAATAATAATAATAATTATAACTAAATATAATATAGTGATATATATGATATTTATTATTATTTTTAAAAATATATAGTAGTATTATATGACTAAATTATTATATATAATAATATATAGTTATTATTATTATTAAATCTACAATCTAGTAACATATATGATTATTATTGTTATATAATCTAATAATATATTATTATTATATTAAAATATACAATATTATATAATTATTAAATATAATATTGTCATAAAATGCATCATTTCAACGCATTCCATGACAACATATATCCTTAGGGCCCCTAGTGATCCCTTTTGACACATTCCCAATGGGTCCCTAGGGGTCCTAGGGATATACATTGTAATGGAATGTGTCAAAAGGGGTCACAGGTCACCCTATGACCCCCTTCAACTCATATGAATGATTCTAATATGTCCCTAGGGGTCCTAGGACCACTAGGGAAATATGTCATCATGTAATGGGTGACCTATGACCCCCTTCAACCCATATGAATGATTCTAATATGTCCCTAGGGGTCCTAGGACCCATAGGGACATATATCATCATAGAATGGGTCGAAGGGGGTCATAGGTCACCCTGTGACCCCCTTCGACCCATATGACCGAATCTAATATGTCCCTAGGTGTCCCCCTTCGACCCATATATCCCTAGGGGTCCTAGGACACCTCAAGACATATTAGAATCGTTCATATGGGTCGAAGGGGGTCATAGCATGACCTATGATCCCCTTCGACCCATTACATGACGATGGGTCAAAAAGTCGTCATAGGTCAACATATGACCCCCTTCAACCCATATCAATGATTCTAATATGTCCCAAGGGGTCCTAGAGCCCCTAGGGACATATGTAGTCATGTAATGGGTTGAAGGGGGTCATAGGTATGCCTATGAACCCCTTCGACCAATATGAATGATTCTAATATGTCCTTAGGGGTCCTAGGACCCCTAGCGACATATGTCGTCATGGAATGGGTTGAAAGGGGTCATAAGACAACCTATGACCCCCTTCCACCCATATGAATGATTTGAATATGTCCCTAAGAGTACTAGGATCCCTAGGGACATATGTCATCATGTAATGGGTCGAAGACCTATGACTCCCTTTGACCCATATAAATAATTCTAATATGTTGCTAGGGGTCCTAGGAGCCCTAGGCACATATGTTATCATAGAATGGGTCAAAAGAGGTCATCAGTCACCCCATGACCCCCTTCAACCCATATGAATGACTCTAATATGTCCCTAGTTGTCCTAGGACCCCTAGGAACATATCTCATCATGGAATGTGTTGAAGGGGGTCATAGGGTGGCCTATGACCTGTTTCGACCCATATTAATGATTCTAATATGTCCCTAGGGTTCCTAAGACCCCTAGGCACATATGTCATCATGTAATGGGTCGAAGACTTATGACCCCCTTTTGTCCCATATGAATGATTCTAATATGTCCCTAGGGGTCCAAGGACCCATAGGGACATATGTCGTCATGGAATGGATCAAAAGTGGTCACAGGTCACATTATGACCCCCTTCGACCCATATGAATAATTCTAATATGTCCTTAGGGGTCGTAGGACCCCTAGGGACATATGTCGTCATGGAATGTGTTGAAGGGGCTCAAAGGTCACCTTATGACCCCTTTTGACCCATATGAACTATTCTAATATGTCCCTAGGGGTCCTAGGACCCCTAGGGACATATGTGGTCATGTAATAGGTTGAAAGGGGTCATACGTCAAACTATGACCCCTTTTTCAACCCATATGAAAGATTCTAATATGTCCCTAGGGGCATATGTCATCACAGAATGGGTCGAAAAGGGTCATAGGTCACCCTATCACCCCCTTCAACCCATATGAACAATTCTAATATGCCCCTAGGGGTCTTAGGAACCCTAGGGACATATGTCATCATAGAATGTGTCGAAGGGAGTCATCGGTCACCCTATGACCCCCTTCGATTCATATGAAAGATTCTAATATGTCCCTAAGGGTACTAGGACCCCTAAGGACATATGTCATTATGTAATGGGTCAAAGGGGGTCATAGGTCACCCTTCGACTCATATGAATGATTCGAATATTTCCCTAGGGATCCTAGGACCCCTAGGGACATATATCATAATAAAATGGGTTGAAAGAGGCCATAGGTCACCCTATGACCCCCTTCCACCCATATGAATGATTCTAATAAGTCCCTAAGACCCCTAAGGACATTGTCATCATGGAATGTGTTGATGAGGGTCATAGGTCAACCTATGACATCCTTCAACCCATATGAACAATTTTAATATGTCCCTCAAGATTCTAGGACCCTTAGGGACATATGTCATCAGATAATGGGTCGAAGGAGGTCATAGGGTCGACCCATATGAACGATTCTAATATGTCACTAGGGGTCTTGGGACCACTAGGGACATGTGTTGTCATGGAATGGGTTGTAAAGGGTCATAGGTCACCCTATGACAACCTTCAACCCATATGAACAATTCTAATATGTCCCTAAGGGTCCTAGGACCCCTAAGGACATATGTCATCATGAAATGTGTCAAAGGGGGTCAGAGGTCACCCTATGACCCCTTTTGACCCATATGAACTATTCTAATATGTCCCTAGGGGTCTTAGGACCCCTAGGGACATATGTCATCATGTAATGGGTTGAAAGGGGTCATAGGTCAACCTATGACCCCCTTTTCAATGCATATGAATGATTCTAATACGTCCCTAGGGGTCCAAGGACCCCTAGGGACATATATCATCACAAAATGGGTTGAAAGGGGTCATAGGTCACCCTATCACCCCTTTCAACCCATATGAACAATTCTAATATCTCCCTAGGTGTCCTAGGACCCCTAGGGACACATGTCATCATGGAATGTGTTGAAGGGAGTTATAGGTCACCCTATCACCCCCTTTGATTCATATGAAAGATTCTAATATGTCCTTAGGGATACTAAGACCCCTAGGGACATATGTCCTCATGTAATAGGTCGAAGGGTGTGATAGGTCACCCTATGACCCCTTTCGACCCATATGAATGATTCTAATATTTCTCTAGGGGTCCTAGGACCCCTAGGGACATATATCATCATGGAATGGGTTGAAAGCCTTCCACCCATATGAACGATTCTAATATGTCTCTAGGGGTCCTAAGAGTCCTAGGACCCCTAAGGACATATGTCATCATGGAATGTGTTGAAGGGGGTCATAGGTCAACCTATGAAACCTTTTGACCTATATGAATGATTCTAATATGTCCCTAGGGATTTTAGGACCCCTAGGGACATAAGTCATCATATAATGGGTTGAATGCGGTCATAGGGTAAACCCATATGAATAATTCTAATATGTCGCTAGGGGTCCTAAAACTCTTAGGGACATGTGTTGTCATAGAATGGGTCGAAAAGGGTCATAGGTCACCCTATGATTACCTTCAACCCATATGAATAATTCTAATATGTCCCTATGGGTCCTAGGACCCCTAGGGACATATGTCATCATGAAATGTGTCGAAGGGGATCATAGGTCACCCTATGACCCCTTTTGACCCATATGAACGATTCTCATATGTCGCTAGGGGTCCTAGGACCCCTAGGGACGTATGTTGTCATGTAATGGGTCACTTTTGACCCAATAGAATGATTCTAATATGTCTCTAAGGGTCCTAGGACGCCTAGAGACATATGTTGTCATAGAATGAGTTTAAAGTGGTTATGGATCACCCTATGACCCCCTTCAACCCATATGAATGATTCTAATATGTCCCTAGGGGTCGTAGGACCCCTTAGGATATTTATCATCATGGAATGTGTTGAAGGGGTTTATAGGTCACCCTATGACCTCCTTTGACCCATATAAACGATTCTAATATGTCCCTACGGGTCGTAGGATCCCTATGGACATATGTCATCATGGAATGTGTCGAAAGGGGTCATAAGATGTGTTGACCCAAATAGATGATTGTAATATGTCCCTAAGGTTCCTAGGACCCCTATGGACATTTGTCATCATAGAATGTGTCGAAAGGGGTCATAGGTCACCCTATGACTCCTTTTGACCCATATGAATGATCCTAATACGTCCCTAGGGTCATATGTCATCATGAAATATGTTGAAGGGGTTCATATGTCACCTTATGACCCCTTTCAACCCATATGAACAATTCTAATATGTCCTTAGAGGTCTCATCCCTAAGGACATATGTCGTTATGAAATGTGTCGAAGGGGGTCATAGGTCAGCCTATGATCCTCTTTGACCCATATGAATGATTCAAATATGTCCCTAGGGGTCCTAGGACCCCTAGCAACATATGTCATCATGTAATGGGTCGAAAGACCTATGACACCTGTCGAACCATACGAACGATTTTGATATGTCCCTAGGGGTCCTAAGACCCCTAGGTACATATGTTGTCATGGAATGGGTCGAAAGGATCATACATCACCCTATAACCCCCCTCAACCTATATGAACAATTCTAATATGTCCCTAGGTGTCCTATGTCCCCTAAGGACATATGTCGTCATGGAATGTGTTGAATGGGGTCATAAGGTGACCTATGACCCCCTTCAACCCATATGAATGATTCTAATATGTCCTTAGGGGTCTTAAGAGCCCTAGGGACATATGTCATCATAGAATGGGTTGAAAGGTGTCATAGGTCACCCTATGAGCCCCTTCAACCCATATGAAGGATTCTAATATATCCCTAAGGGTCCTAGGATATATGCCATCATAGAATATGTCGAAGGGGGTCAAAGGTCATCTTATGACCCCCTTCAACCCATATGAATGATTATAATATGTCCCTAGGGGTCCTAAGACCCCTAGGGACATATGTCGTCATGGAATGTGTCAAAAGGGGTCATAGGTTGTCCCATATGAATGATTCTAATATGTCCCTAGGGGTCCTAGGACCCTTAGGGAATGAGTCGAAGGGGGTCATAGGTCCCTTTGACCCATATGAACAATTCTAATATGTCCATATGTTGTCATGAGATGGGTCGAAAGGGGTCATAGGTCACCCTATGATGCCCTTTCACCCGTATGAATGATTTTAATATATCCCTAAGGGTCCTCGAACCCCTAGGAACATATGTCATCATGTAATGGGTCGAATGGCGTCATAGGTCACCTTATGACCCCTTTGACCCATATGAAAGATTCTAATATGTTCCTAGGTGTCATAGGACCCCTAGGGACATATGTCATTATAGAATGGGTCGAATGGGGTCATAGGTCACCCTATGATCCCCTTCAACCCATATGAATGATTCTAATATGTCCCTAGGGGTCATGAGAGCCCTAGGAACATATGTCATCATGGAATGTGTGGAAGGGGGTCATATATCACCTTATGACCCCCTTCAACCCATATGAATAATTCTATTATGTCCATAGGGGTCCTAGGACCCCTAGGGACATATGTCATCATGTAATAGGTCGAAGGGGGTGATAGGTCACCCTATGACCCCCTTCGAACCATATGAATGATTTTAATATGTCCTTAGGGGTCATAGGACCCCTAGTGATATATATCATCATATAATGGGTCGAAGGGGGTCATAGGTCACCCTATGACCCACTTCGACCCATATGAATATTTCTAATATGTCAGGACCTCTAATAACATATGTCATCATGTAATGGGTCGAAGGGGGTCATAGGTCACCCTATGACCCCCTTTGACCCATGTGAACTATTCTAATATGTATGTCATCATGAAATGAGTCAAAGGGGGTCATAGGTCACCCTATGACTCTTTTCAACCCATATGAACGATTCTAATATGTCCCTAGG
The DNA here is from genome assembly GCA_028749045.1 of Cupressus sempervirens. NCBI lineage: Eukaryota > Viridiplantae > Streptophyta > Pinopsida > Cupressales > Cupressaceae > Cupressus > Cupressus sempervirens. The sequence goes on from CM053792.1 coordinate 718,521,004, forward strand.
GGTCTTAGGACCCCTAAAGACATATGTCATCATGGAATGGGTCAAAGGGGTTCATAGGTCATTCTATGACCCACTTCAACCCATATGAATGATTCTAATATGTCCCTAGGTGTCCTAGGACCCTTATGGACATATGTCATCATGCAACGGGTTGAAGAGGGTCATAGGGTGACCTATGACCTCCTTCAACTGATATGAACGATTCTAATATGTCCCTAGGGGTCCTAGGACCCCTAGAGACATATGTCATCATGTAATGGGATGAAGGGGGTCGTAGGTCACCCTAAGACCCCCTTTGACCCATATGAAAAATTCTAATATGTCCCTAGGGATCCTAGGACCCTTAAGGACATATGTCATCATAAAATGGGTCAAAAGGACCTATGACCCCCTTCAACCCATATGAACAATTCTAATATGTCCCTAGGGGTCCTAAGACCCCTAAGGACATATGTCATCATAGAATGTGTCTACCTATGACCCCCTTGACCCATATGAACGATTCTAATATGTCCCTAGGGGTCCTATGACCCCTATGGACATATGTCATCATGGAATGTGTTGAAAGGGGTTATAGGTCTTCCTATGACCCCCTTCAACCCATATGAACAATTCTAATATGTCCCTAGGGGTCCTAAGACCCCTAAGGACATATGTCATCATAGAATGTGTCGACCTATGACCCCCTTGACCCATATGAACGATTTTAATATGTCTTTAGGGGTCCTAGGACCCTTAGGGACATATGTCATCATGGAATGTGTCGAAAGGGGCCAAAGGTCATCTTGTGACCCCCTTTGACCTATATAAATGATTCTAATATTTTCCTAAGGGTCCTTGTACCCTTATGGACATATGTCATCATGGAATGTGTCGAAATAGGTCATAGGTTATCCTATGACCTCTTTTGACCCATATAAATGATTCTAATATGTCCCTAGGGGTCCTGAGACCCTTAGGGACATATGTCATCATGGAATGTGTCAAAAGACCTATGACCCCCTTCGACCCATATAAATAATTTTAATATGTCCATAGGGGTCCTAGGACCCCTAGGAACATATCTCATTATGGAATGTGTCTAAAGTTTCGACCCATATAAATGATTCCAATATGTCCCTAGGGGTCGTAGGACCACTAGGAACATATGTCATGGAATGTGTCGAAAGGGTTCATAGGTCATCCTATGACCCCCTTCGACCCATATAAATGATTCTAATATGTCCCTAGGGTTCCTAGGACCCCTATGCACATATGTCGTCATGAAATGTGTTGAAAAGGGTCATAGGTCATCCTCTAACCTCTTTTGACCCATATAAATGATTCTAATATTTCCCCAGGCATCCTTGGACCCCTAGGGACATATGTCATCATGTTATGTGTCAAAAGGGGTCATAGGTCATTGTATGACCCCCTTCGACCCATATGAATAATTCTAATATGTCCCTAAGGGTTCTAGGACCCTTAGGGACATATGTCATCATGGAATGTGTCGAAAGGGGTCATAGGTCATCATATGACCCCCTTCAACCCATATAAACAATTATAATATGCCCCTAAGGGTCCTTGTATCCCTAGAGACATATGTCATCATCAGTTGTGTTGAAATGGGTCATAGGTCATCCTACAACCCCCTTCAACCCATATAAATGATTTTAATATGTCCCTAGGGTTCCTTGGACCCCTATGGACATATTTTGTCATGGAATGTGTCAAAAGGGGTCATAGGTCATCTTGTGACCCCTTTCAACCCATATAAATGATTCAAAAAGAAATAATATAGTAAAAATATAATAATATAGTCAAAATAATATTAATACTGTGTAATAATCATATATATATTAATATATATATTAATATATATATTATATTTATAGATTATAATAATAATAACATAATATATTATAATATATTAATAGATTATATATTATATCTTTACGTTACGTTATTATATATATTATACATTATATAATATTATATTATTATATAATATATAGATTATATATAATATTTGCGTTATTATATTATATATTTATAGATTATATATTATATCTTTACATATTTCATAACTCAAATTAGTCATATAACTCACAAATTCATTTTTCCCTCCAATTTTTTTCGCCACCAGTATCAGATATCTGATTTGATATCATATATCCGATTTGAGATCGGATATTTGATATGAAATCAAATATCTGATCTCAAATTGGATATCTGATATCAAATTGAATATCCGATAAGGCTCGGGCCTTACTTTCCAAGTATGGTACCTGGATAGGTGAAAAAAAGTTAGAGTGGATTTTGAAGCATTTTTAGAGATTTTCAAACTCTATTTTTTTCACATCGCGACTTTTTGGCACACCATGATCCTAAACATACCGTTTGGATGCAATGGGAAAATGGCATGCACTAGAAGATAGCAAAAATATGTCACTTTTGCAAGTTTGGAATCTTTTTGTACTTTAAAGATTGACCCTTTCTTAAATATTTTAGATATTAATGGGGAATTTAGATGGTTGGCCCTGATTAGTAGAGAATATTAAACTATTCTCAAAACCAAGTGAAGCTTAGCATTAAACTATGATTGTATGACAACTAACTATGTCAATCTATTGATTTCAAGCAATGCAGAAGGACACCATAGTTCAATATGCAATCCCAATTCATATTCTTACGACATCAGGTGGAGCTAAAAAATCCAAACAACTTTGTATTTTTTGTTAGAGGTTTGCATAGACCTATTAAATAAATATAAATGTGTTGGGATTTTTCAGCTCCTTCTATTGTCTATGCATACAGAATGCACCTGTGCATGCATTCTCATTTTAGAGGGGTAGAATCTTATTTTGAATGTTATGGAAAAATGATATGCACCAGAAGATGGGAAAATGATGTCACTTTTGTAGGTTTGGAACCTTTTTTTGTACTTTAAACATTGATCCTTTCTTAAATATTTTAGATGTTAATCCAGAATTTAGATGTTAGCAGAGGGGGTGGGGACAAATGAGCTTCCACCTTCATGTGGCTGGCCCTGGTTAGTTGAGAATATTAAACTATTCTCGAAACCAAGTGAATCCAAATATTAACATATGATTGCATGACAATATTAAACCTATGATGGTATCATAGCTATTCAATGTTTGCATTATCAAGTTTCCACAATCCATTTGTATATGTAATTTTTCTTCTAGAGTCGATTGTGTGAGTGTTTTTTAGCATCAATGTTTCAAATCACACTTTGTGATTCATCATTAGGATGAGTTACATTCTCTCATCATGATGATCTATCATAGAGTGTGATCCAAAATGTTGATGCTAAAAAACACTCACACAATCAAATCTAGAAGAAAAATTACATATTCAATGTTCAACACCAATTTTTTTAATTACTACAGAACACTGTCACAATTGTGACAACTTTCAATGGCTAGCCATTGATTCTACAACATTCCTACCACATGCTCATCTCAATTGCAACAGAAATTTTCAACAACTTTCAATGGGGCCCATACCATTTCTGTCATACAGACATCACAATTGTGATCATGTCTTCAATAAGTTTTTGTCACAATTATGATGGTTAAAATGAATTTTTTCCCATAGCATTTCTATCATATAGATGTCACAATTGCAACAGTGTCTTCGATAATTTTTGGTCACAATTGTGATGGTTAAAATGAATGGTTTTCTAGTATGATAGCTGAATTTATGACACTTGTGGCCATCACATTTGTGATGGTCACCATTTCTATTGCAACTTGCAATAGAAAAAGTCTGACACCCATTTGATGGGAGCCAATTCCTTGCGATGTTGGCCGGGCAATGGGTTACCATCATAATTGTGACAGCCTGCCATCACAATTTGAGCCCAGATGTAGTAGTGATACAATGGTTATAATGTAACATTAATTTTTATTTTTAAAGTATAACTCACTTTGCAAATTTTGATCTCCATTTTCTTATTTTTTGGTTCATTGAATGGCTTCCATCGACATCTCCATCACTGATTCGATCAGAATCTCCTCAAGCAGTCATGCTTCACAAAACTCTTTGCACTTCACCTATGGTGTTCTCCTCTTCATAGATTCTCCTTGAGATCACTAGTAAACAATGAACCAATGTTGAAATTCATTCTTTATGCCTTGTTAAATAGGTAGTTTTGATCTTTGTCTTCTTCAACATCCATTCATCTTAGAGTTAGGTCAAATTCATTGAATTCTTCCATCCTTTTGTTCTCCATCTTCTTCTAGAAACTTCTAATCAAATCCTTGCCTTTGATCATGTAACAAAATCTCCTCATGCATTAATTATGCTAGCTCATAATTCTTCATCTTCCACACACTTTGACTAATTCAAAATTCCAACTCTGTTGGCCTCAAAATCAAATCTTTCGCAAACTATTTTTGTTTTCACTTGGCAATCACTATGTTCTTCAACTCAATCATTATTGTGTAGCTTGAAACAAACTATAGTTTCTCACTCGACATTAAGAAGCTTGCTTGACATTACTATGCTCAGTCATTACTACACTTATTTCTCATCAATAACTAACACTTGACTTCTACATAAGGCCCTTAATCTTCCACTTGATCTCCTTCATTGACCATGCAATACTGATACTCAATCAAGCATATCCTTATGGCTTGTTTCAACTCTTAGCTTCATCCAACTATCTTCCTTTCCTCATGTATTAATTGAATAACATATTATCTTGTTAGGGACTAACTTATCAAGTGCCCATTGTATTTCTATGATACTTAACACATCTCAACTCAACCTTTCACTAAGTCATCTCATAATCTATTCTTTTCAAATCCTCTTCATTAATAAAATGATATGACACTCTACACTATTAGCAAATATCTCTCTAGTAGGTTTGACACTCTCTCATAGCAATAGGTTTGATATCAATGACAACATAACAATTTCTCCAATTGTAGTTTCCAGTAATCTCCATCTTTAGCACTTATGGTAACATCAATGATACTTCACTAGTTACAATGCAATCCAAAAAGCTTCAATATTGTTTACTATCCTCTCCCTCTATGTTTGTGTTCTCTCTTTCTTAGTTTCATTATTATTCTAATTCAATGAATTACAAGATGCTCCCTCTATCAGATTAGTGCACACTCTTTCATTGTAGCAACCTCAACATAATATATGTCTAGTACTTTGACAATAATCTTCTCCCTATTTTTATCCATCCTTCTATGGTAGTTCTCACTTGTACACTTCTCCATATTATTCATGAATTTTCATCTCATGAACTAATCAATGCTATATGACAACTTAGTAATACTCTTCTCCCTCTTTGAAAATAATGCTAAAGAAATTTACACATATACATACATCATCGTGTCACTAATCTAACTGATATAGCAATTTCATCTCAACATTAATTCCATGTAGCTTCAATTATTGATATTTCAATTCCTTTCTTTTCATTTTCACATTTTTAGCAAGCTCTTAAAGTGTGACCTCCTATATCAATTTGTAAGATATTCTTCTCGTAACAATTGATGCAATACAACATCACTTCTTAGTTTGATTCAGGTAGGGGAATGACCCCTAACTTACCTCTTAGATACTCAAAAGAATCCTTAGGTAGTGCCTTTTAAAATATGTCAGCTAATTGCTCCTTTGTGTTCACATATTCCAATCTCACTTCTTTGTCTTGTACCAACTATCTCAAGTAATAATACTTGATCTAATATGCTTAGTCTTTGTATGCATAAAAGGATTTTTTGATATATTTATAGAACTTTCGTTATCACAATAAATCTCAATAGGTTCATTGAGCTCTTCCTTTATGGCTTTCAATAATTTCTTGATCCATACAATGGAACAATTCACTGCTATAGCAACATATTCAATCTCTATTGTAGATTGTGAAATACAATTATGCTTCTTGCTTTCCTATGAAATCAGTCTTCTTCCAAAAAAAAAATTGTCCACTTGTTCTATTTCCATCACTAACATTTCTTGCCCAATCAGCATCTATGTAAAATTTTAGTTAAAATTTGTCACTTCTCTTGTACTATAGGCCATGGTCTTCTATTGCTTTCAGGTATCTCAATATCCATTTTACTTCCATCATATGATTTTTTTTGGGATTAGCTGAGAATCTGACAGCAATTACAATCGCTAATGCAATGTCAAACATTCTATGTACAACATATTATATTTTCCCAATCATTGACCTCCAAAATGTTTGATTTAACTTAGTTGGATCATCATTCTAACAATTTGTGTCCATTCACCATTAGTTTCCAACTGGTCTTGAGTTTTCCATACCAAAAGTCTTCAATATTTCTTTAAAATATTTTGACTAAGTAATTAAAATACCTTTTTTCATATGATAATCTCACAAACCAACAAATAATTTAATCTCTCCAAGCATTGACATTTCAAACTCATTTTTCATTTGATCAGAATATGAATTTCTCAATGAATATTTTCCTCCAAATATGATGTCATAAAAAATTCAGCTAATAATATATTATTTTTAGCTTCACTTTTTAGATACAAATTGTTGATGTCATTAGTTCTTGCAAAACCAAATTTCACCATGTAATTGTCTAACCTTTCATGTCATGCGCTAGGGGCTTGGTTAAAACCATATTAAGATTTGTGTAACTTACATACCATATTACTTTTTTTTGGATCAACAAAGCCATTAGGTTGTTAAATGAAGACTTCTTCCTCCATAATTCCATTTTGAAATGCAAATTTTACATACATTTGGTACACTTTGAATCCTTTTAAGTAGAATATACAAGAAAAGTTCTAACTCCTTCCAACCTTGTAACTAGGGAAAAAAATTCACCATGTTAAAATGTAAAGTCACCAAGATAATTAGATGGGAGGGGGGGTGATTTGATTTTCCAATCATTAAAAAATTTATCAACCTTATTAATCCCAAGGTTTACTTTAATGGAAAATATTCACTAAATGGTGAATCTCACTCATCGAGGACCCTGAATTTGGCAAAAAAAAAAAACACTTTTGGGGTGGCGACCTTGCTTGCACTTTATGAAAATTGGGTTCCATGCTCGGACCAATCACTAATAATGATACATAAACATTTTTATTTTGATGATACATACCAATGGAATCTAATCTTTCCATATAGTAAATTAAATCTTTTTGCCCACGATTTTTTAGGCATTTCTTATTTGATGGTCACATTCACCAATATATGGTAAAACTTTAAGTTAGGTTATATGATAAGTACATATACTTGGCACATCTCTCTATTCTAGAGACATTCCAAGTAAGTTTTTATTCTTTTAAGCTTTGGCTTGAAATGGATTTGACTGTGGACATGTGTCATTACTCTAGAGATTTTCTCTATAACTTTTTGTCCTTGAACATTTAGGCCCAAAGTAGGATTTATACCATCAATTTATAATCACATAATGATTATTAAAATGATTTACTGTGTTTTATTTGATATAAAATATGGTTTATAGGTATTCATACTTTTGTCATGATTTTCTTCAACAATTAAAAATTTTCTAGGGTTCTATAGAAATTTCATACGATGGATAAAAATGGCAAATGAAATTAAAATTTTTCCAAGTATGAACAAAATCGTCAATAGAAATTAATTTCCCCCCCCTTAAATAATGTTGGATTCGCCAATATTTAATATATTTTTTCCAAAGGGGGGTTTCTTAAAATTATTTCTAATTTATCCTTAAACATGTGAGAATTATAAAAGAAAAACATAATAGAATACACATACACAATAATTCCTGATATGTTAACTAGGGAAATCCTTGATTAGAGTGAAAACCCCAGTGAGAATGGTACCCACAAAATGATGTACTAATATAAAAAATACTTGTAAGAGGATGGACTATGTTAATAGCCAATGAAATGCATTCATTACATATCAATCCTTGTTAGGAGACTTTGAATCCCTTTTAGGAGATTCCAAACATGTTCTAGGAGTTGTACCAACCCTATTAGGAGTTGTAGAAGGTAGAAGGATCCACTATCCAAACAACTTCAAGGGAAAGACCACCAAACATACTATCCAATGGTCTTTGCATCATTCCTTGTAGAATAAGATAAATAAATAAATTGAACTCCTCTTTCCTCTTGACCAGACAAATCCTCTTCTGATCTCAATACTAGATCAACAACTTTGCATCCAAATGATCTCTTAGATTGCTTACACGTATTTACCAACTTCACATATCACTTGTACAATTTAGACTTTTCCCATAGATTACAATTCATAACAAGGAAAATAACCTTCCTTTATACTATATCCTCAAAATAATTTCTTGACTCGATGATGCAGGAGCATCTAGAGGTATAAGGGCAATCCTGTGTCAACCAAAAAAATGTACTTAGAATTAGTTTCTATTTCATGTGTTTTCATTTCTGGATACCCATTTGGGCCAAATAAAGGTTCTAACTCTCATAGTTCCACTATTAGTGTTCTAGGATAGAGTATTTGAACACCTTGGGATACGTGTAAAAGCTGAAAAAATAGGAGTATGTAATTGAGCCATCATTTTGGTGAACTAGAAGGTGTAAATTGGTCAGCATATTGTAATTGTAATTTAGAGCATTCCAAAAAAAGAATCAGGTCAAAAGGCCCCACGATTTGAAAGTTATTGCAATTTTTTAGTGTCTAGAGACCTCCTAAGAATGCTTCAAAGTCAAGTTAGGGGCATTAAATGACCTCGAATAGGGCCAAAAAATGGGGGACAAGCAAAGCTAGTCCATAGGGTATAGAGTGCTTTGAGAGCTTTCAAAAATGTAAACGGTTCGTCAATTGGAGCTACGATTCAAAAGTTATGCCTCCCGAAAGTTTGGTTACCATTTTTGGATTCTTCTAATTTTGTGCTGACTTCTAATGTGACTTATAGAGCCTTCTATTTGGTCGGGGGATGCCTACCAGCACTTTCTAGAATGTATTCCTAACCCTTAACCCTCCGGGGTCTATTTAAGAACATTTCTGGCATTGTAAAAGGCAGTTTGGAGTGGAGTTTGAGAGAAGGTACTAAAAGGAGAAATTATCTCTAGATTTATGCTATTGTAAGCGCATAGGGCATGTTTTGAAGTCTATTTTCTCTGTACTTAATGTAATAGTATATTTACACAATTAATACAATTTTCCCTTTCTTGTTGTGTCCATTCTGTGCTTGGGTCGTGTCCCTATCACTCGACCTTGAGGATTTCTCAATTAATTATAATAGGACCTCATTAAGATATTGCAATAATTGTATAATTACACAACACTGTCGTCTAATAGTCTTTACAACTTCTCACATTGATGATCTTTGACCTTGTACACTTGTTGATGTCATCATCGGGCTATCTATTGTCACTATTTAACTATGCTTATCAATATTCTATCCCTATTAAGAGATACAATCCAAACATCATAAACCACTTATCAAGTACTCTGTGTGCACACTATCTTTTGTAATCTTCTAATAAACTTGACATGTCTTTGACTCTTTATATGCACACTTTCCACTTCATTAGGACATAGTGTATAATATGTTCTCAACTATGCTTGACCTCATCATAAATACATAATGCATACAACCTCATTCTCTGTCTTCTACATTGTTAGTCTTCATAGAAATAATATAATGTTGACAATGACAAACATAGTCATGAATATAATATGTCAATCATGCTAACAATATTTCTAATGCTTAGGATACTACCCAAAATAAATACCATCAACATTCATGCTAACAATCTCCCCATTTGGCATTGATGGAAATATAAATGAAAAATATCTAAGTTCTAAGAATATAGAATCAAATTCTATTGCTATTGTTGTTGTTGTCTTCTTTTCCTCTTCATCAATCAAATCTAAAATGCATAGGAACAATGTTCTATGTACCTTTTTACTCTTAGGATTGACATCAATTGGTCACTCTCTAACTCATAGGAACAACATACATGGATGTAATCCAATTATTCAAAACTTCTTAATCTAACTAGGAAAAATTTCCCCCCATACATACACTATTTCCATTATTATGTTAAACTATTGTTTTCCATCTACAACACTTTTTCCCTAGACATAGGAGATGTTTTCCATATAATCTCTCTGCCATTGACATCAATGGCAAAGGCTTCATTATGGCAATCATCTACCCCAAGTATTTAACTAGATCAAGTGTCCAAAAATACTATTATATACCAACTACGTAGAGTCCTTGATGAAACTTCTCATCATAGATACTTCCCCATATAAGAAGCATCAACATTCAATCTAGATAAATAATAGTGCTTTGCACCACTGGACTGATTCACTTTCTGCATCATCTTCTTAGAAATAGGCAAGGTGATAACCCCAAGCATACCTCATCAATACTCAAATGTATCTTTAGGTAAAGTCTTCATAAAGGTATCTACAATATGCTCTTTTGTATTTAGATACTCTAATATGATCTCTTTCTTTACAACATTCTCTCTCAAAACATGACACTTATAGATATATGCTTAGTCTTAGAATGCACCATTGGGTTTTTAGAAATAATTATTGTACTTTTTTAAATATATGATAATAGGTTATGAAAACCCTATCCCAATTTCCTTTAGCATCTGTTTCATCCACATGATATGATTACAATTGTTTATTTCTTCTACATATTCTACTTCCATTGTACTCTATGAAATATAATCTTTTTTTATTTCTTAGCAAAGAAACCAATCTTTCTCCAAAAAAAAATTGTCTACCATTGCTTCTATTTTTATCATCCATATTGCCTTCCCAATTTGCATCAAGATAAGAGCACAAAGTAAAATCACTTGATTTGTCATACCATAAACCAAAATTAGGTTTACCTTTTAAATATCTAAATATTCTCTTTACTATTGGATAATGTGATTCTCTAGGATCTACTTGAAATTTTGCTACTATCCCAACTATTTCTATATCTAGTCTAGTGTGAGTCATATAGTACAAACCTCTAATCATAGATCTATTTTTTTTTTTGTTCAACTATAGGTGTCTCATCTTTGCTAGATAACTTGTGACCAGTTATCATGGGTGTACCAATAGGCTTACAACTTTCCAAGAACACTCTTTTTGACAAGTCGTTTAAATACTTAGCATGTGATAGGAACATACCATCACTATTTTGTATAAGCTATAGACCTAGGATGTATTTCATTGGACCAATCATACTCAACACAAATTTATTCATCATTTCCTTTGAAGACTATGTCATCCTCAAATATCACAATAATCAACAATCCATTCTCAATTTCTTTGAAATACAAATTGTTATTTTCCATACCTTTACCAAATCCCAACTTTGCAAATATTTGTCCAATATTGCATACTAGGTTCTAGGTGCTTGCTTTAGACCATATGATGCTTTCTTCAATCTGCATACCATATCCTTTTCTTCTATGAAAGGGAATCATTCAAATTTCTCAATGTAGACTTCTTCTTCATGTTCCCCATTTAAAATGTTGACTTTCCATCCATCTGATACATTTTTAACTTCTTCCTCACTACATAAGAAAAAAACATTCTTACTGCATCAAGTTTGGAAATAGGAGAAAATGTCTCCTCATAATATATTCCTTCTTGCCGTGAATATCCTTTGAATACCAATCTTTCTTTATTCCTAAAAACCTCACCTTTTCATTCATCTTTCTTCTCAAAACCCATTTAGTTCCTATAAAATTCTTTTCTTTAGGTCTAGGAACCAATTTCCATATCTCATTCTCCACAATCCAATCTAGTTCTTCCTTCATTTCTTGAATCCAATGATCATCCTTGCATGCTTCATCTGCACTCTTTTGTTCAAATTGAGAAATCAAACACAACTCTTCATGTACTTTGTTTCTTGTCATAACTTCTATTTCTTTTCTTTCAATAATATAATCACCAAGATGATTCTTTATCAAAATAATGTTCAGTATAGTTGTTGTTTTTTTTAACTTTTACTTGTTCTCTAGGTTAAGATCTTGTTTCTTCTCTTTGTTCAAAAAATTTAACATCATTCTGCAAATCATTGTTAGTCTCAAAGAAAACCTCAACATTTCCTATAATAGGTTTAGGATTATCTTCTTCTTCATTAGAATTATAATCCAACATTCTCTCTTTAACTCCAAAATTTTCATCCACTTTTACATTTTTGAAGTCAATAATAGTCATTTTTCTTTGATTAAAACATCTATAATATTTCCTTCTTAATGAATAACCAAGGAAAATACCTTCATCACTTCTTTACTCAAGCTTACCAATATCATCATCTCTCTTTATGTAATACTTACTTCCAAAAATTCTAAAATAATTTACTAAGGGTGCATGTCAAAACCATAATTCATAGGGACTTTTGTTTATATCTTTTCTAACCTGCACTCTATTCATTGTGTATACTGTTGTATTGACTGCTTCTCTCCAAACTGTATTGGATACATCATTCTCAAACATCATGGCTCTTTGCTATTTTTGTTACATACATGTTTCTTCTTTTAGCAATCTCTTTTTTCTTAGGAGTCTTAGGTGTTGATAGTTGTCTCTTAATTCCATTGTCTTCACAAAAGGGGTTAAAATCTCTCAAGATAAATTCTCCACCTTTATCTGATCTCAAAAAAATGTGTTTACTCTAGACTCATTCTCAACTCTATTCTTAAACAACTCAAACTTTTCAAATGCCTTAGACTCTTCCTTAAGAAATGCTACCCATGTCATTGTAGTGAAATCATAAAATAACTTTTGCCATAGAATCCTCTTGTTCTTGTAGGGCAACTCAAATATATTTGAACAATATCCAATTTGTTTGTGGTTGTGAACTTCATGCTAGGAAAGGAAACCTTCTTTTTCTTTTCCATAACACATTCTTTGCACACAACATTAACAAGCTTCACAATTTTAGGTAGATCTCTAACAACAAATGTACTCCTAGCCTTCACAATATTATCAAATTTTATATGACAAAATCTTATGTCATAACCAATTATTCTCCAATTTTGCATCCAAAAAAGTCATCTATGTAGGATTCAATTTAAATACATTACCTCTAGATCTTGTACCAATGTCAATCAACTTACCATCTTTATCCTTGATGATGCATGTCTTCTCTATGAATTGCAACTGATAACCTTTTTCAACCAAATGTCCAACACTCAATAAGTTATGTTTTAATCCATCAAAAATAGACATCATCAATGTTAGTCTTTCCATCAAGAGTAATAGATCCTATTCCCTTTATATGAGAAGTTGCATTATTACCAATTTTGATGATTAGTAGACTTAACAAATGTATCCATGTCTCAAGTCATATGATGAAAACATCCACTATCTATAATCCAACCAAATTTCTTTTCAACTTGTGAAACTAGGGATTTTTCTTCTCTAACTTAGTTTTCTAGATTCTCTTCTTTTATAGCTACAAATCTTAACTCGCCATCACTTTCACTCTGAATGTTTTCTTTGAACTCTCTTCATTTGTATAAAAAAAATCTCTAGGTCTTCTAGATTTGAAATTATTCTTATACTTTTTCTCTCTTTAAGGATACTGAGAAGCATAATGACCTTGGTGTAGGTGGAAATTCATTGCAAGTCCAACATTTAAAAATTCTATTACCATCTAGTTCTCTTCTTATAAGTAGGGAATTTTATTCTTCAATTCTTCTATCATTCTTAGATCTAGATCTACTACTGCTAGCATAGTTTCCACTAGTGCTTGCACTTCTTGATAAAGAAGGGTTGACACTTAATACACTAAAGGCTATCTCCACTCTAGAAAAGTCTCCATATTTCTTCAATCTTGCTTCTGCTAGTTCCAATCTTCCAAGTAGTGTTTCTCTGCTAAACTTCTTAGTGTAGCACATCACTATCTCAATTATCTATGATCATTTCTTGAATAGTGGTGTCAAAGTTTTCATGATCTTCTAGATAACCTCATCTTCAGTTTTGGATCCATTGTAAGATTTAATACTAGCAATTTTTTTTGCTATTCTACCAATATAGCTTCTTACAGATTGACCTTCCATCAATCTAGAATCTTGAAATAAACATATCCAATTTTTTAATCTAATTCTTTTTTAATCTATGGATTTTACCTAACTCTATTCGTTCCTAGGAAGAGATAGCAATAATGCTTCTTTGGAAACCATATTTCACATAAACATATCTATTTCATCTTCACTAAATTCCTCAAGTTTTCTTTCTTCCACAATCTTATTTCTAGTCTTTTTCATTAACCAATACCCTAGACTCATACATAGTAAATGAGTCTTCATATTCTCTTTCCAAATGTCATATTAACTCTATCATATTTAGGACTTTCTTTTCTGTAGTGACCTATCATTGATCTCCTTAAGTTGTTCAACTTTTTCTCTAAGGACCTGATGCTTTAACACCAATTGTTAGAAAGTAAAGTCCACCAAGATAATTGAGAGGAAGGAGGGGGATGAATCAATTATCTAATCATTAAAACATTTATCAACTTCATTTATCCTTAACCATGTGAGTAATATAATTAGCAACCAAAATAATATACACATATACAATAACACTACATATGTTAAATAGAGAAACCTTTTGATCAAATGGAAAACCCCAATAGGGATGGTACCCACAAAATGATGTACTAATTTAAAAATTCCTAATAAAAGGATGGACACTTTTAAGAGCTAATGAAATACATTAAATACATATTAGTCCCTATTAGGAGACTTTGATTCCATGTTAAGAGATTTCAACCCTGTTAGGAGTTCTACCAAGCCTGTTAGGAGTTGTAGAAGGTAGAAGGACCCACTATCCAAATAGCTTCAAGAGAAAGGCCATTGATCTCACTATCCAAATAGTCTCTATATTATTCCTTGCAGAATAATAGAAATGAATAACTTGAACTCTTCTATCCTCTTGATCAAAATAATCCTCTTCTAATGTCTATACTAGATCAACAACTTCAAATCCAAATAATCCCTTGGATCACGTACATGCATTTACCAAATTCACATATCACTTGTATAATTCATACTTATTCCATAAATCACACTTTGAAAAAAGGAAAATAACCTCCCTTTATACCATATCCTCAAAATAATTATTTGAGTCAGGCTTAAGGCTTTCCCAATTGATTATAATAGGATGTCATTAAGATATTACAATCATTTTATAATTACACAACACTATTGGCTCACTATCTATACAACTTATCACATGTGCATCATCTAACATCACACACTTGTAGATTTCATCATCTAGTTGTCTACTATCATGATCTAACTAGGCATATCATGATTCTATCCCAATTAAGAGATACAATCCAAACATCAGAACCACTTAGTACTTACTTTTTCTGCACACTATCCTTTGACTCTTTGTATGCACATGTGTCCACTTCATTATGGCATAGTTTTGAATATTTTCTCAACTACACTTGACCTGATCATCAATATCTAGTCTGTAAGACCTCATTCTATGTCTGCTACTTTGCTAGTCTACACAAAAATAATACTATGTTGACATCAATGACAAACACAATCACAAATGCAACATGAAAATCATTTTAACAATGTTTCCAATGCTTAAGATACTCCCACCAAAGGTGTACCATCAAAATTCATGCTAACAAGTTAGCCCCTTCCTCTTGTACATATCCCTTACAAACCAATTTTTCCTTGTTCCTTGTGACTTCACCTTTCTCATTCAGCTTGTGTCTAAACACCCACTTAGTAACAATCAATTTTTTATCTTTTGGTCTAGGTACCAATGCATTCATTGTCCAAATGGTAACATGTGTAATCTCCAATTTGGGATAAGTACAATCTCATAAGCCTTTTCCATGCTAGGAAGTTCTCCTTGTTCAACTTAAGTACCTCTCTCTTGTACATCTTGACATTTGACTTGAGTCCTTATAACTTTCTTGACAATCACCAACACTCATATACTAATTATTATTATGATTTAGAATAAATGAGAGGGGGGTGAACTAGTTATCGTTAGGTCCAAATGTACCAATTCAACTTTTAAACACTTCAAATAGATTAATCAATCTCAAAATACTCACTTAGTCTCTATAGTATATCATCAAAAATTTAAGATTGCATGCAATATCTTATCTCCCCTCTCTATAAGTGTCTACTGCTAGTAAAAAAACTAGTGAAAAATATAGTATGCAAAACAATAACATCGACACATGAAAATAACACTTTGACACTAGGATTTAATGTGGAAACCCACTTTGGGAAAAACCACCATGTAACATGCTACCAATTTTCACTCTTCTTAAGTGAGCTCAGTTAAGAGCTAGACCAATTAAAGGTAATTTAACAAACTATTAAATGTGGGATTTTAAAATTATGTAATCACCCTATTAGGAGTGGCCTTATTAGAGGAATTTAGAACATTCCATTAGAATGTCACCTTAATTAAAAGATTTTAAATTGATACAATGGTTAGAATGTAATAGTAGGTTTGATATATAAAATAAAATTCACTTTTCAAATTCAAATATCAATTTGCTCATCTGCTAGTTAATTTTCTAGCCTCCATTTACATCTCCATTATTGATATGCTTCACATCTCCTCAAGCATTCACACTTCACAAAACTCTTTACACTTCACCTCTATTGTTCTCCTCTTCATAGTTTCTCCTTCAAATTGTCAATGAACAACAAAATAACCTTGAAATTCATTCCTTGAGCCTCCTTAAATAGATAATTTTGACCTTTTCCACCTTAAGTACATTATCACTCATCTTAGGATTAGGTTAGATTCATCAAATCCTTTCATCCTTTTGTTCCTCAACGTCTAGAAACTTTTGATCAGATCCTTGACTTTGATCATGTAAACAACTCTCCTCATACATTAAATTTTTTAACTCATCAATCCTCATTCTCCATGTCCTTTGACTAATTCAAAATTCCACCTATCGGCCTAAAAATCAAATCATTCTCAAATTGTAACTTTTGTTGTCACTCAACAATCACTGTTTTCTTTAGCTTAATCATTACTGTATAGTGTGACACACACTATAATTTCTCACTCAACATCAATATTCTCACTCAATCATTAGTAAGATTAATCATTACTATACTTCTTCATACATTTTCTAGGAAATAACTAACTCTCAACTTCTACATAAGTTCCTTAATCTTTTGCTTCAGCTCCTTCATTGATCATGCAATATTGATACTTGGTTGAGCTTGTCCTCATGACTTGTTTCAACCCTTAGCTTCATCCATCCATATTCTTTACCTCATGTATTTATTAAACATCACATTATGTTTTCAAGGGCTAACTTATCTATTAGAAATAGGAAATGCTAAGAGGGGGGAATCATTATTTTACAAACTTTAGCCCAAAAATGGATATTATTAACAATCTTATAACTTCCATATGAAACTAAACTAACTATGATAAATAGTAAACATAACCATGCAATAAGATAACTAATAACACCATATTTTGTTAGCTAGGGAGACCCTGGCCAAGGGAAAACCCCAGTGGAGAGTATCACAAAATAATCCACTAATCAAAAGTATTTTGTGAAAGATATTGATCACATTAGGAGTCTATTACATTTGTATAGTGTCTCAGTCCTTTTTAGAGGAATAGGACTTGTGAGAAGCCTCAACCCCATTATGAGTTATAATATCAAAATAAAAAATGTATGCAAGATGATCCCACTTCCTAAACATGAAATATACAATGTAGCTCTTCAATACAAATAGATAGATACAAAAACTTCTTTTGCATTATTGTTGATATTTTAAATATCTAATTTTTTCTTTGCTTCTCATTACAAAACTTTTATCTTAGTTCACATTCCGCTAATCATACCTCATAATTCACATATCACATAATAGATACATACTTCAGAAAACTTTGCATTCACAATCTTTCCTTTATACCTTTCTAATTTACAAACTACTGGGGAAGTCGGCCTTCATGTCTTTATATATTTTACAAAATACAAAATTATATTTTTTTGACTTTGGATTGGCATTTAGAATGTTTTTGAAATTAAAAGTGACCAAAACAAGGGCTCAACCCATACAAGCAAAAACCTAGTAACCAACGCATTACTAGCAGAACCACCAGTAGACAAAACACTAACTAAACATCAAGAACCAATAGTCTACAAGAACCAACAAAGAAATAGAATAGCTAAGCTAACACCAACTAGAGAAAACTAGAAAACTATGAAAGTTTACCATAACCAAAATTGGCAACATTGGCCAACCCGAGTCCTAATAACAGTTGTAAACTAGCAAAACCTTAGCCAACAGTAAAATATAAAAAGTCTTGGATCCAAGGATCCCACTAAACTTAAATAAGTTAATTTTGTTTTTCTCCCTTCCCCTTTTCATCCAACAGGATCCGTGCCCAGTCATCCACAAGGAACTTGAAGAGCAACTTGTGGTCTTCCATGTCCATACCCATGTCCTCCTTTTCCTATGCTAGCAATTGGAGGATGGTGGCAACAACATGTGTAACTTTGAGGCAAAATTTGGAGAAGGTAGAAAACCATTCCTCTAAAGTTTTAAACCTCCTTTCTAGTTTGGTATATCATTCATGCAGCCTCTTAGTCCCTTCTTTAGTCTTTGCTTCCACCTTTACAACTTCCTCCTTAGCATTTTGCTCCTGGAAATCCTCTTGCAAAACCCTTGGGTTAGAGGAAGCCTTATAATTATATTTAATGTGGGAGGTTTCAATTCTATTTCTCTCTTCACAAAAGGTAATGGGTTTAAGGGAGAAGCTGGCAGTCACATGGGTAATCTTTGTATTCACAACATTACTAGTAGACGCTTGGGTTTGGGCATTATCCACTGAGTTGTCCCCTGAGTTAAAAATTTTCTCCCCCTCATCCTTGCCATCCTCCTTCTTGGAGTTGGAAATATATCCTCCTCCCTCCCTTCATTATTATTTTCTAAACTATCTTCCTCAACCTCCTCAACTGGGACTCTAATGGACTTCTATTTGCACCTAGCCTAAGATTGT
Organism: Cupressus sempervirens; assembly: GCA_028749045.1. Classification (NCBI taxonomy): domain Eukaryota; kingdom Viridiplantae; phylum Streptophyta; class Pinopsida; order Cupressales; family Cupressaceae; genus Cupressus; species Cupressus sempervirens. The sequence continues at coordinate 718,539,959 of CM053792.1, forward strand.
GCAAGCCTACCAAATCGCCTCCTAGCCTTACCCCCTGTCTCCTCCTCAAAAACCTCTCCATCAAACTCAACCAATTTTTCAATTTTTAACTTCTTGTTCCCTTTTTATTCCACTATTATATCAAGTTTTTTTCTTTTTCTTGATTTCCCTACCAGGGGAGGGTCCAGGAGTGTGGATTTTGGTGCCCATATTGGAGCTTGGGGCTGAATTCTGGTGATGGCACTAGTTATCAACCACCATCACCCTTGGGGGGCTTAGCATCTAGAATTTTGTTCCTAATGAGCTAAGTAATTATTTTGTAAATAAAGTAATTCCTTAACCCAAAATACCCATTTCTCTTTTGTACTTTAGTATGCATGTATACTGTTGTAATAGGTAATCTACTCGTAACTCTATATGTACTATATGTAGTGTCATATACACTTTCATATGGAATAATCATAGTTTTAGGTATCCATACCTAACTTCACAGATATCCATGATATTCTTGTGAAGCCTGCCAACCAAAACTCTATCTATTTTACCAGATAAACTGTATTATATTTAGATAATTTTCTAAGTATAATTGTTAGAACTTAAACTCCATGATGTGTCCTCTTCACACAACTAACATGTTATCATAAATGAAAACATCAAAATGTCTAACCTAGCCAAAATTTCAAAAATCTCCCCTTTTGGCACTGATGGCAACATATGGAAAAATTGACTAAGTCCCAAAATGACAAACTTCAAAATTGGCCTTTACAAAATTTTACAAATTCAAAACTATGGATCATTACATATTAACCACATTTCCTTATATCTCCTAACTACTATAACTCCCCCTTTGATTATGACTCTAACTATTACATTACTCCCCCTTACATGCACTTTATCTTTCATCTTTTACATATCTAGATATATAATTTTCCTTATTACTCCCACTTTGACATCAATGGAAAAGGTGTCAAAAATTATGTAGATGAGTTAAAATTTGTTGGATGACCTTAAAGGTTGCTATTAGCTAGTGATTTGCGAGAATCAATCATCAAAGTTCCGCTTCAACATGGTGAATTCCATGTCCCATTTGTCTTTTACTGCATTTGCTACACTCAAAATTGCTCATAGAGCCTAAGATGTTATCTCTACTATGTCTAAATCTATGTAAACTTATCATAAGATGCCTTCACTACAAATTATTCTTCCAATTGTCTATGTACTAGATGCCTCTTCAATGCAAGGTGTTCTGTTAGCAATGAAAATATTTTTAGCTTTAAATTTCCTTTTGTACCTCTAAAAGCCTAATGTCACCAATCACTTTTTCTACTCTATTTTCAAGATCTACAATCTTGACTGATGGATCTTGCACTTCATTCATGAATGCTTCAAATTTTCTAATTTTTTTTATTTAATTCATTTATGATATCCCTAATTTGTGTGTGCACACACACACACACACTTTCCATAGACTATTTTTTCTTTCATTTAGACAATGGCTCAACTCCTTGATCTTCACATCAAGGTTCTTCAAGTCATATATGATACTTTCACATATTTTTGAAAATACCTTTGCATCATGTAGATTTTAAGCCTTACTGCTTCCATATCCAATAATTTTGTAAAATTGGCATCAAAATATTGAACAAGAACTTTTTCTCTATCTTATGGATCTACCTTGGTCATCTGTATGAATATTTTCTTATGTATTCTATTAGTCACTTCCATCAATGAATTCTGCAGACTCTTTACCTTTTTTCTCTTCTCAATTATTTTGATAAGTGATGAGATCAATTCACTCTGATCCTCATCATTAGATTCTATTAAGGATGGTAGTGCAAGGGGTGTCCTAAAAGAACTAGGTACACTTGTCTTTATCCTCTCTTCCTCCTCTTTCTTCATTGTTGAGTCCACCTTCTTCTTTGTAGACTTTTCAAGTTATATTTGATAAGTCTTCTATATTATTTCATCATAAGTTCCAAATTTGTTGAACTCTTCATCATTATCAAACTTAAGAATAATCTGAACATATGCTTCAATTTATGTATCTTTGATCTCATAACCAAGTGGCTCAACATACAACATTCTTGGTTTTATTGCTTCTAAATAGGTGAAATGTATATCTACCATGAAGAAAATATCATCTTTGAAAATTTTAAACATAAACGGTGAAGTTATACACCTTTATTTAATCTCATCCTAAAATATCCTCACAATAATATATGTGTTGTTATCAACCTCATCAATTGGATCTAGATTTTCTAAAGATTATTTATCTTCTCCGTGATACTCTTATCACTGCTAAAGAGTTCTACTATAGGCATAAATGGGAATCTTTTGATTAGGTGGAAAAACATGTGTGTAATCAAGGATGAGAGTCTAAACTATATATTTATGATTTTTTGTAATCTCTCTAAGTTTTCTACCAATTGCGTTCTTAGAATCTTATGAAAACTAACCTTTTTCTTTCAATGCACAATTTTTAAGATGCATGTATGAATCCTAGTGCCATGTAATCTTCCCTAGAGATAGACCAAATCTTAGTGGCTATGCTTCTACTAAAAAACCTAACATCATCTTGTTTGATCTTGCTAATGACAATTCCTCTCTGACAATTCCTCTCCAATGGTATCAAGATTTAGTATTTTCCAAAACAACTTTGTTTACCTTCTTTTCATTCATTGGTATAGATCCTTCATTACACATACTAGTGACCCCATGAATGAGGTTATATGATATTTCTACTACATTATCTTGTAACCAAAACTTTCCATCATGAACTATACTTAGTATGATCTTGGTCCACTCCTCATTGTCAAAATCATAATGAAAATATATTTAACTAGCTCATTGTGTTCAAGGTGTTTGAATTCGTATTTAAGACTAATGTCCTTGTTGTATGTGAAGTCTAACTCATTTTCTATGTTTCCTTCTCCTAAAGACTCAATTTTTTTTTAATAATATAGCTACAAATATCCTGCAAATATAAAACTCTGTCTGGTATTTTTGAAAATGCAACTGCAAAATTATCTTCTAGGAATTGGATAGTTTATATTTTGATCTTAGGTCTCATCTCATCTTTGACATTATACTAACAACATACCCATCTTTAACTTTGAACTTAATTTTCACAAATTCAATCTTTATACATTATAAAAAACCTCAATTCTTGAAGAAATAGGGTTTGCTAGAGAATTCAATTTAGTGTCGCTTAGGTTTCCTTGAATTCACTCCAAATTATCTCTTTAACTCTGTGCACATTCAAATGATGCTCAAAATCTTGATTATGATACTTAAATCCTTTTGATTTACCTACTCCATTAATTGCACAAGTACACAATCTTCAAAAAAAATCTACTAACCAGGAGACTTGTTTTCTTTCGTGTGTCCTTATACAAACTCCAAAACATTTTTTCTCTTCACCATAGCTTCAAAACACATGTTATACCTCATACTAATTGTGCAATCCTTAATTCACTTTCTAACATTATTTATATCTTCATGATGACCAATCTCCTATGGAAATTACTTAATTCAAATAGGATGAATCAAATACAATTTCTGAATTTAATCTTCCTTTAGGTGCTTTAAATGATTATTATTCTAACACCACATGTAAACTTGATGGATCTTTAAACTTGATGGATCTTTAGATTTGACAAATACCTCTTTGAATTTTCTACATTTTCCTTTATGTTTTCTTGTTAACTATCATTGCCACTATCAAATCTTTTGGCATTCCTTCCTATACTCCTAAAATTTGGATTCTTTGTGTTGTGGCTCATATCCATTCTATAAAATCTTGCTAGCTAATTGAAGTTGTTACACAACTAGCATATTGGTCCATTGTTTCCAAATCTAGTTCTAGGCATGTTTATAGGTGCTCTGTAATGTATGGCTATATGTCCAAAGTTGTTACACTTGTAGCATAAAGTTATTCCTTACTCCATTGTTTCATTCTTCAAATCTTCTTCCCATACAATTAGTCCCTCTAAAAATTCTGCTATTATTGTTACTATTATCAAACATAGGTTTCAAGATTATAATTTACTACTTTATGACCAAAACCATGAAAATTATAACAAAAAAAATTATTAACATGTTTAAATGGCTTACCTGTGCAGTCCCTTTTCATATGAACAACTTCATTACATGAATATATCTACCTTTGAATTCATAAATCACTTCTTTAGGTCACTTAGTTTGCTCAAATTACTTTGTTCATAAGTTTGTTTCTAGATTTATCAACTTGCTCAATTTGTTTAGGTGTATCAAGAGATTGATTTGACTTGGCCTTATTTATATCTTCTTTTTCTTGTATAGGTTGATGAATTTTAGGACAGATTCCTTTTTAGCTTCAAATTTCATAGCTGATTTTTCTCTAATGAAATATCCAACACCGGTCTTATCATAAGAAGGTTTCTGAAAATATATTTGTTCGTCACTCTTCTCACTACTAGAATACAAATTTTGTAGTTGTTTCTTAGTCTAGGTTATCTCTTCTTTCATAATGGTATTGTATTTCTCAAGTTCTGCATACTACAACTTAGTAGATTCAAGCTCAGATGTGACTCAATTTTTCTATCATGTTTCTTTAGGCATAGTTTTAGGTCACTAATTTTTAGATCCTGCATTGAGATGTCATTTTATTTCTTCATTCTTTAAACTTCATCACTATCCTTGATTTGATCTTTAATCACTTTCTTCAACTTGAGATAACCAATCTTTTCTTTCATCTCTCCAATGTAGTCTTTAGCATCTTGATACTTTTCTTTTAAAGTATCTCTTTCTTCAGTGAGAATATCAATCTCCTCAAGAGATTCTTCTAGGTTCTTTTGTAACTATTCCATATCCATAGGCATCTTGCTCAGGATGGCAAACCTCTTCTGTGTAACTGTGGTCTAAGACCAATTATTAGAAATATAAAATACAAAGGGGGGCGCATGAATCATTATTTTAAAAATGTTAGACCAAAGTTAGATGTTATAACAATCTTATAACTTGCATATATGAAACTAAACTAAATATGCTAAATAGTAAACATAACCATGCAATAAGATAACTCATAACACCATATTTTGTTAACTAGGGAGACCTTAGCCAAGGTTAAACCCCAACTAAGATGGTACCCACAAAATGATTGAGTAATCAAAAGTATCAAAAGTATCTTGTTAAAGATATTGACCATGTTAGGAGTCTATTACATCTATATAGTGTCTCAGTTCTTGTTAGAGGACTAGGCCTTATTAGAAGCCTCAACCATGTTAGGAGTTGTAGTATAAAGATACAAAATGTATGCAAGATGACTAGCCCATGGCCCAAACATGCAATATACAATGTAGCTCTTCAATATAAAGAGTTAGATATAAAAATCTTTTTTACACTACTATAGATATCTTCAATATCTTATTTTGTATTTGCTATTGATTACGAAACTTTTATCCTAGTTTGCATTCCTTTGATCATAAATTTGAATTGACATATCACATAATACATACATACTTCAAAAAACTTCACATTCACAATCTTTCCTTTATACCTTTCTAATTTATAAATTACTGCCCAGTTGGCCTTCATGTCATTATACACTTTACAAAATACAAAATTAACTTTTAGTGACTTAGGGTTAACATCTAGGATGTCATCCCTAATTAGTTAAATAATTATTTTGTAAACAAAATAACTCCAAGTTACCTAAACTACCTAAAATACTCATTTCTCTATTATACCTTGTTTTGGTCGTATACTATTGTTGATGTAGGAGCATCTTGCATGAGAAAATTATTGGAAAAAAAAAAAAAAATTATGGAGGAGAGAGAAAAGTGACGAAAATTAGAGGAGAAATAATAAATAAATAAAAAGGGAAAAAGGAGAAAAAGAAAAAAAGAGGAATTTCTATTTTCGAGGTGCATAGGTGGCATAAAATAGAAAAATAAGAAAAATAGTTGTCATTCCATTAATCGAGGTGTGTAGGTGGAAATTCTAGAAGGTTTTGGATAAATCATGTATTTAATATTTGTTGGGTGCTTAGTTGTATTTGGGTGGGAATTTAATATTTATTTAAAGATAGTTGTATCCCACATTGGTTGTGTTTGTAATGTCTTGGGTTAGAAGTGCCTATTTAAGCAAGGCATATGAGCATTTCTAAATAAAGCTCAAGGGGGAAGCTTGAGGAGTAGAAGCTCAAGGAGAAGCTCGAGGAGTAGAAGCTCGAGGAGTAGAAGCTTGAGAAGTAGAAGTTGTGGAAGGAGAAGCTCAAGGAGAAGCTTGATATCATCTTGTGGGTGTTGTAAGGATTTTTCAAGTATAATAAAATTTCTTGTGAAGCATTTTTTTTTGGTCTCCATATTGTTGCTTTCTTGATTGTGAGTAAGGGTGGTGTGGCCCTCTATCAGTGGTATCAGAGCAGGAGTTCCTGAGTGTACAAGCAGATCACCGAAGTGTGAGGCAGTTTGTACCAGGACCTTGGTTGGGTGAAGTTTATCAGAACTGGTGGATTGCAAATCCGTTGTCCTAAACTTGTGATGTGGTTCCTAATTGCTTGTGCGAGGTGGCAGGTTGCGATCTGACTTGCAAACAATTTGGTTGTCACAAGGAGTGTGGGAAGGATTTGTTGCAGAGGGTTTACGAAGATCTTGGAAGATGGCTCTAAGAGGATTGGACCCTAAGATGATTGCGAAAATCCATGATATAGTGGAGAGGAATTTTTCTAAGATGATTTCTCGGTTGGATGATAGATTGGCTGATCAAGTTAAGGAGGTTCGTGAGAGAAGATGGCATCACAAGGTTGAGGTGGAAGAGGTTGGTTTTGCTGATCAGTCTGTGGAGTCTGATGCAGAACCTGCAGAGCAACTAGAGGTTGTTGCTGAGGATATTCCTAACCTTGCTAATGTTAGGATGGAGGTTGGTTTTCATGAACAATTGGTTGAATCTGACATGGAGATTATGGAGCACTTGGAGGTGGATGATCCAGTTGTTGGAGGTGAGTTATGTATTGCAGAGCATCTTGTTGTGAGCAATGAGGTTGCTAGTGTTGAGAGTTTGGCATGTATTGATGGAGATCTACATGTTGGTGCTGATATGAAGTTTGTTGTTGCTGATGCAGGGTTTGTTGTTGCTGGTGTGGATTCACTAGTTGTTGATGTGAATGGGAGTTTGCTAATGAAGCATTACATTCAGTTTGTTCTTGGGCATGAGCTTGTTGATTGGATGGTTGAGATTCTAGTGTTTGATAGAGTAATGCACATGTGGAAGATTTGCATGGTGGTTTTGTTGTTCCCGTTGAGGTGGAAGCCTTTGGTGAAGATGAAGATGGTGGTAGATCTTTCTTTTGGCGTCAAAGTGTGGGACACACTTTTCTATCTACCGGGGGAGTCTGATGCAGGAGCATCTTGCATGAGAAAATTATTGGAAAAAAAAAAAAAAATTATGGAGGAGAGAGAAAAGTGACAAAAATTAGAGGAGAAATAATAAATAAATAAAAAGGGAAAAAGGAGAAAAAGAAAAAAAGAGGAATTTCTATTTTCGAGGTGCATAGGTGGCATAAAATAGAAAAATAAGAAAAATAGTTGTCATTCCATTAATCGAGGTGTGTAGGTGGAAATTCTAGAAGGTTTTGGATAAATCATGTATTTAATATTTGTTGGGTGCTTAGTTGTATTTGGGTGGGAATTTAATATTTATTTAAAGATAGTTGTATCCCACATTGGTTGTGTTTGTAATGTCTTGGGTTAGAAGTGCCTATTTAAGCAAGGCATATGAGCATTTCTAAATAAAGCTCAAGGGGGAAGCTTGAGGAGTAGAAGCTCAAGGAGAAGCTCGAGGAGTAGAAGCTCGAGGAGTAGAAGCTTGAGAAGTAGAAGTTGTGGAAGGAGAAGCTCAAGGAGAAGCTTGATATCATCTTGTGGGTGTTGTAAGGATTTTTCAAGTATAATAAAATTTCTTGTGAAGCATTTTTTTTTGGTCTCCATATTGTTGCTTTCTTGATTGTGAGTAAGGGTGGTGTGGCCCTCTATCAATTGTAACTCATAATCTTCCTATAGCTTTGTATGTACTATATGTACTATCCCGCACACTTGCATATGTTATCACCATAGTTTAAAGTATTTGTACCTAACTTCACATGTGTCCATGATATTCCTATCAATCTTATCAACCAAAAATCTATATGTTCTTCTAGATAAATAATATGATACTTAGATAATTTTCTATGTTTAATTACAAGAACTAACTCTCCATTATCTTCTCTCTTCACATAGCTAATATGTTTCCATAAATAAAAACATCAAAATGCCTAACCTAGTTAAATTATCAACATTATCAAGGGCATATTATGTTTACATGATACTTAAAAAATCTAAACTCAACCATTCACTAGGTCATCTCATAATCTCTTCATTTCAAATCCTCTTTGTCAATCAAATGATATGGTAACCTATGCTATTAGTAAATGTCTCTCCAGTAGATTTGACATCAATGACAATATAACAATTTCTCCAATTGTAGTTTTCAACACTCTCTTCTTGCTTCCATGACTTCTTGCAATTTATACTTACATATCTAGCCCAATTTGGCTAAGTGAATTTCCTAATGACTTCCTTTTCTTGTCATAATCTTGTCTTTTCTCTAGTCACCTATGGATGGGAGATGCATTCATTTTGCATACAGACTACATCACTAATCACAACCTTATACCGGCTGATACTATATCTTAGTCTTTAACATCAATGACAACTAACTAATAATTGGTTAGACCAATAAGCTTCATCAGTCTTGTTCTTTAGTCTTCCTTAGTCTATTTGGCATTCATGCCAACATAATAAAATTATAGCATAAGAAAGGTACACAAATTCAAAGTAGAATTTGTTTAATGTGTTCAAATGAATCATTCACTTCCATAAAACATAAGAATGGAACCTTTTTTATATTTTCATTCAAGATAAAGCTACCACACAATATCTGAAAACTCATTTATGTATCTCTTAATATATGTAAGATGTGTTCAATTTCAAAATTTTCCTATAAGATCTATAATTTACAAATTCATAATATATGTTATCATCTCTATGTTTTAGATAAATAAAGTTAGAACAAGTTTCCTTTAAAAAACAATTGTCTTGATATATATACATACATACATAAATATGTATATGTATATATATATATATATACATATATACATACATACATACATATGTATATATGTATCTATATACATATACATATGTATATGTATATAGATACATATATACATATGTATGTATGTATGTATATATGTATATATAGATATATAGATATATATATATATATATACATAAAAATATATATATGTACATATATATACATGTATACATATATATATATATATACATATATATGTATATATATATGCATATATATACATATATATATATACATATATATGTATATATATGCATATATATACATATATATATATATATATGTATATATATGCATATATATACATATATATATATATATATATATGTATATATATGCATATATATACATATACATATATGCATATATACATATATATGTATATGCATATATATATATATATGTGTGTGTGTGTGTGTGTGTGTAAATGTATATATACATATATATGCATATACATATATATATTATGTGTATATGTATATATACATATATATGCATATACATATATATATACACATAATATATATGTATATATATACACATATATATGTATATGTATATGTATATATATATATATGTATATATATATGCATATATATATGCATATATATATACATATATGTATATGCATATATATATACATATCTATATATATATATACATACATATATATACATATATGCATATATATATACATATATATGTATGTATGTATGTATGTATACATACATACATACATACAGATGGGTAAAAGTACAAACATGTGGCACCCTTTTACAAAGGAAAAGGCTAACATAAAAAAAAGTGTTAAGCTTCAAAAATGTAAAAGTCATATTTCTTTTTTGAATTTTAAGTTGGTGTAAACGGATGCAATGTGTATAAAAGGATAAAGTTTATGTATGTTATTTTTATAAAATTTTAAAAAATAAAAATAGTATGTTTTTATAATTTTCAAATAACCTTTTTTGATAGTGTTAAAAATTGAGCAAATTAAGGATTATATAGTTCCCAGCACATAAATAACTGCAAATAAATGTATTTTCATCTAAATTTGAACTATGTTGTTGACGACATGTGTACTTAGAACTATCAAAAATAAATTTTTAGAAATATTATATATTTTGTCTGTTATAGCTATTTAAAGTTGAACTTTTCACAATTTAATGATTTTTTTGTTCCCACCATCTTTTCCCTAGTAAATCTCTGTTAACAATTACAAATGTTATATATTATTGAAGAGGACTCTCTCCTCTATAACAATTAACCCTTTTAAAAAAAATTTGTTATCATCTACTAATTTTTATATTTTTCTGAATGTGTATCATCTTCAATGTTGAAATACCTAATTGCATTAATTTGCAATGATTGTTATCGATATTTGGTCACCTATAAAAAAATTTATATTGGCATAATTCTGACTATAAGCTCTATCCAGTGGTATTTTTTATTTTATTTTTGAAACCCTAATTCTGATGATGAAATTGGCCTCTGAAGTCTTAAGTTCTTCAAAATTGAGAAGACCATGAAAAAAAGTACCACATTGGATGACACCTAGACAGTTCTGGCCGGATCTCATTCAGTCAAATTACATCAACACAAAAACCCACACACACAAGGTCACCCATATGACTTGGTTGGTAAACAATTGAAATAAAAATCTTGATTATTATTTAAAAAAATCTCTAAATTAATTATAGTTAAATAAATCAAACAATAATATATCTTTAATTTATTTACTATGATTTCTAATGTAAACTATATTTAATGTGTTATTTTAAATACATTTGATAAAAATAAATCAAGATTAAAAGATATACAAAATAAATATACATTTAATAAAAATAATCATCTATATTTTTTAATTAAGAGATATATTTTAAAATATGTATTAATTTTGAATATTAAATTTAATTTTTATTAAAACAATGCCCTTGTATTGTTTAATTTTTTATTAATTCAATAAAATAGAGTTTGAAATGTCTTGTTTTATTTTTTTATTGATTCAATAAAATTGATTCTTTTATTTTAAAGATAAAGTTTTATTTTTAAATTGTTAAATTAAATTTAATAAAATTTAAACAATAAAATAGGTTTTTTATTTGAAATGTAATGTTTTATTTTTTAATTGTTATATTTAATTAAACAAAATATGTTTATTTTTTTATTTTAAAGGTAAAGTTTTATTTTTGAATTGTTATATTTAATTGAATAAATTTTAAACAATAAAATAGGTTTTCTATTTGAAATGTAATGTTTTATTTTTTTAATTGTTATATTTAATTCAATAAAATATTTTTTTATATATTTAAAGGTAAGGTTCTATTTTTAAATTGTTATATTTAATTCAATAAAGTTTAAACAATAAAATAGGTTTTCTATTTGAAAAGTAATGTTTTATTTATTTTTATTTAATTCAATAAAATATGTTTTTTTTGTTTTAAAGGTAAAGTTTTATTTTTAAATTTTTATATTTAATTCAATAAAATAGGTTTTTTATTTTAAAGGTAATTTTTATTTTTTAAATTATTATATTTAATTCATAATTGCATTTTTAATAAATTAGATTTTAAAGTTATTTTTGTGTTGAAATCTATTAATTAAAATTTATTTGTTAATTTGATTTAAATAAATTATTAGAGTGAATTTAGGTGTTTTACAAATTATTATGAAAACTATATTAAATTTATTAAATATTTAAATTATTTAAATTATTTAATATATTTAATAAATTGTTTAATCTAAGTTTAGCAATGCTTTAATGCAACTACTTGTCTTAAGATTTTGTAGTGTTACAGATAGTCAAATATAATAACCTTCTAATGTTGAAAGTTTTTTCTAAATTGTCTATGATCTACTAGTATTTATGTAATTGAATTTGGAAATCTTTTTTATGTAGGTGATATCAAGCTCTCTATTCAGTTTTTTGTGTAATGGGGAATAAAGCGAAAAGAGCAGAAAGATATGATTGAGTTAGAGATGACTTGAAGAAAGGATGGACAAAATGTAATATAGAGCCAACAATTGAAGATCCATTGATTGAAGTTGAAGAAGATCTTGTTGAAGTTCTAGGAAGTAGTAGGACATTTGGAAAATATGGTTTAGAGTTGAAAAATTTGATGGAGATGGACAAAGACTCTCTTTTAAGAGAAATTGAATCATTTGAACACATGATACCTAAAAGTACAATTAAGGTACATCTAAAAAATATGTGGGAGGAATTTTTTGAAAATAAATCTTTGATTAGTAAAGCACAATTATTTGTCAAATTATTTAGGAAAAGAGAAATGAGTCCTGTCCTAGAGTCGTTAGGTGTGAACAATAAAAAAACCTTTGGAGATAATGTGAAGGCAAAAATAGTTCAAAATTTGAGAGATGCATTAAATTCTATTGATAATAGAAGTCAAGTAGATAATTTAAGCATTGCATGGAGAGCATTGATGACTATGATTATGAAAAAGGACTTGTAAAAAAAAAAACCCCAGTTTGAGCAATTTTTGAAATTTTGAATCTATCTAGAAGAACTATTCAAAGATACATAAAAAGGAGCAATTTGCTTGATGAGAACATTGAAAAGAATTGGGTTAATATTTGTCAACTTCCTCAAAAGGATAAATTTTTTGAAGATGTTAGAAGATAGGTTGTTGAATATTGGACCAGTCAATCACATGTTTCTTCCAATAGAAGAGACACTATACATATCAAAGATGAAGAGATAGGTATGAAAATAATACATCCAAAATAATTTGTAGACACAACACAAAGTGAATTATTTGAACCTTTCAAAAAAGAATTTTCAAATGTGAAAATTTGCCAAAGAATGTTTGAGAGGTTGTGCTCATGTTTTATATGCATAAATAGGGTACATAAAACTTGTTGTTGTCGAAACCATGTTGATTTTCATCTTTATTTGCAATCTTTTTGAAAAGCTATGGAAATAATTAAGCCATATGTGATAATTCGTAGAAGCACAACACAATTTGTCAAGTCTTTGTTATGTGATAATGCTATAGAGTGAGATGAATTCAATGTAGAATGCATAAAAAATGTATGCACAAATTGTCCAGAGTTGCAAAAAATTCCATATGAAATGGACAATATTGATGTTTCAACACCAATTGTGTGGAATAGATTTGAGTATGAGATATATCGAATAAGGAATGGAGAAGAATTAAAAAAAAATATATCTTTGAAGGAGAGCAATTTTCCATATGTTGAGTTTATGGATAAATTTAGAACTATGATTTATTCACACAACCAGCATTTTCATGGTGCAAGATGGCAAGCCAAACAGTTTCGAGATTCAAAAAAATGTTTCCCACAAGGATCCATTCTTTCAGTTGTAGACTTCTCTGAAAAGTATACTTTTTCTCCTCAATCTGAGATTCAAGCTAAATATTATCAATCAGATCAAATTGCAATTTTGGTACAAGTTTCCTATAGACATGCACAATTTGAGGTGGATGGGGTAGAAAGTATCAATCCAGATGAACACATTATCATCAAGGAGAGCTATTTTTATCTTAGTGATGATACGGTTCATGATAGGAGCTATCTAGCTCATTTTTTTGAAATGTTCTTTGATGATCTCACAAATCATGGGATAAACACTTTAGAACATTGGATTTGGTCTGATGGTTGTGCTGGTAAGTATATTTGAAAGTTAAACTTTAAAATTTAATACACATATTTAATTAATAGGATAATTAATTATATATAGATTTTATTACTCATAAATTAATTTAATTTTTTTCCTAGGGCAATTTAAGTCCACAAAAGCATTCAATTGGCTTGCAACACAACATGTGAGATGAAATGTTAAGTTTCTTTGGAACTTCTTTGAAAATGGTCGTGGAAAAGGAGAGCATGATGGAGTAGGAGCCTACATAAAGTGTGCATTTCACCCACATGAACTTTTAGGTATAATATTATTATGTACTAATCAAATTTGATGTATATGACCATCTTCTAGATAATTCTTTTATGTTTTGTTAAAATTGATCTCTACAATTCTCTTTCCTATATAGGTGCATATAAATACAAAGAAAATCTAGTTGTTGAATGGTGCATATCTCATTTTTCTCCTTGTGACACAAAATATAATAAACATTATTTTAGGAAGTGAAAGGTAAGATTTCCATTTTTCTTTGACATGATTACTTTAATATTTTGATTATTGACATACATACTTGCCAATTTAATGTGTTACAGACATTGATTGATCAAATCCTTACAACTGTCAACCCATTGGTGGAATTAGAAGATTCCATCAACTGATGACTACCAAAAAATAGAAACCTCTAGTAATTTGAAGAAATAGAAAAATCATCCTTCTGTGATGTCTGTATTCAAAATAATGCAATGGGTCAATGTGAGAATATTGTGACTAACTATGTCGTTGAATGGACATGGACAAACATAATCAGAAGTACCCCTTACGAAGAAGATGAAAATGACATATACATTCATAATCTTACGTATTCAACTGATTATGAACATGTTTTTGATTTAGTTGTTTGAGGTGAGTTTCTACAAACATGTTTCATTTTAATATTAATTTGTCTTCATATATATTTATTTATAGTTTTCATTATTTTTCTACATTGGTAGGTGACATCTTTGTTGTCAATATAGATCCTAAAAATGTAGAAGGTGTGGATTATTATTTACTTAGATGCACAAAAGTGAAAAAAAAGTTGACCGAACCATGTACAGATGATGATAACTAGTCTTATCCAACTGGTTTAGTTGTTGTAGAAGGTATAGATTATCCTCTTATGAGATGTATACAACTAATTAGATAGTGATAGATTAATTGTAAATAATTATTTCTTTTTTATATTATTAAGAGTACTAAATGACTCGTATAAATCTTATTTTGCAGGCACCTATTATCAGCAAACAAAACTTGACCACAATGATGTTCAATTTATTGAATACATGGTTGGCCAAAAAGTTTTGCATTACAACCACTTAGTTTTAGCCACAGAGATTTAGTTTGACATTATGCCAAAAAAAGGATGTAGCAAACCAAAGTGGAGGTTAGATATTGAGGACCATGAAAAGTTGTTGGAGATTATTAAAGATAAAGAGGATCCCAACCATATGTATCAGCAACTTCTTGAAAGATCTAGATACGTTTAATGATTCATAAAAATATTTCAAATATAAATATATATATATATATATATATATATATATATATATATATATATATATATATATATATATATATATATATATATATATATATGCATTCATTGTTTTTCAATAGTTATACATGTTTTTAATTTTTTCTATATTTATACACTTTTATAAAACACTTGGAAAATGATGTAAGATGTATTTTTGTTAATTTATAGAACATGTAAATTTATTACACATTAACAATTATCTAAAACATAATGTATTTATTTCTAAAATTACATGTATATTTGCTATGTACACTTTTACAACACACCTAAAAAATTACGAAACACATATTTTCATTAATTTATAGAACACATAAATTTATTGCGCATTAAAAATTATCTAAAAAATAATGTATTTATTTCTAAATTTACATGTAAATTTTCTATGTACACTTTTACAACACACCTAAAAAATTATGCAACACGTATTTTCATTAATTTATAGAACACATAAACTTATTACACATTAAAAATTATCTAAATAAAAATGTAGAAGATATTTAAAAAATATGTTTGCACATTTACATTAAACATATTCTATAAATATAAATATCTGATATATCAACTACATATAAATATGGTTACATAACTCATGAAAAAATCATATATGTCAACTATAAATGTAAACTTTCACATAACTCATGAAATTATCAAATATGTCAACTATAAATGTAAATGGTCACATAACTCATCAAAATATCAGATATGCTATGTCACCTTTCAGGCTAACTTATTAGAACGACTAAATTTGAGTATTTCTATCTATAAATCTATTTTTTTTAAACATATGGTCTAGATAAATTCATTCTAGCCAAGTTATATATGGTCTTACAC